>MU226302.1:4603564-4653302 GCA_018584345.1 Thuja plicata
ACCTTTGACTGTGAAAGATAGCTTATGCCTTCCCTTATTAGTCTGTTATTGTGTACTTAGTGATTGGTATAGAATTTTGTGATGTTCTTTGTCCTTAATTTGTATCACATATCAGTGCCTTTATGCATAATTTCATGCTTATTTGCAGGTTTTAAGTTGTGCTCAAGTCAGATTTTCCCCAAATTGTGAGAAATCTTTCTCCTTTAAAAGGATTGTCGCTATTGGCCTTCTTATAAATTGATTATGCAAATATTATGATTTAGTGGGGGTTGTGTAAGAAAGCTTAAGTTACTATTTCATTGTGTGTCAGGTTATTTGTGCATTTCTTAGATATTTCTGGTGCATCACCATTTAGGATATAGCTTTCATTTTCTATGTTCTCCTTCTATCTCTTTTCTCCATCATAAAGGAATCAGTTTCAGGTAGTATAGAGTGATTTACCAGATAGGAAGCTGGCCTAGAATCCGGAGATTCATTCCAGTCATAGTTTACCCACAAACTTGGAATGTTTCCATGTTTCTCCAAAAGGTTAAGTTCCTGCTAACTTAACAGGGTGCATTTTTGAGAGATAACACCTACTACTTTTCTTGACTCCTAAAAGGGTTTGTCTCCTGACGGGGACTGTGTACTGTAATGTTGTAATAAGCTCCTAACAGGGCTAAATCTTTTAACAGGGATACTATACTCTTAGAACATTATTTGTAGGTGCTAATTCCTACCGAGGTTTTACCTTTAACAGGGTTTCCTCGACAACAAGAATTGTGTTATTGTGTTGGAATTTACTGTGTTATCATTTGCATTATAGTTTTAGTTTATAGAGTTTAAAGTTTAATAATCTATATCACAACTGATTCACCCCCCCTCTCAGTTGTCTTGTGGACTGTTATTCCAAATAGTTTCTCAGTCTGATACATAGGATATAAGACCTAGGGAATCATCTTCACACATGCAAACCTACTCACCTTTCCTTGAAACTTTGGAATATAGAAACACATGCTATTACAAACCCTTCCACCATACTTTATCATTTTTCACTAGTGAGAGGTGTTAGAATAGGTAGAAACCTATTCTCCCAAGAACACCTGCATGCATAACCCTGTCACAAGGAAGAAGTAAAGATCTATGGAGGCCAAAAGACCAAAGACATCATATGCACATGAAAGAATATATTATTAACAATATGTTTCAATCTGTTACAATGCGATGTGAAAACTCCTTATCAAATACAAAGAGGTGAATCCTTATAAAAGGAATCACGAAACCCTGAAAAGGAAACCCTAAGGTTAGCTTAAGCAACTAGAGTGAATAGGTGAGGTAGTAATTAGATCATAATGATTTAATTAATAACCCAAGAGACTATTACTCTAACACCCACCCTTAAGATAAGCTTAGGGAGAAGCAAAAACCTAGGAGACTACTGTAGAAAGCAGGAAAGAAGGGTCCCGGCAACAAGGCCTGATCAGGTACCCAATACAAGAAATCTCTGTAAAGCGAAAAAATTGGGAAAACCCAGTGGGAAAAACTCTACCCCAAAAATAGATGGACTAGATGAAGGAAACTAAGCCTCCAATCTAGGAAAAAGTCCCAAAGAAAGGAACAAGAAAGAGCAAGAAGCATCTCTGAAGCATGAAGCTACAAACACTGTCAGAAGTAACTGCTGGAACTCCCACTGAAATAGTGCATGACCAGGTAGAGAAGACAAAGTATGAAGAGCTGATCAATCAAAGAGGTAACCTCCAAAATTAGGAATGAACGAGTGTCTATACAGTAGATGATCCATCTCATCAAAATGCATAGGTGCCTTGCCACTGCATCTTCCTAGTACATAGGAACAAAAATAGAATATGTAGATCACTCAATTGAACCAAGGAAGAAATAGAACCAACAAGTGAACCCTCCCATAATGCTGAACAGGGAGAGGGGTGACAGGAACACTAAAATGCAATGCCATAAACATCTGCAGAAAGAAGAATCAGGAACACCAACAGTGCAACAGAAGTAGAAGCACAGGATAAAGGGCGGTGTCACAAACACATAGCATAGGCTAATGTCATGGAAGGTACGCTCACTTGACAAAGATGGATGAGCACAAAAGGAAAAACATCATAACCCCCCATGACACTTTATAACTGAGTGCGAGTACAAACAAACACAAGGTTCTTGAAATTCTAGATATGCAAAAGCAGACACTTTATCTCAGTTCTTTTACAGAAAAGAGAATGCTACAGAAGAGAAGCATACAATGCTTAGAAGTCAGAGAGAAGAGTGAGCCAGAAGAAGAGATCCCAGGACCTGGAGAACCCAAGTAATCCGCCAGATTGAGAAAGAGAAAAACTCAGAGGAGAAAGAACCTAGAGTAAAATCTAGAAAAAAGACCCCTGCAACTAAAAAGCTCACTGAACCAGCTTTCTGACGATATCTGGTTTGCCAAAAAGAGAGTCCGGATGAGCAAGATATGGCTCCCGAAAGGAAAAACCAAACATCAAACTTTCACAGCAAAAAACACTGTCAAAATGGTAGAAACCAAAACCCCAACCTCCATCATCGGAATGAGCTCAGAAAGAGCTTTTTGACGATATAAATAAGTCATAAAAATGCCTCCATATCCTTCAGATAGAGAGAAAATAGTGAGGGAGGGTCAAAAAGCTGTAAAAGGTAGGTTTTAAGCCCCTGGGGCTGAAAAAAAAGAGCCGTTGGGTGCATGGCGCGTGCAGGGGGCTAAACCGGAGCTCTCGGTCGCCAATATGACCGCTGCTGGTGGTAATAAGCCCGCGGGGCTTAAACAAACCCGTCAGGCGGGCGGAGCGGCTAAGCGGTGTGGAGGAGGGCCAACCGGGCCGGGCGGCAATGTAGCTGGGTGGCAGTGGGGGTCAGGAGGTGGTGGGTGCCAGAGCAGAGGCCAGCAGGGGCCGGCAGAGAGGAGGCTGGCGGGGGCCGGAGGAGCCGGGAGGTGCCCGTAGAGCCGACGGGAGGCACAGCAAGCGGTGGTGGAGCGCCAGTGGTGCCAAACAAAAATCATTGGCTACGTTATTTAAACACATAAAAAACATTAAAAAAAAATATTTTTTTCAATTTTTTCTCGCTTTCTATGCCCGTACGGTAATGGAAACCAAAATTTTTTTGCCTCAGAGTCAAGTTGTCCAAAATGGACAATTTTTATATGGATTCTGGGGTTTTTGGGTGCTCTGAGCTCATTGGAGATGTCTGTTTGAGCCCAAAGTGACCAGAACAAAAAACCACTTCTAAATCCACATAAAAACTCTGAAAAAGCCATAAAAGCCTCCAGCTTCTGAGAAACTTCAACAAAACATGAACATAGAGTAGCAAGATGGCTCTGATACCATGTTAGAATAGGTAGAAACCTATTCTCCCAAGAACACCTACATGCATAACCCTGTCACAAGGAAGAAGTAAAGAACAGAAGACAGGAAGATCTATGGAGGCCAAAAGACCAGAGACATCATATGCACATGAAAGAATATATTATTAACAATATGTTTTAATCTGTTACAATGCGATGTGAAAACTCCTTATCAAATACAAAGAGGTGAATCCTTATAATAGGAATCATGAAACCCTAAAAAGGAAACCCTAAGGTTAGCTTAAGCAGCTAGAGTGAATAGGTGAGTTAGTAATTAGATCATAATGATTTAATTAATAACCCAAGATACTATTACTCTAACAAGAGGTGGAGATATACATTTTTTTGATGACTGGTTGCCGTAGGGAGGGTTTGGACCAGTTTACATTAAAACAACAATAACTGTCTTGAAACTTGATAAAATTACATAAAAAAAAAACTTCAAAAAAAGTTAAATCAATCCTCCATTAATAAAAAATAAATCTCAGACCATTATAGTATGGTACAGATCTGTACAACACACTAGAGTAGCAATATTGCAGGAAAATAACTTCACATGTACTAGTTTGGAATACAAATTTAATAAATTTCTTAATACTTAATGAAATTGAGTGAGACAAAATGAAAAAGAAAGTATATTTATATCGCTTTTAATCCAAACTAGTCTTAGATCCACAAATGGAAAGAACGGTTCATACCAAGTGTGTTTTTAGATTGTAACTTTTTAGAAAAAATAGACTTCAAACCTACCCTTAGTAAAATGATCATAACTTATTCAAAATTCAATGAAATCCATTCCAAAAAAAAATGACTTAGAGGCATTTCCCCATCTTCTCTAGTTGGTTTCAGGAATGTATTGTACCATACATGGCTATACCAAAGGAAACAATTAGACTATAATAGTGAAAAAATAGAAAAATGCAACATAAAACATGAAAAAAATGTTTTTTTATCATTCAATGCTTGTCCAACAATCCCTGAATTTGAATTGGGAGGTCATATTTATGCTTTTAACCCATTCCAATTGTTACAACCACTTTTAGATTTGTTTGTTAACGATAAAACATTTTGACACTTTTTGCCAAAGTTGCTTAACAATATTTTGAGCAACATTGACAACTTTTACATTTTTGACATCTAATCACCCAAATCTTTTAATAATGATCCCAAATAACCCACAATGATCTTAGATGACCTTATTGACTTAACCAAACCAAAATATACCAAAATTTGACAAATGACAATAATTTGACTCAAAGGGTGCATTCAGGATGCCCCTACATCAAAACTCTTCAAGTTTCGTACTGAAGACTAGAGCCATGTGCTCCACTAGCCTCTAGTTGGACTTGTTGGTTGTTGTTTTTTCTTTATGATTTTTATGTCTAGCAGTTTACAGGTTAACATTGTTAAGACATTAAATAGTTTACAAGTCTATACTATTAAGTCTTTAGTATTTTATAGTACTATGCTACTGGACTATGTTTCTAGTTTTCATTATAGTCAGTTCTTAATGTTTTACTTTTGATGGTTGAATTGCCTTCAGGTTGTTTGTTTTAAAGGGACAACACCCTTGTTTTGTTGTTGATAATATAAAAAATATGGATCTTTCAGAATTCTCCATATTGCTTCATTCTTGAAGGTTTCAAGTAGTGCTTTGAACTTTCAAATGGTTGCGGGAATTGTTTCAAATGTTAATGTGTAGTGACAACTTCATTAGATTCTAGCATGAGTTTTGAAACTGTGTAGAATTGTCAATATCATTTGCAAAATATCTCGTATCTGTAAAATTAGTTAACAATACTTCATCAGTATTTGACACAATTTTTAGTTCTAATTAGACAACGCCTTAATGCAACCTTCACCATTTTCCAAAACAAAAGAGGTTGTGATAGTATAGTCAGATTCTAACAAGTTTGTGTCAACCTTGGTGACAGTCAATGGGGTTGAGAGAACATCTTCGTAGGTTGACAGAAAGTTTGCAACTTAACCAATTTTTTGATAAAACAATATTTAGATTTTGAAAGAAAGCCCATAACTGAAGGATTGAGAGAAATTGGAATGTGAAAAATAGAAGCAATAAAAGATTTAAAGAAATAAGGGTGAAATCTATTTGTGCATATTTAAACCACATTATTTTAATGCTTATGAAAGAAATTTAATAAAAAAAAGAAAAAAAAAAGAGATAATATATTAACAAATGGTAAAAAAAATTATAATTATTAACTTATATAAGATAAAAATTAATGAAAACTTAAATGACTTTCAAACCTTTATAAAATTAAATTTATACAATAATTGTTACACTTGTCACAACTTAATCAAAATTAATATAAAAAAAATACTATATAATATATTTGTATCATTACGATTTATTATAGACTTGATTTATATATTATATTAATTCAAAAATAATAATATAATATAAATAAGAAAAAACATTTAACTTTATTGAAAATAGTTCTTCCAATAAACAAATATTATAACATATTACACATCAAGATGACACATTGACACATTTAGTTAAAACTTCATTATAAATTATATTATTATAATACTTCTTTTCCAATCCACTTTTTTAAGCCTCAAAAACATAAAATAATTATACTTTCAAAAAAATGTTAAAATTATATACTTGAACCCACATTATTTTAATAGTGGGTTAAAAGTTTAAAATAGATGAAAGCTTAGCTTGAAAAATAACATGGCAATAAAGTCTAGTTATTTAAGTTGGATGGATGGATGTTTTACATCACATTCAAAAAATTTATATATTAATTAAAATAGATTTATTTTTAGATGTAAGAAAATAAGATTATATTAATATCTTAGATAAAAAAGACAGTTGTTCTAATAAATAGCTAAAAGTAAAATTGAAACAACTAAAAATTTTTAGTGTTCAATAATATTGTTTCATTTGTGTAAGTATCATTTGGATGCAATAAGTGATAAGTGTAACATTTATCCTCATGAGAGACGAGTCAATGAGTTTGACTTGAAAACTACACACTTAAATCTATATAACAATATCATAATGATATTTTCCCAACCAATCAAATTGATCTTAAAAACAAATATAAATTATTTATTAATATATACACTTAAATACTTTTTAAGAAGGGAATGGAACTATAGAGTCATGTTATGAGCAATTAAAACATCAGTTTTTTATTATAGCACTATTACTTGAAGGAAATTGAAATAAAATTAAATTTAGAGCTTCCCTCCTATTTATAATTTAAAATTTAGTTATCCTTGTCTCAAATAAAATAATAAAGGTCACAAGCTTTCTCTTTCCTAATCCTTTTGAAGTAAAATTATGAATAGAACAAGGAATTATAATATTAGGCAATACATTGAAAATATCAACAAATCTAGTCTTGAATCTAACAATTCAACTTAGTTTTCCTCGCCTAAATTTCACATCCAATTTTTTTTTTAATGATACACACAACGTCAAAGATAAAGAGGTGGCAAAAATTGTCTGCTTTTTGAATAAATATAATATTAAAAAATTGTAAGTAAATCATATGCCCATTTGCTTGACTAAATAATGAAGATTACAAAAGTAAATGACATATGCAAGAGTTGTAGGTAACGATATGAGCAATAGCTATGAAAATGAAAGATTATACCATTTTGTTGCTTACCTTGACTATGACATTTACAAAATTAAAGATTAATGTACATTAGGATGAGGACGAAAGTAACGAACATCTCGAAGACATGCTATTATTTTAACTATAAATAATATGATAATGTGGCTTATATTTATCAATGTCGTTGTCAAACTAAATAATGACAACCACAAACAAATAGTTAGATAGTGAGAGGGTCTTTTCACTCTCAACTCAACATCAATGTTAACGAGGGAGATGAATTGCTCTAGCCCAAGCTGGTTTAAAAGTAAGCATCATTCATTTTTTTTATTTTTTAATTTTTTTTTGGTGATATATATATATATATATGAACAATTATTATAATGTTATAATACGTGTCTCATCATGTCTTTTTGAAAAAACAAGATTTACTTTGCAATACCTATATTTTAAGTAGTTGAAATACAACAATTATCATATACACATAAATATGTATATCTATATTTACACATGCATGTGTATGTATACACACATATATATGTATATATATATAAATATACGTATTTGTATATGTATACATATATGCATGAATACATGTGTGTATGTGTGTATGTATGTATGCATATGCATATACACATAGTCACTTACACACACACACACACACAAATATATAAACATCTGTGTTCATATCTATATAAACATACACATATACATATATCCTTATGCACATATACAACATTTCTTATTTATATAAGTGTGTAAATGAATGAACAACTATCATAAACCCTCTAACAAATGTCTACTCATGTCTTCTAGAAAAGAAAAAAAAACAAATAGATTTATTTTACAATATTTCCTTTTTTACTACTTTGACTACAATAATATGCCCCTCCCTCATACCCAACAATTATGACAAAAATAGGAAAAAAAGATTATAAAAACTACTAAAAATTGTTTATAAACGACTAATCTTGGTCATGTGACCATTAGTAGTTTATTGTCAGTCATTTATATTGCAACCAAACTTGTGACCAAACCAATTTAGTTATAAATTTGGTTGTTTTGATTGATCAATTTGGTCATTTATTTAGACATTAATTTAGTGATTAATTTGGTCATTGGTTTAGATATTTATTTAGTCATTGATTTAGTCGTTAATTTAGCCATTGATTGTTGTAGATTGGCCATTTATCTAGTCATGATAGTCATTTAATTAGTCATGGTGGTCATTTATTTAGTCATTATTTTATTGTCAACGGATCATATATTACGACATGATGGAATCGAACAACCTGTTGGCAAGTGGCCTGATCAACATAGCATAGAGGTTGTCATTTATGACAACACTACTCATTGGCATGGTTGTTTGAAGTACAATCAAGTTTTCGATATTCAGTTTTGTAAAAATGACTAAGTCTAGGAAGTAGTTAACAGGGTATAATTACATAGTTTTGATTAGCGAGCACAATATGCATCAAACTAAGTCATGCGAGCTTATAGGATTGTACTATGGGATGTAATAGATATTCAGTTAAGGTCACTTTCATTTTTGAGTTGACTGAACAGAGTTACAGCCTATTGAAGTTATATGAAGACAATGTAGTGGTGATACACGGTAGATGAGTGGTCGCGATGATTAAGGGAGTATTTTGTGGAATCCAGAAGTGCTACTTTGGATTTGGATTGGGTCCTACCCTATTTTTATTGATGTATGATTGTCGACTATGTACTTTCTATTTGGTTAAGTGTTGGACATGTTTTGTGATGTACTTGTGAGCCAATTAGAAGAATCTTTGAGATCGAGTATATAAGTGAAGTTGTTTTGTGATGCAAAGAAGTGTGTGGAATAGATAGATGCATTGTGATGTCAGAATCAAACAATAACTGTTGCAAGATTTAACTGGGACTACCTGAGCATAGCAGATGCTTGCAATAGTTCATATTGATAAATCGTTGTAACATAAAGTTTTGTTTTGTAAGAGGAGTGAGCTCCTTGTATACCCCTAACAGGGTTTCTATCCTTTAGAAAGGATATGTACTAAATGTAATATTCAGCTCCTAACAAGGCTATGTCTCCTTATAGGGACACTATACTCTTAGTGCATCATTTGTGGGTATCATCCCCACTAGGGTTTTCCCTTGGCTAGGGTTTCCTCATTAACAAATCAATGTGTTATGAGTTGTTTACTTTATGTGTGTGTTATTTTATCAGTAATCGCTTGGTTAAGTTTGAGTTTGTTAAGTTTGAAATTAAAGTGATGTAATACTAATTCATACCCCCCTCTCAGTATTACTTAATCCTAACAATTGGTATCAGAGCTTGTGGACCTTGGAGAGAAAGCCTAAAAGCTTGAGGGAGATCCATGTGGATTCAAGAAGTTTGGAAGAGAACTTTGAGGCAACACTTGAAGACCTTGACAAGACAAAAGATGACAATACTGAATTGAAATTCAAATTGAGAAGAGCTGAGGGTTTTATAAAGAAGCTTAAGGAACAACTTGAACTTTATAGGAACCAAAGACAAGATCTTATGGAAAAGATACATGAATAATATGATAATGATTCATCTGATCAGATTAAGCAATTTGAAAAAGACAAAGAAGTGTTGAAACATGAATGTGAAGTTACAATTATTGAGATGGCTAAAGAAATTCAACAAGAGAAAGATGAAAAGACAAAACTTGAAGAAATCTTTAAGAATGCAAATGTACAGATGGGAAAGATGCAGTTTGAACTTGATGATTACATAATCAAGTATCATGAATTAGAGAGATATAATCACATCATTAAGGGAGAACTTGTTGATGCAAAGAATCGCATTGAAAAACTTCATGCAAGAAGTGAAAAGATTAATGAACAAAGGGATAGACAAAAGCCTAAAGTTGACATGACAAGAGTTGGCTTTGATAAAAAGAATTCTCAAAACCTCAAGAATGAAAGTCTAAAGGAAAATCAGTTGAGACACCTAATCGACAGGAAGATCCTATACAACAAGAGGAACCTAGACAGAAAATCAGACCTTTTAGAGGAAGACGGGATGTAGAAAACTTGATGAATCCCACACAAAACAAGATTACATCAGAGAAGAAACAACTAAGATTACATGTAACAAGTGCAACAACTTTAGACACGTTGCAAGGAACTGCAAGTTGTAAGCTAATCAAAATAGATCATCCCCTACATGCTATAAATGTAACAATCAAGGACATATATCAAAGTTTTGCAGGTATAATGGAGCTGCAAGAAAAAGAATACCACCACCTATTGTTGTAAAGAAAAATGTTGGTGATGTTGGAAAACATATGAAAAAATACATGGAAGAGTTTGATAGTCATTTTGTGAAGGACTGTGGTAAAGTATGGAAAGCGAAGGAACGGAGTGAGTCTAAGGTTTAGGGAGATTCACGAGATGTTACTAAACCCTCACCTGATATTGCTACATCAATCGAAATGGCCAAGCATGGCCTTAGGGGGAGATTTGGAGAAATAATAGAAGTTTATCCAATCCCTGTATATGTAGAATAAGCTAATGTGATCTTATGAACTAGAAATATGATTGGTTTGGAGTCTCTATTCGAGATTGCTTGGTTATACACACTGAATTGAATAATCGCTAGAAAATTGGTTGACTGGATCATTTGAAATCTTATATGTTCATTAGGAAATGTGTCAATCTATGCACGGTGAAGTATAATTTCATTTAATTAGACATTTCTAATCACAATTCGAATAGAGTTTCAAAGGAGACTAGAGGAACAAGTAAAGAAGCTAGTTAGAGCATTTCTGAGATTTCTAAGTGTGCATACCCTAATTCATCGAGTAAAAGGTATTTTGATCTTTTGCGATATTTTTTTTATTATGGATACTCCATTGATATTCAATGTTAACAAGAGGCTTAAGTAATTAAATACAACTGATTGTATGTTTGAAGTCATTCTGTTGATGGTCAACCAAGTTACAGATGTGATGATAGACATTAATCAGTTAATGTATTGTCATTGATGTCAACTTATTTGAGTATCATTATGGTAGCAAAAATGTATTATGAATTAAAGATCTAGAAAAATCAAAGTTTATGTGGTTGGTAATTGAAGAGTTCTTTATACACTAAGTAACAGTGAACACCGAGTAAATACAGTGTATACCGAGCACAGTAATAACTGAGCTAGGGATCACTGACACATCATGGTATTGACTGAGAAATTAAATCAAACCGAGGATGACTAAAATGATGAGTTGGAAAATTTATGATTCCAAGGTAAATGATAAAATCTATTATGATGATCAAATGGCTATTAAAATTCAAGGCAGATCAGACGAAGAAGATTGAAGCATGTTTTTAACACAACTGTCGAGGAAGGTTTAAGCGGCAAAACCTATGATGGAGATTAACCAAAAAATTTAAAGGATAGAAATTAAATGAGTAATGATTTCTATATAAGAGACAATATATTCATTATGAATCATGATGTTATGATGTGCACACATGCAAAATTTCATGCATGATTGATCAAACTGGTTAAAGACAGAACCGAGCATTTCTGCAGACAACACCAAGCAACAAAGGAAAGAGCATTATCTAAGCAGAACATAGAATAAAGAATAAGATGAACTAAAGTGATCAAATTGATCAGAGGTATTATGTACTTAGCATAGATATGAAAATATGCAAACAGAGGTGTATTTGAATCAGATCATTACTGTATCAGTTTAACCATTATTATAGATAAATCTCTTAACCGAGTAGGACGTGAAAGTCTTTATTATGAAATTCTAATGAATGTTGAGTATTTTATTGTTGGCCCCATACTGAATAATTGGTCAAGAGAGAATAGTTAGTTTTAAACCCTCTAACCAGGTTGCATTTAATAGTGTGCCCTATAATATTTAACAGGGTTGGATCTTAACCGAGCTTACTTATGAAGAGTGAAATATTTTGGGTTATCAGTCCGAGGTGGTTTTTCCCTCAGTAGGGTTTCCATGTTAAAAATCTATGTGTTAATGTGTATAATTTTTGTGAATTGTTATTTTTATTTACACATTACTTTATCTGCATTGATTGGTTATCACAGTATTGATTTACTGCTACTTGGTATAGGACTACTTGAGATCACAGTTATATTTCACCGAGTTGATTTATATGTTTGAAATTGTTGTTATATACATCTGGGAGAATTGAGGACTGTAGGATAATTTAGAATTAACTGATTCACCCCCCTCTCATTTATCTAACAATTGGTATCAGAGCATAGAGTACTTAGAAGAAAAGTTTTAAAGGATTTAAGCTAAATATCACAAGATGTATAAGAGAGATGCACCAAAGTTGAACAAGGAGAAATTCTCAACATGGAAGAGTAGAATGAGACTATACCTATTAGGGATTGGAGATGATTTAACACTATACCTGGATAATTAATTCATCCTACCTACTGGACCTTTGAATGTTACTCATATGAAAGAGAAACATGAACACAACACTATGATGGTAAAAATTGCTTCTTCACTTACTGATGCTGAATTTGAGGATATCAAGACATGTACATCAGCCAAGAAGATGTGGGACAAGATTACACTAGTTTATGGAGGAGATTCAAATGTGTAAAGAGCTAAAGCTATAAGTCTCCAAGGAAAATTTGATGACATGAGAATGAAAGAAGAAGAGAACATAACATAGTACAGTAACTGAATCAAGGAGGTTGTGAATGCTATTTGTGGAGTAGGTGGAACTATTGATGAAGACACTAATGTGAGTAAGATTCTTAGAAATTTATTTCCTATTTATTCTATAAGAGTCTCTGCAATACATGAAATGAGAGCAACACCTAGAAATAATATTATAGTTGATAGTCTTGTTGGTAGACTGATTTCTTTTGAGCTGAACTATTTTGACAACAATGTTGTACCTACTATGGAACCTGGATTTATGTATTCTCTGAAAATTAGTAAATCTAGTAATTAACAAATGATAAGAAATAATAGTGACAGTGACAGTGATGATAAAGAACTTGATGAACTTGAAGTATTAATGGTTATAATACTACACAAGGTAAAGGAAGGTATAAAGGTAAACTACCTTTGATATGCTTTAATTGTAAATAAATTGGACACTTTGCTGCCAGATGCCCTAACAGAAAGAATGATGAAACAAATGAAAGATCTAATGAAAGAAAAGATGATCGAGAATACAGAAGAAACTGACAGTATGATAGAAGAAATAACCAAGAGTACAAAGACAAAGGCAAAAAGGCTTGTTACATTGCTGAAGATAAAGATAATGACACTAATTCCAACACTGATGAAGACAATGCGATAATATTTGTACCTTTGAAAGAAGATTCAGAAGAAGATGAAAGGTATGTTGAAACAATAATTATTTATAAAGTTAGTAAGCATTACGTTTGGGTTATTGATAGTGGCTTCACACATCACATGACTGGAGATAAAGAAAAATTTGAATTTCTTGAGCATTATAATGGTGGATTTGTAAAAATGGGAATTGACACACCTTGTGTAGTAAAAGGAAAGGGTACTATATTGCTGAATAATCAAATCAAACATCAGAATGCATATTGGCTGAAAGGACTTAATTATAATTGGTTGAGTGTTTCACAGTTGAATAACACAGGTCGTTGAGTTGCATTTGAAAATAGAAAAGCTAGAATCTATGATGAAACAGGAAATTTGATTGACACTAGTGAACAATAAAAAGGTAATCTATTCTATCTTGACATTGCTGAAGCTACTTGTTTGATGGATAAGAATAAAGATGTATGGTGGTGGCATAAGAAGCTTTGTCATGTAAATTTTGAAAACATGGTTAAGATTAGTAAGAAAAGAAAAGTTAGAGGCTTACCGAGCTTATCTAAACCTAACCATGTAATGTGCAAGAATTGTCAAATGGGAAAAATGTCAAAATCTAGTTTTAAGAGCAAGAATTTTTCATCTAATGATATTTTGGAGATAGTTCATATAGACCTATGTGGACCAATGAGAACACAGAGTTATTATGGTGACATATACTTTATTTTATTTGTTGATGACTATTCTAGAATGATGACTATCATGTTCTTAAAAGAAAAATCTAAAGCATTTAAGATGTTCAAATGGTACAAAGCTAAAGTGGACAAAGAAAGTGGTAGAGAACTGAAATGTTTGAGATCTGATAGAGGAGGTGAATTTATTTCTGATGAGTTTACTAAATTTTATATGAGTATGGAATTAAGAGACAAGTCTCTGCACCAAGGACACCACAGCAGAATGGAATTGCTGAAAGGAGAAATAGATAAATTATGGATTGTGCTAGAACATTGATGATTGAAAAGAATGTTGCACAAACATACTAGAGAGAAGTTGTAAGCACTATTGTATACACACTAAACCAAGTACAACTAAAGAAAGATAAAAAAAAAGACACCTTATGAATTATGGTATGGTTATACACCTAATGAGAGTTATTTTAGAGTAATTGGAAGTCGATGTTATATTATGAAAGATGGTAGAAATGGGAAATTTGATTCAAAAAGTGGTGAAGAAATATTTATTGGATATTGTACTAAGAGGAAAGATTATAAATGTTTGAACAGAAATTCTAACAAGATCATTGCAAGTGAAAATGTAAGAGTTGATGAATTTGCCGAGAAGAATGATGACAAAAGTATAAAAGAACCGGAAGATTACAGTAGATTTTTATACATTGAATAACCTGACACTTTTCCTGAGTAGATAACTAACATTACCTTGCAACAGGATAATGCTACTAAGCAACAGGAGGCACCAACCGAGAATCAAGAGAATGTTTCAACCTAAGATCATGATCAAGAACACAATGAACCTACTGGAGAACACAATGAAGAACAAATAATTGAACATGTACTTGAAAAATATGTAAGAAGACATCATCCATAGAATCAGATTATTAAAGATAAGAGAGCTGGCATGATGACAGGAAGTAAGTTGAAAGAAAAAAAATGGTTGATCTGTGAGTTTGAACCTAAAAATGTTAGAGATGCACTTGAAAAAGAAGAATGGATTATTTCAATGAATGAAGAAATTGAGCAGATACATAAAAACAAAGCATGGACATTAGTACCAAAACCCAATGATAAGAATGTCATTGGCACCAAATGGATATTCAAAAAAAAATTGGATGAGAATGGAGATGTAACCAGAAACAAAGTAAGACTAGTATGCAAAGGGTATGCACAAGAAGAAGGTACTGACTATGGAGAAACTTTTGCACCCGTTGCTAGACTTGAAGGAGTTAGAATATTACTTGTATATGATACATACAAAGGATTCAAAGTATATTAGATGGATGTTAAGTTTGCATTTCTGAATGGGATACTGGAAGAAGAGGTTTTCATTGAACAACCTGAAGGTTTTGTTGATCCCAATCAGACAAGCATGGTATGTAAGTTACACAAAGCATTATATGGTTTGAAACAAGCATTGAGAGCATGGTATGAAAGACTACATTCCTATCTTATCATCATTGGATTTATTAGAACAAGTGATAACATCAATTTGTATTTGAAAGGAGGAAATGATGATAAGACTCTTCTTGCTAAAATTTTTGTTGATGGTATTATATTTGGAGGAAATGATAATCTATGCACATCATTTGCTGATGACATGAGGAAAGAATTTGAAATCTCAATGTTTGGAGAGATTAAATTTTTTCTTGGCTTGCAAATTTTACAACAGGATGAAGGCATCTACATTACTCAATCCAAATACATCAAGGAAATATTGAAGACATTTAGAATGGAAGAATCAAAACCAGTTGGAACATCTATGGTGACAGGATGCAAATTGACAAAAGAAGATAAGACACCTGAGCTAAATCCAACATTGTATAGATCTATGATTGGAAGTTAATGTATGTTGTACACACTAGACCAGACATAGCACACATAGTTGGAATTGTAGCAATATTTTATGCTAATCCTAGAGAATCTTATATGATTGTTGTAAAGATAATTTTTAGATACTTGAAAAACACTAAAGATTATGGATTATGGTACAAAAGGGAAGGTAAGTTTGAACTGAAAGTTTACACAGATGTTGATTGGGCTGGGAACATTAATGATAGAAAGAGAACGACTAGTGGAGCATTCTTTATAGGAGAAAGATTAGTTACTTGGATAAGTAAAAAGAAAGGATGCATATCTCAGTCAACTGCAGAAGAAGAATATGTTGCTACTACTAAAAACTCTTCGAACATTGCATGGATAAAACAACTTTTGAAAGGCATGAATGAAGAGATCAGTGACCCAGTGGTAATATATTGTGATAATGCTAGTGCAATAAATATTTCAAAGAACCATGTGATGCGTGCAAAGACAAAGCATATATCTATCAAATAGCACTACTTGAGGGAACAAGTACAAGAGAAACAAGTTATACTGGAATATGTACAATCAAAAGAACAACTTGCGTACATATTTACTAAACCCTTACCAAAGGATACATTTGAGTACTTAAGGAACATACTAGGGGTTCATCTCTTGTCTATTGGTCACTAAGCTGACTAGGAGGTTGCATCAATCTGTATGTAATTAGAATATCAGTCATGTTGATGGAAAGTTGAACTATACTGACAAAGATATATCAGCAGACTGCAAGGTACTTATTCTACTGCAGCAAAAACCAAATTTTTTTTTTTCGCTACTGAAGAGCTATATATTTTTATTTTTGGCATTGTTTTCAAAGGGAGAGAATGATTAATGAAATATCTATCCATCAAAGGGAGCGAATGATCAATGAAATATCTATCCACTGCAAGGGAGAAAAAGAGAAAAGAGAAAGGGAGAGAAATGACATACCTATCTACAGAGAGAAAAGATTCAAAAATAAAAGAGTCAAATCTGTAGGGAGAGTCTGCATGATGAGTTTTTAATGCTGAAACATTTTATATATCCAAGCTAGGGAGAGCTACAACATTTTGCAATTGTAGAACAGGAGTTTGGTATTCTATGGCATTTTCATATTACATATTTCATATTATATTACCATCAATGCCAAAGGGAGAGATTGATGAACTAAAATTGATTGTATGTTTGAATTCATTTTGTTTATGGTCAACTGAGTTACGGATGTGATGATAGACATTAATCAGTTAATGTATAGTCATTGATGTCAACTTATTTGAGTATAATTATGGTAACAAACATCTATTATGGAGTAGAGCTCTAGAAAAATCAAATTTTATGTGGTCGGTAATTGAAGAGTTCTGTATATACTGAGTAACAGTGAACACCAAGAAAATACAATGTATACCGAGCATAGTAAGAACCAAGCTAGGGATCACCGACACATCACGGTGTTGACCGAGCAATTAAATCAAACTGAGGCCAACTAAAATGATGAGCTAGAAAATTGATGATTCTGAGGTAAATGATAAGATCTGTTAGAATGATCAAATGACTATTAAAATTCAAGGAAGATCGAATGAAGAATATTGAAGTGTGCTTTTAACACAACTTTTGAGGAAGGTTTAAGCGGCAAAACCTACGATGGAGATTAAGAGGCAAAATCTAAAGGATGGAAATTAAATGAGTAATGATGTCTATATAAGAGACAAGAAATTCATTATGAATCATGATTCTATGATGTGCATACATGAAAATTTTCATGCATGACTGATCAAACTGATTAAAGACAGAACTGAGCATTTCTGCAGACAACACCGAGTGATAGAGGACAGAGCATTAACCGAGTAGAATAGAGTATGAAGAATCAGAGGAGTTGCAGTGAATAAATTGATCTGAGGTATTAAGTACTAATTAGGATAGATCTGAAAATTTGCAAACAAATTTCTATTTGAATCAGATCATTACTATATCATTTTAACCATTGTTACAGATAAATATCTTAACCGAGTAGGACATGAAAGTCTTTATTATGACATTCTAATGAATGTTGAGTGTTTTCTTGTTGACCCCATAGTGAATGATTGGTTAAGAGAGAACTATTAGTTTTAAATCCTCTAACTAGTTCACATTTAACAGTGTGCATTGTAACCTTTAATAGGTTGGCTCTTAACCAAGCTCACTTCAGAAGAGTGACATATTTTGGGTTACCGGTCCCAAGTGGTTTTTTCCTTAGCATGGTTTCCATGTTAAAAATCTATGTGTTAATGTGTATTTTTGTTGTGGATTTTTTTTTTTCTTTACACATTACTTTATCTGCATTCATCGGTAATCACATTATTGATTTACTGCTACTCGGTATAGGACTAAAAGTTTGAGATCACAGTTATATTTCACCAAGTTGATTTATATGTTTGAAATTGTTGTTATATACATCTGGGATAATTTGGGAATGTAGGATAATTGAGAACTAACTGATTCACCCCACCTCTCAATTATCTAACATTAGGTGCAAATTCAAGAAACACCCTTACAAGTCCAAAGAAGATGACCTTGAAGGCGCATTTTTGCAAACACCCTACGGTGTGCTTAATGTGGAAGAAATTAGGGCATACATTCACAACAAATATGATTCATTGGGAGACTTTGAGATATTCAAAGAGATGAAAGACATGATAAAAGATGATGGAAGATAGAAGGATGAATTCGCTCATTTACAGAACCTCAGTGTTATGTGAATGGAAAAACTTTATGAGTTTGATGAAGAAGAATGGATTAAGATTATTCTTAGCAGAGTCCATGAACAGTTTCTATGGATAGGTGACCATCCTGTTAATATTTCCAGTGAGTTGATCCATTATGTGACAGGATTGGATGATACTGACATTATCCTTACTTGGGAGAAAAACATGAAGAAACAGGTAGAAAACCTAACACATTCCAAATGGGACAAGAGGGAAATGACCATAGCTAACATCTTTCAGCAAGATGTGAGATTAATCTCTATGATTTTGGGATATAAACTTCATTACAAAATCCGACCTAATTTTGTTTTTGCGGGTGTTATAATGATGGCTTATAAGATGGTGAAGGAAAATGTATAATACAACCTATGCAAAGTTCTTAGACAGCAATTTCTGTAGAATGTCAAGAAAATCAAATAAGACAAATCAAAGGCATTCAGGCTTCGATCCTTACTGATACATATCTATATTCATATAGTTCATAAGTTTCCTGGAATGCACCCTAGGGCATGGAAATATAGTGAACCTATTGTTATTCAAGTTACAAAGAGTTATAGGAGACAAAATAATACTTGGGTAGATGGAGAATCTTTTTCCATGTTCAAGATTCTTCTAAGGCGAATGAAGGAAAGAATAAGAATTCCTGAGGCAATTGTTGAGAAATAAAAAGATTCAATTTGTTTCATGGTTGAAATTGATTTTGTATGCTTTGAGGTAGTTGAACAAAGGAATAAATGGAGTTACCCTATGGGTTATGAGGTCAGTGCATAAGTTCTTACTATGCAAGTAGAACATGTCTTATCTTATGAGACTGATCCTTCCAAAGAAAGATGGAGAGCACATGAAGAAAAATAAGTCAAAGTCATAGAGGAATAGACTAGAGAAACAAGGAAAAGGATAATTGAGAATGTAGTTGACAATATTGCAACAAAGGAAGGTATTATCAAAGATGAGATGAAAGAAGTTAGGAAGAAGATTGTGGAAGGAGTTATTGGGTTGGCGAGCACTGCTCCTGCAGCCTTGCCACCTCTTGAAGCTATAGAGTTTACTGTCTCACCTCCTAATGTAGTCTATGTACCTAATACCACTCCACCACCTAAGAGGACATTTCAGACTAAGACAATAAAGGCAAAAGAGATTCTTGTGAGAAGGACATGGTCCTCCAAAAAAAATTCACCACCTAAAAGATAGAGGACTGCTATAGAAAAGAAAGATGTAGAAGAGAAGAAAGTAAAAGTAAAGAAAGAAGAAGAAAAGAAAGAAGAAAAGGAAATAAAGGAGAAAACTATTGAGAGACAACTTTGGAAATCAGATCTAAGGATGTTGGCAAAGAGAATAGTTGATCAAGGAAAGTTAAATTGATTTATGAGATACTATGGCAGGTACAATGACAATGATAAAATTCTAATTGAAGGCATAGTCATTAATCGCATGCTAATGTTAAAAAAGAATATACTTGAAATGGAAAGCAACATTCCTAAAGAATTATATGACAAACTAGAGGTAAGGAAGCAACTATCACTTAAGGAAGATGATTAGATAAGAATAAAGACTATATAGAATACACTTCCTATTATTTTATATGATGAGCATGAAAGGATGATGAAATTCATTAAGCCCTTGCTGCGAGTGAAATCTAGACTGATAAAGATCATGTGAAGGTTGTATGATGAAGTCATTGAAGAAACCCACAAGGCTATTGACAAGGTACTAATGGAAAATTAAATAGAAAAGCCTTCACCTCCTAAGCTCAAGGCTATTTTTTATTTTTTTTGGTGATATATATATATATATGAACAATTATTATAATGTTCTAATACGTGTCTCATTATGTCTTTTTGAAAAAACAAGATTTACTTTGCAATACGTATATTTTAAGTAATTGAAATACAACAATTATCATATACACATAAATATGTATATCTATATGTACACATGCATGTGTATGTATACACACATATATATGTATATATATACAAATATACATATTTGTATATGTATACATATATGCATGAATACATGTGTGTCTGTGTGTGTGTATGTATGCATGTGCATATACACATAGTCACACACACACAAACACACACACAAATATATAAACATATGTGTTCATATGTATATAAACATACACATATACATATATCCTTATGCACATATACAACATTTATTATTTATATAAGTGTGTAAATGAATGAACAAATATCATAAACCCTCTAACAAATGTCTACTCATGTCTTCTAGAAAAGAAAAGAAAAAAACAAATAGATTTATTTTACAATATTTCCTTTTTACTACTTTGACTACAATAATATGCCCCTCCCTCATACCCAACAATTATGAAAAAAATAGAAAAAAATAATTATAAAAACTACTAAAAATTGTTTATAAATGACTAATCTTGGTCATGTGACCATTAGTAGTTTATTGTTAGTCATTTATAATGCAACCAAACTTGTGACCAAACCAATTTAGTTATAAATTTGGTTGTTTTGATTGATCAATTCGGTCATTTATTTAGTCATTAATTTAGTGATTAATTTGGTCGTTGGTTTAGATATTTATTTATTCATTGATTTAGTCGTTAATTTAGCCATTGATTGTTGTAGATTGGCCATTTATCTAGTCATGGTAGTCATTTATTTAGTCATGGTGGTCATTTATTTAGTCATTATTTTATTGTCAACGGATCATATATTTCTTCATATTAGGACATGATGGAATCGAACAACCTGTTGGCAAGTGGCCTGATCAACATAGCATAGAGGTTGTCATTTATGACAACACTACTCATTGGCATGGTCGTTTGAAGTACAATCGAGTTTTGGATATTCAATTTTGTAAAAATGACTAAGTCTAGGAAGTAGTTAACATGGTATAATTACATAGTTTTGATTAGCGAGCATAATATGCATCAAACTAAGTTGTGCGAGCTTAGAGGATTGTACTATGGGATGTAATAGACATTTATTTAAGGTCACTTTCATTTTGGAGTTGACTAAACAGAGTTACAACCTGTTGAAGCTATACGAAGACAATGCAGTGGTGATACAGGGTAGATGAGTGGTCACGATGATTAAGGCAGTATTTTGTGGAATCCGGAAGTGCTACTTTGGATTTGGATTGGGTCCTACCCTATTTTTATTGATGTATGATCGTCGACTATGTACTTTCTATTTGGTTAAGTGTTGGACATGTTTTGTGATCTACTTGTGAGCCGATTAGAAGAATCTTTGAGATCAAGTATATAAGTGAAGTTGTTTTGTGATGCAAAGAAGTGTGTGGAATAGATAGATGCATTGTGATGTCAGAATCAGACAATAACTGTTGCGAGCTTTGACTGGGACTACTTAGCATAAAAAATGCTTGCAATAGTTCATATTGATAAATCGTTGTAACATATAGTTTTTTTTTGTAAGAGGAGTGAGCTCCTTGTATACCCCTAACAAGGTTTCTATCCTTTAGAAAGGATATGTACTAAATGTAATATTCAACTTCTAACAAGGCTATGTCTCCTTATAGGGACACTATACTCTTAGTGCATCATTTGTGGGTATCATCCCCACCAAGGTTTTCCCTTGGCTAGGATTTCCTCATCAACAAATCAAGGTGTTATGAGTTGTTTAGTTTATATGTGTGTTATTTTATCAGTAATCGCTTGGTTAAGTTTGAGTTTGTTAAGTTTGAAATTAAAGTGATGTAATACTAATTCATACCCCCCTCTCAGTATTACTTAATCCTAACAATTGGTATCAGAGCTTGTGGACCTTGGAGAGAAAGCCTAAAAGCTTGAGGGAGATCCATGTGGATTCAAGAAGTTTGGAAGAGAACTTTGAGGCAACACTTGAAGACCTTGACAAGACAAAAGATGACAATACTGAATTGAAATTCAAATTGAGAAGAGCTGAGGGTTTTATAAAGAAGCTTAAGGAACAACTTGAACTTTATAGGAACCAAAGACAAGATCTTATGGAAAAGATACATGAATAATATGATAATGATTCATCTGATCAGATTAAGCAATTTGAAAAAGACAAAGAAGTGTTGAAACATGAATGTGAAGTTACAATTATTGAGATGGCTAAAGAAATTCAACAAGAGAAAGATGAAAAGACAAAACTTGAAGAAATCTTTAAGAATGCAAATGTACAGATGGGAAAGATGCAGTTTGAACTTGATGATTACATAATCAAGTATCATGAATTAGAGAGATATAATCACATCATTAAGGGAGAACTTGTTGATGCAAAGAATCGCATTGAAAAACTTCATGCAAGAAGTGAAAAGATTAATGAACAAAGGGATAGACAAAAGCCTAAAGTTGACATGACAAGAGTTGGCTTTGATAAAAAGAATTCTCAAAACCTCAAGAATGAAAGTCTAAAGGAAAATCAGTTGAGACACCTAATCGACAGGAAGATCCTATACAACAAGAGGAACCTAGACAGAAAATCAGACCTTTTAGAGGAAGACGGGATGTAGAAAACTTGATGAATCCCACACAAAACAAGATTACATCAGAGAAGAAACAACTAAGATTACATGTAACAAGTGCAACAACTTTAGACACGTTGCAAGGAACTGCAAGTTGTAAGCTAATCAAAATAGATCATCCCCTACATGCTATAAATGTAACAATCAAGGACATATATCAAAGTTTTGCAGGTATAATGGAGCTGCAAGAAAAAGAATACCACCACCTATTGTTGTAAAGAAAAATGTTGGTGATGTTGGAAAACATATGAAAAAATACATGGAAGAGTTTGATAGTCATTTTGTGAAGGACTGTGGTAAAGTATGGAAAGCGAAGGAACGGAGTGAGTCTAAGGTTTAGGGAGATTCACGAGATGTTACTAAACCCTCACCTGATATTGCTACATCAATCGAAATGGCCAAGCATGGCCTTAGGGGGAGATTTGGAGAAATAATAGAAGTTTATCCAATCCCTGTATATGTAGAATAAGCTAATGTGATCTTATGAACTAGAAATATGATTGGTTTGGAGTCTCTATTCGAGATTGCTTGGTTATACACACTGAATTGAATAATCGCTAGAAAATTGGTTGACTGGATCATTTGAAATCTTATATGTTCATTAGGAAATGTGTCAATCTATGCACGGTGAAGTATAATTTCATTTAATTAGACATTTCTAATCACAATTCGAATAGAGTTTCAAAGGAGACTAGAGGAACAAGTAAAGAAGCTAGTTAGAGCATTTCTGAGATTTCTAAGTGTGCATACCCTAATTCATCGAGTAAAAGGTATTTTGATCTTTTGCGATATTTTTTTTATTATGGATACTCCATTGATATTCAATGTTAACAAGAGGCTTAAGTAATTAAATACAACTGATTGTATGTTTGAAGTCATTCTGTTGATGGTCAACCAAGTTACAGATGTGATGATAGACATTAATCAGTTAATGTATTGTCATTGATGTCAACTTATTTGAGTATCATTATGGTAGCAAAAATGTATTATGAATTAAAGATCTAGAAAAATCAAAGTTTATGTGGTTGGTAATTGAAGAGTTCTTTATACACTAAGTAACAGTGAACACCGAGTAAATACAGTGTATACCGAGCACAGTAATAACTGAGCTAGGGATCACTGACACATCATGGTATTGACTGAGAAATTAAATCAAACCGAGGATGACTAAAATGATGAGTTGGAAAATTTATGATTCCAAGGTAAATGATAAAATCTATTATGATGATCAAATGGCTATTAAAATTCAAGGCAGATCAGACGAAGAAGATTGAAGCATGTTTTTAACACAACTGTCGAGGAAGGTTTAAGCGGCAAAACCTATGATGGAGATTAACCAAAAAATTTAAAGGATAGAAATTAAATGAGTAATGATTTCTATATAAGAGACAATATATTCATTATGAATCATGATGTTATGATGTGCACACATGCAAAATTTCATGCATGATTGATCAAACTGGTTAAAGACAGAACCGAGCATTTCTGCAGACAACACCAAGCAACAAAGGAAAGAGCATTATCTAAGCAGAACATAGAATAAAGAATAAGATGAACTAAAGTGATCAAATTGATCAGAGGTATTATGTACTTAGCATAGATATGAAAATATGCAAACAGAGGTGTATTTGAATCAGATCATTACTGTATCAGTTTAACCATTATTATAGATAAATCTCTTAACCGAGTAGGACGTGAAAGTCTTTATTATGAAATTCTAATGAATGTTGAGTATTTTATTGTTGGCCCCATACTGAATAATTGGTCAAGAGAGAATAGTTAGTTTTAAACCCTCTAACCAGGTTGCATTTAATAGTGTGCCCTATAATATTTAACAGGGTTGGATCTTAACCGAGCTTACTTATGAAGAGTGAAATATTTTGGGTTATCAGTCCGAGGTGGTTTTTCCCTCAGTAGGGTTTCCATGTTAAAAATCTATGTGTTAATGTGTATAATTTTTGTGAATTGTTATTTTTATTTACACATTACTTTATCTGCATTGATTGGTTATCACAGTATTGATTTACTGCTACTTGGTATAGGACTACTTGAGATCACAGTTATATTTCACCGAGTTGATTTATATGTTTGAAATTGTTGTTATATACATCTGGGAGAATTGAGGACTGTAGGATAATTTAGAATTAACTGATTCACCCCCCTCTCATTTATCTAACAATTGGTATCAGAGCATAGAGTACTTAGAAGAAAAGTTTTAAAGGATTTAAGCTAAATATCACAAGATGTATAAGAGAGATGCACCAAAGTTGAACAAGGAGAAATTCTCAACATGGAAGAGTAGAATGAGACTATACCTATTAGGGATTGGAGATGATTTAACACTATACCTGGATAATTAATTCATCCTACCTACTGGACCTTTGAATGTTACTCATATGAAAGAGAAACATGAACACAACACTATGATGGTAAAAATTGCTTCTTCACTTACTGATGCTGAATTTGAGGATATCAAGACATGTACATCAGCCAAGAAGATGTGGGACAAGATTACACTAGTTTATGGAGGAGATTCAAATGTGTAAAGAGCTAAAGCTATAAGTCTCCAAGGAAAATTTGATGACATGAGAATGAAAGAAGAAGAGAACATAACATAGTACAGTAACTGAATCAAGGAGGTTGTGAATGCTATTTGTGGAGTAGGTGGAACTATTGATGAAGACACTAATGTGAGTAAGATTCTTAGAAATTTATTTCCTATTTATTCTATAAGAGTCTCTGCAATACATGAAATGAGAGCAACACCTAGAAATAATATTATAGTTGATAGTCTTGTTGGTAGACTGATTTCTTTTGAGCTGAACTATTTTGACAACAATGTTGTACCTACTATGGAACCTGGATTTATGTATTCTCTGAAAATTAGTAAATCTAGTAATTAACAAATGATAAGAAATAATAGTGACAGTGACAGTGATGATAAAGAACTTGATGAACTTGAAGTATTAATGGTTATAATACTACACAAGGTAAAGGAAGGTATAAAGGTAAACTACCTTTGATATGCTTTAATTGTAAATAAATTGGACACTTTGCTGCCAGATGCCCTAACAGAAAGAATGATGAAACAAATGAAAGATCTAATGAAAGAAAAGATGATCGAGAATACAGAAGAAACTGACAGTATGATAGAAGAAATAACCAAGAGTACAAAGACAAAGGCAAAAAGGCTTGTTACATTGCTGAAGATAAAGATAATGACACTAATTCCAACACTGATGAAGACAATGCGATAATATTTGTACCTTTGAAAGAAGATTCAGAAGAAGATGAAAGGTATGTTGAAACAATAATTATTTATAAAGTTAGTAAGCATTACGTTTGGGTTATTGATAGTGGCTTCACACATCACATGACTGGAGATAAAGAAAAATTTGAATTTCTTGAGCATTATAATGGTGGATTTGTAAAAATGGGAATTGACACACCTTGTGTAGTAAAAGGAAAGGGTACTATATTGCTGAATAATCAAATCAAACATCAGAATGCATATTGGCTGAAAGGACTTAATTATAATTGGTTGAGTGTTTCACAGTTGAATAACACAGGTCGTTGAGTTGCATTTGAAAATAGAAAAGCTAGAATCTATGATGAAACAGGAAATTTGATTGACACTAGTGAACAATAAAAAGGTAATCTATTCTATCTTGACATTGCTGAAGCTACTTGTTTGATGGATAAGAATAAAGATGTATGGTGGTGGCATAAGAAGCTTTGTCATGTAAATTTTGAAAACATGGTTAAGATTAGTAAGAAAAGAAAAGTTAGAGGCTTACCGAGCTTATCTAAACCTAACCATGTAATGTGCAAGAATTGTCAAATGGGAAAAATGTCAAAATCTAGTTTTAAGAGCAAGAATTTTTCATCTAATGATATTTTGGAGATAGTTCATATAGACCTATGTGGACCAATGAGAACACAGAGTTATTATGGTGACATATACTTTATTTTATTTGTTGATGACTACTCTAGAATGATGACTACCATGTTCTTAAAAGAAAAATCTAAAGCATTTAAGATGTTCAAATGGTACAAAGCTAAAGTGGACAAAGAAAGTGGTAGAGAACTGAAATGTTTGCGATCTGATAGAGGAGGTGAATTTATTTCTGATGAGTTCACAAAATTTTGTATGACTGTGGAATTAAGAGACAAGTCTCTGCACCAAGGACACCACAACAGAATGGAATTGTTGAAAGGAGAAATAGATCAATTGTGGATTGTGCTAGAACATTGATGATTGAAAAGAATGTTGCACAAACATACTAGAGAGAAGTTGTAAGTAATGTTGTATACACATTGAACCAAGTACAACTGAAGAAAGATAAAAAAAAAAAAACACCTTATGAACTATGGTATGGTTATACACCTAATGTGAGTTATTTTAGAGTAATTGGAAGTCGATGTTATATTATGAAAGATGATAGAAATGGGAAATTTGATTCAAAAAGTGGTGAAAAAATATTTCTTGGATATTCTACTAAGAGAAAAGCTTATAAATGTTTGAACAAAAATTCTAACAAGATCATTGCAAGTGAAAATGTAAGAGTTGATGAATTTGCCGAGAAGAATGATGACAAAAGCATAAAAGAACCAGAAGATTACAGTAGATTTTCCTACATTGAATAACCTGACACTTTTCATGAGCAGATAACTAACATTACCTTGCAACAAGGTAATGTTACTGAGCAATAGGAGGCACCAACCGAGAATCAAGAGAATGTTTCAACTGAAGATCATGATCAAGAACACAATGAACCTACTGGAAAACACAATGAAGAACAAATAATTGAACATGTACTTGCAAAATATGTAAGAAGACATCATCCACAGAATCATATTATTGATGATAAGAGAGCTAGCATGATGACACAAAGTAAGTTGAAAGACAAAAAATGGTTGACATGTGAGTTTGAACCTAAAAATGTTAGAGATGCACTTGAAAAAGAAGAATGGATTATTTCAATGAATGAAGAAATTGAGCAGATACATAAAAAAAAAGCATGGACATTAGTACCAAGACCCAGTGATAAGAATGTTATTGGCACCAAATGGATATTCAGAAAAAAATTGGATGAGAATGGAGATGTAACCAGAAACAGAGTAAGACTAGTATGCAAAGGGTATGCACAAGAAGAAGGTACTGACTATGGAGAAACTTTTGCACCCATTGCTAGACTTGAAGGAGTTAGAATATTACTTGCATATGATACATACAAAGGATTCAAAGTATATTAGATGGATGTTAAGTCTACATTTCTGAATGGGATACTGGAAGAAGAGGTTTTCATTGAACAACCTGAAGGTTTTGTTGATCCTAATCAGACAAGCATGGTATGTAAGTTACACAAAGTATTATATGGTTTGAAACAAGCATCGAGAGCATGGTATGAAAGAATACATTCCTATCTTATCATCATTGGATTTATTAGAACAAGTGATAACATCAATTTGTATTTGAAAGGAGGAAATGATGATAAGACTCTTCTTGCTGAAATTTTTGTTGATGATATTATATTTGGAGGAAATGATAATCTATGCACATCATTTGCTGATGAAATGTGGAAACAATTTGAAATCTCAATATTTGGAGAGATTAAATTTTTTCTTGGCTTGCAAATTTTACAACAGGATGAAGGCATCTACATTACTCAATCCAAATACATCAAGGAAATATTGAAGACATTCTAAATGGAAGAATCAAAACTAGTTGGAACATCTATGGTGACAGGATGCAAATTGACAAAAGAAGATAAGACACCTGAGGTAAATCTAACATTATACAGATCTATGATTGGAAGTTGATGTATGTTGTACACACTAGACCAGACATAGCACACACAGTTGGAATTGTAGCAATATTTTATGCTAATCCCAAAGAATCATATATGACTCTTGTAAAGATAATTTTTAGATACTTGAAAAACACTAAAGATTATGGATTATGGTACAAAAGGGAAGGTAAGTTTGAACTGAAAGTTTACACAGATGTTGATTTGGCTGGGAACATTAATGATAGAAAGAGAACTACTAGTGGAGCATTCTTTATAGGAGAAAGATTAGTTACTTGGATAAGTAAAAAGAAAGGATGCATATCTCAGTCAACTGCAGAAGTAGAATATGTTGCTACTGCTGAAAACTCTTCAAACATTGCATGGATAAAACAACTTTTGAAAGGCATGAATGAACAGATCAGTGACCTAGTGGTAATATATTGTGATAATACTAATACAATAAATATTTCAAAGAACCATGTGATGCATGCAAAGACAAAGCATATATCTATCAAATATCACTACTTGAGGGAACAAGTACAAGAGAAACAAGTTATACTGGAATATGTACAATCAAAAGAACAACTTACAAACATATTTACTAAACCCTTACCAAAGGATACATTTGAGTACTTGAGGAACATACTAGGGGTTCGTCCCTTGTCTATCGGTCACTAAGCTAACTAGGAGGTTGCATCAATCTGTATGTAATTAGAATATCAATCATGTTGATGGAAAGTTGAACTAGACTAACAAAGATATATTAGTACACTGCAAGGTACTTATTCTACTGCACCAAAAACCAAAGATTTTTTTTTGGCTACTGAAGAGCTTTATATTTTTCTTTTTGGCATTGTTTTCAAAGAGAGAGAATTATCAATGAAATATCTATCTATCAAAGGGAGAGAATAATCAATGAAATATCTATCCACTGCAAGGGAGAAAAGGAGAAAAGAGAAAGGGAGAGAAATGACATACCTATCTACAGAGAGAAAAGATTCAAAAATACAAGAGTCAAATCTGCAGGGAGAGTTTGCATGATGAGTTTTTAATGCTAAAACATTTAATATATCCAAGCTAGGGAGAGCTACACCATTTTTCAGTTGTAGAATATAAGTTTGGTATTCTATGGCATTTTCATATTACATATTTCATATTATATTACCATCAGTGCCAAAGGGAGAGATTGATGAACTAAAACTGATTGTATGTTTGAATTCATTTTGTTTATGGTCAACCGAGTTATAGATGTGATGATAGACATTAATCAGTTAATGCATTGTCATTGATGTCAACTTATTTGAGTATCATTATGGCAACAAAAATCTATTATGGAGTAAAGATCTGGAAAAATCAAAGTTTATGTGGTCGGTAATTGAAGAGTTATGTATATAATGAGTAATAGTGAACACTAAGTAAATACAATGTATACCGAGCACAATAATAACCAAGCTAGGGATCACTGACACATCATGGTGTTGACCAAGCAATTAAATCAAACCAAGGCTGACTAAAATGATGAGATGGAAAATTGATGATTCTGAGGTAAATGATAAGATTTTTTATAATGATCAAATGACCATGAAAATTCAAGGAAGATCAGACGAAGAATATTGAAGCGTGCTTTTAACACAACTGTTGAGGAAGGTTTAAGGGGCAAAACCTACAATGGAGATTAAGAGGCAAAATCTAAAAGATGGAAATTAAATGATTAATGATGTCTATATAAGAGACAAGAGATTCATTATGAATCATGATGCTATGATGTGCAAACATGCAAAATTTCATGCATGACTGATCAAACTAGTTAAAGACAAAACCGAGCATTTCTGCAGACAACACCGAGTGATAGAGGAAAGAGCATTAATCGAGTAGAACAGAGTATGAAGAATCAAAGGATCTGAAGTGAATAAATTGATCAGAGGTATTAAGTACTTAGTATAGATCTGAAAATCTACAAACAAATTTCTATTTGAATCAGATCATTACTATATCATTTTAACCATTGTTACAGATAAATATCTTAACTGAGTAGGACGTGAAAGTCTTTATTATGACATTCTAATTTATGTTGAGTGTTTTATTGTTGACCCCATAGTGAATTATTGGTTAAGAGAGAACTATTAGTTTTAAATCCTCTAACCAGTTCACATTTAACAGTGTGCATTGTAACCTTTAACAAGTTGGCTCTTAACCAAGCTCACTTCATAAGAGTGATATATTTTGGGTTACTAGTCCCAGGTGGCTTCTTCCTTAGCATGGTTTCCATGTTAAAAATATATGTGTTAATGTGTATTTTTGTTGTGGATTTTTATTTTTCTTTACACATTACTTTATCTGCATTCATCGGTAATCACATTATTGATTTACTGCTACTTTGTATAGGACTAAAAGTTTGAGATCACAATTATATTTCACCAAGTTGATTTATATGTTTGAAATTGTTGTTATATACATCTGGGATAATTTGGGACTCTAGGATAATTGAGAACTAACTAATTCACCCCCCCCCCCNAACTAATTCCCCCCCCCCCCCCCCCCTCAATTATCTAACATTAGGTACAAATTCAAGAAACGACCTTACAAGTCCAAAGAAGATGACCTTGAATGTGCATTTTTGCAAACACCCTATGGTGTGCTTCATGTGGAATACATTAGGGCATACATTCACAACAAATATGATTTGTTGGGAGACTTTGAGATATTCAAAGAGATGAAAGACATGATAAAAGATGATGGAAAATGGAAGGATGAGTTCGCCCATTTACAGAACCTCGGTGTTATGTGAATGGAAAAACTTTATGAGTTTGACGAAGAAGAATGGATTAAGATTATTCTTAGCAGAGTCCATGATCAGTTTCTATGGATAGGTGACCATCTTGTTAAGATTTCTAGTGAGTTGATCCATGATGTGACAGGATTAGATGATACTAACATTATCCTTACTTCAGAGAAAAACATGAAGAAATAGGTAGAAACCCTAACACATTCCAAATGGGACAAGAGGGAAATGACCATAGCTGACATCTTTCAGCAAGATGTGAGATTAATCTCTATGATTTTGGGATATAAACTTCATTACAAAATTTGACCTAATTTTGTTTTTGCGGGTGTTATAATGATGGCTTATAAGATGGTGAAGGAAAATATATAATACAACCTATGCGAAGTTCTCAGACAACAATTTCTAGAGAATGTCAAGAAAATCAAATGAGACAAATCAAAGGCATTCAGGCTTGGCTCCTTACTGATACATATCTATATTCATATAGTTCATAAATTTTCTGGAATGCACCCTAGGGCATGGAAATCTAGTGAACCTATTGTTATTGAAGTTACAACGAGTTATAGGAGACAAAATAATACTTGGGTAGATGGAGAATTTTTTCCATGTTCAAGATTCTTCTAAGGTGAATGAAGGAAAGAATAAGAATTCCTAAGGCAATAGTTGAGAAATAAAAAGATTCAATTTGTTTCATGGTTGAAATTGATTTTGTGTGCTTTGAGGTAGTTGAACAAAGGAAGAAATGGAGTTACCCTATGGGTTATGAGGTCAGTGCATAAGTTCTTACTATGCAAGTAGAACATGTCTTATCTTATGAGACTAATCCTTCCAAAGAAAGATGGGGAACACATGAAGAAAAATAAGTCAAAATCAGAGAGGAATAGACTAGAGTAGCAAGGAAAAGGATAATTGAGAATGTAGTTGACAATATTGCAACAAAGGAAGGTATTATCAAATATGAGATGAAAGAATTCAGGAATAAGATTGCGAAAGGAGTTATTGGGTTGGCGAGCACTGCTCCTATAGCCCTGCCACCTCTTGAAGCTATAGAGTTTACTGTCTCACCTCCTAATGTAGTCTATGTACCTGATACCACTCCTTGACCACCTAAGAGGACATTGCAGACTAAGAAAATAAAGGCAGAAGAGAATCTTGTGATAAGGACATGGTCCTCCAAAAAAAATTCACCACCTAAAAGACATAGGACTGGTGTAGAAAAGAAAGAAGTAGAAGAGAAGAAAGTAAAAGTAAAGAAAGAAGAAGAAAAGAAAGAAGAAAAGGAAATAAAGGAGAAAAATATTGAGAGACAACTTTGGAAATCAGATCTAAGGATGTTGGAAAAGAGAATAGTCGATCAAGGAAAGTTAAATTAATTTTTGAGATACTATGGCAGGTACAATGATAATGATAAAATTCTAATTGAAGGCATAGTCAATAATTACATGCTTATGTTAAAAAAGAATCTACTTGAAATGGAAAGCAACATTCCTAAAGTATTATATGACAAATTAGAGGTAAGGAAGCAACTAGCACTTAAGGAAGATGATTAGATAAAAATAAAGGCTATATAGAATACACTTCCTATTATTTTATATGATGAGCATGAAAGGATGATGAAATTCATTAAGCCCCTGCTGTGAGTGAAATCTAGACTGATAAAGATCATGTGAAGGTTGTATGATGAAGTCATTGAAGAAACCCACAAGGCTATTGACAAGGTACTAATGGAAAATTAAATAGAAAATCCTTCACCTCCTAAGCTCAAGGCTAGTAAGCCCAAAACTAATCTAAGAGGAAACTCCTCTAAACTTGCAGAAATAAGCATTGACTCATCTAAGGATGGAGATGATAGTAGTTAGTTTTTCAGCACAGTTAAGCAACCAAACTTCTTTGTTGCTAGTGTGCCTATGTCTTTGGAGACTTTGCAGGATATAAGTGACCCTTTTCAAGTGAATGTAAATATTTTTACTAGGGTAGATGGAAGCAGTGTACAGAGTGCAGTCAATCTGACTAAGATAGAGAAGGAAGAAGCCACTAAGGAATATCTAAAAGGAACTTTAGTTGTGGATAAGAAGGAATCAAAAACTAAGGTTGAAGTAAAACAAGAAATAAATGTATATATTCTTGTTTCTTCAACTTTATTGTTGGCAAGTAGCAATAAACCTTTGAATATTGATGTTTATAGTATGGATGAGGATGCATTGATGAAGTTATCATACATATCCTTTTCTAAGGCCTAGGAGATATCATCATAGAGAAAGGAGAAGAAGTCAAAGGTACTGGAAAGAGCATTTGATAGTATCAACAAACTTCTACCCCTACCTTTCACTTTTCAAGGAAGTGATACAATGGATAACTTGAATAAAGTCCTTGATGACTTTTATGTTCACTTTGACTCTTTAGAGAAGGTCATAGCATCTAAAAAATATTACATAGAAAATAAGGTCGAAGAGGTATGCAAGTCAATCAATTGGGATTTGAGTATACTAGATACCATTATTGTTGAAGCAAAGTATTGCATAATTCATGGAAGGAAGTTGTACAACTACTGTATAAATCATCTTGTACACTTGAAGAGTATAGATGAAATCACTGAGAATGACAAAAGGACATTAGATGAAATGGTAAAGAGTTGTGGGTCCTCCTGATAAACTATCACTAAGTTGGATAAGGAAGTGTCCAAGTTGTTGGACAAATTCAGTGTGCTTGAGACTGAGAAATGGAGAGCATTGGGAAGATTTGGTGTGTTGAGGAGTCTAATCACTCTGAAACTATCAATTTTGGAGAAACACCTTTCAGATATGGAAACATCAAAGACAAATCTTACTAAAGACATACCAATAGAACTAAAGGCCGCTGAGATTTTATCTTTTGTTCTGAATGGTTTGATTCAGATCTTGGTGAAGACCTGGATAACAGAGGCAAAGATCTTGGAAACCTTTTTCCAAGATGTACTTCACATGATATGAAGTTTTGTTGAGAAAACCTACAATTTTGGTATGTATATAGTTATACCTTTTCCATTAATATCAAAGGGGGAGTAATGAGTATGAAAAATGCACTTAGTCAGTAGTTTGGTATTGAGCACTTAGTTATTTTTCACTAAGTGTTGTCATCAATTACAAAGGGGGAGATTGTTGTCAAGTGGCCTAATCAACATAGCATAGCGGTTATCATTTATGAAAATGCTACTCATTGGCATGGTCACTTAAAGTACAATCTAGTTTTGGATACTCAATTTTGTAAAAATGACTAAGTCCAGGAACACAGTTTTGATTAGCGAGAACAATATGCATCGAACTAAGTCATGAAAGCTTAGAGGAGTGTACTATGGGATGTAATAGACTTTTAGTTAAGATCTCTTTCATTTTGGAGTTGACTGGGTAGAGTTACAACTTGTTGAAGTTATGCAAAGATAGTGTAGCAGTGATACATGGCATATGAGTGGTCATGATGATTAAGGGTATATTTTGTGGAATCCAGAAGAGATACTTTAGTTTTGGATTGTTTCCTACCCTTTTTTTGGTGATGTATGATCATCAAATATGTATTTTCTATTTAGTTAAGTGTTGGACATATTTTGTGATGTACTTGTGAGAAGACTAGAAGAATATTTGAGATCAAGTATATAAGTGAAGTGGTTTTGTGATATGAAGATGTGTGTGGAATAGATAGATGAATTGTGATGTCAGAATCAGACAACAAATGTTGCAAGCTTTAACTTGGACTACTTGATCATAGAAGATGCTTGTAATAGTTCATATTGATAAATATTTGTAACAGATAGTTTTACTTTGTAAGAGAAGTGAGCTCCTTGTATACCCCTAATAGGATTTCTATCTTTTAACAGGGATATGTACTAAATTTAGTATTCAGCTCCTAAAAAGGCTAGATCTCCTTACATGGACACTATACTCTTAGTGCATCATTTTTGGGTATCATCCCCACCGGGGTTTTCCCTTGGCTAGAGTTTCCTCGTTAAAAAATATGGTGTTATGAGTTATTTACTTTATGTGTATGTTCTACTTTTATTAGTAATTGCTTGGTTAAGTTTGAATTTGTAAAGTTTGAAATAAAATTTGTAATACTAATTCACCCCCCCTCTTAGTATTACTTAATCCTAACACATCCATCCTCTTAAAAATAAGGTGCTCTTCTATTGAGCTAGCACCCTTTAAAAATTAATCATACCAAGTATCGTATATCATCTTATAAACACATATTTTCACAAAATACAAAATCAAGTGAAAAGTGAAAATTATATATAAGAGGATATCTTTAAAAAGGTAGACAACATTTCATGATTCCATTCTTTAATTATGTCATTGCATTATAGAACATTGTATAACATCCCCAAATTGATCACAAAATCATTTTTGAGTATTTGACTAATTTTTTCTTTAAACTATGACTGGCATCTATGGATAGTTGTTGGTGTCTCTGAACTATAGCCAATCATTTTAGGTCTACTTCTAGACATATAATTATGGGGGGATACAGGGCATTTATGATGCATACCCAAAAAATCACAGGGATATGGACAACCAAAAAAATCCTAAGAACGCATCCCTATGTATCATAGGATATAAGTCTAACTTTTATTTAATATTTTGCATACCAATCATTCAAAAATACATGAAACAATAACATACATTTCAAGTGAATAAATAAATCAAAAAATTGGCAACTTTAGCTATAATCTTGTTTTTTCCAACTAATACGTATATTTTCCCACTTTCAGATTGGCCTAGCATAGTATATCGTTCTTCCAAACCATCTCATGTTGTTCAAAAGGAAAGAAAATACCATAACTATATGAACAAACTCTCTCAATAAGGTGGGACAAAGCTAATAGTTCAAATGAAAATCTAGGAATAATATCATTTACATGACTAAAAATATTGAAATGTGTGCATTAATAGAATCATACAATATTCACAGCATGTAAAATTCAACTTTATCTCTTCCACATGCTAACAAACTCAATTAGTAAATAATGTACTTTAAGATAACCATATAAAAACAACACCCAAATAAGATATACCAGTTGGTGTTATGGTAAAGAATGTATGGTGTCAACAATAACTGATTTTAATGTCCTTGCCAAAGCCATAGCCATATGATCAATTCATACCTACAAAATCATATTCCAGCATTTGATATATTATTAGAAACATTCTTTGCTATTAGTATCGATGGTCTTCATCAAAATGTACTTGGCACCATTTTAGAATCAAAAGCATCAGCTTAATATGAATGAATGAATGTGATTCATAGCTACAACAATACTAGAGTCAGAGACTACTTTGAGCTATATGAAAAATTACACCTAACAAAGTTATGCAGGGGCCATGAATCACCATAGGAAAACTTTACTAAACATTGTGATTATAAGGTAGGTCTAGATTCCACAAAAAAACCTATGGTTTTGGCCTCCTTCACATATCTTGCTTCAACTCCTCAATGTGCATGCCTCCCCTTTGCTAAGCATTTCTCTCTTTCCTATATTTCCTCTAGTACAATGTCAAAAAGATTAAATATTAGGACTTGCAAGGCCTTGGTGAGGCCAAAACAATCTCACAATGATAGGGAAAAAAGGGGGCATATCCTTTGATTAAACAAAAAATAAAAATAAAAATAATATCAAATAGAGTAGTGGAATATGAAAAATAAAGAGAAAATATCCCTTGTCATTAAATTCCATGGAAAATACAAGCATTCCCATCTTCAAAAATGTATATAAAGAGGAAGAAGGAGAAAAGTTGGGTATTGAAAGAGTAATTCAAGCATAAAAACAACTATTATAAACAAAATCCCTAGAGGCAAGAAACTAGGAGAAAGATAAGAAAGGGAGCTATAGTAGATGGCCTAGAGGCAAAATTTGCAAGCATGCTTTCAAACTCAGTTGAACTTCCCTAGATCCAAAATGATATTATATTTAAGTAATAATTGAACTTAAATTCAATGAACTTGTTTTTAGCATCTTTATCTTATTAAAGGATGGTCACAAATATTCTAACCTATTAGGACAAAGGGTCTCTTAGTTTTTTTGACTTATATGTCAGTGTTTAGTTGATGTAGCTTAGCACTTGAATTCTATAAGGTTTGGGGGCATTGTCCCTATCTATTCTAGATTATTTTACAAAATACATAAAGGTGTTAACCCTAATGATTAAGACATTAACGATATCAACAACTTCTAGTCTTTATGGTTTCATAGTTGCATTACTTCGTTACTTTAAGGATTTAAAATATAATTTTGAATAGTTGTGCACTACCAAATTACATACCAAAATTAAGCTCTTTTACATGAAATTCAACATTAAAATATGGCATACAGTTGAGAATTCCCCTAATTCAACTTCTAGATAAATTTGCAACCTATTTTGGGAAGAAATCATCTTTCTGTAGTATAATTTATATTATAAAATTGGATTTATATATACAAAAGTGAATTTGAGAATAAAAACCTAGCAGCTTGATCTTATTGTAATGAAATGGGACAAAAAATGACCATTTTAATGTTCCAAAAAATGAGCTTTACAAATAAATTTGATCGAGAAACATATAAAACTCATAGTCAGCAAAATAGTATTCTTATAATGAGTCCAATTTCTCCTTTTCTCTATTTGTGAGAGATTACATTGTATTATATTTTTGCATGGGTACCTAATGTATCCTTATTTTCGAGACCCATCTTGCATATTGCATCATTTGCAAAATATTTTCATCTCCCAAAGTTTCACTTAGGGGGGTTTTTGTGTTGAGGTGAATGTAGTTTTTTTCTTGACTAGTTACTAGTGGGAACTCATTCACGTGGCTTAAGTTCACTTGATCTTAGGTGATATTCTAGAAGTTCCTTATAATGGGGCCATGTATCATTATTAACTTTTAGTCACTTAGAATTTAATATTATGCATCATGCATTTAATATTAGTTGTATGCTAGTCATTCATGTTAGGATTGAGGAACACTAAGAGGGGGGTGAATCAATATTCTAGCAGTTATATCATTTTTACCTTGATTGCATAAGCATAAACTGAAACAAAAGAATAATAAACAACTAAAAAAAAATTAAAGTATCCACAACATCATAACACCATGATTTTTATCAATTAAGGGAAAAACCACGACGGGGATGGAACTCACAAGTATTACTTCTTCAAAAATAAGTTTTCATGTTAGGGGCTTAGTACTATAGGATGTGTGTGTGTGTGTGTGTGTTGTGGTGGTTATGTGGATATAGATATATTGCCTCCTAATCCAAGATAAGGAGATCCCAATTGATTAACCAAAATGAGACGATCAATGCAAAAAGGGATCAAATGGTTATGGATAAAGAGGGGAAGAGAGTCTAATTTATTCATTATAAAGTAAAACAATAGATATGAAAGATTAGGATGAAATGAAATACATACCTAGAAATGTAGAAGATCTAGAAATTGTTGTTTTCTAGTGTTTGTATCAGGTTTCTAGAAATTCTACAACCAGATCTGGAACAGAAACACAGAGATAGAGAAAACCCAAAAATATTTTTCCTTTTTGTGCCAGGTCAACCTTAACCTAGATGCAGGTTGACCTTGACCCCTTTATGTCGACCTTGACTTGTGTTGCTCTGACGGAAATTATGTTTGTGGATCCTGAAAGTTTTCTGAAAAGGGTATCAGAATTTGTTCTATATTTCACTGTTCTATACTTGTACCTGCAAGAAAATGGTTTTTTTTTGTTGGGGGAGGGGTTTGACTTAGTCAAACCTAGATTTTAGGAATTAACCTTGAAATTGAAATTAAAATGGAGAATGCTAGCAAGTAGTAGAAGTAGATCTAATAACAAAGCTATGATATTCAATAGATATGCAATTGTATTTTGAATGTAAACAAGTATGTTAATATGAAATCTTAGACTATGACTGGTCAGTATTATACCCTCTGCAATTAAGGATTGGAAATCATCCTTATAGTGTCTTTGCAACAAACAATTCCAACTATCATACTAAAAACATCATACTGAACTCATTAAATTATCGACCAGGGACGTAAAATTGAAATGGTATCGGCAAAGTATATGCTCTAATCCACCTTAGAAGTCATCAACATTTAAGGAATGAAAAATGCTGAAAGTAACACTGAACTAGGAAATGGAATTAATAGCTTAATCTAAAGATATAAGAACGTATTGTAACAGTAAACTAACTACTTGCCTATGTTGTAGGAACAACCAATAGTGCTATTACCAGTGGTTGCAGGAGCAACAGAGTCCAAAATGCTTTAAATGACTTACAACTATTTCCTACTAAACTATAAACTGAGTTCACCTCCCGCATGGTCCCCCATAGAAGAGTGAATGAACAAAAACTTAGAAACTAGGAATTGAAGATTTCATTTATTCATTCATGAAACAAGAGTACAATAATACAGAAAATAAGATTGTATTTCTTTCTCACTGGATTACATAAAATATTCCCATAATACTAACTAACTAAGGAATCAGAACTTCTATCTTATTTAACAACAAATCCTAAAATAGAACTCCTAGCAACTAGGATCACCCAACATTAGGGATATGGAAATCATTAAGATACATGATCAACAATATTGAATGTGGGAACAAACTGTATTCAATTACACATGAATCCAGGAATGCACCACTACTAGATTTACTCCATCATGGGTGTTATTCAGCATTGACCTCATCTGCAATAGAAAACTGCTATCACCTGAGAGTAGTGGAGTCATCATGAGCCCCGCAATAGCTGGTCTCCTGAAGGCATCACTTCATTCTTTAATGTTGACTTCTTCTTTACCCGTGAATCCACCATTTCCTACAAAAGATTAGCATGCATATGTATCCAAGACAAAATCCATAATAAGTTTATTCATTAGCTTTCTCTCATCACATGGCTACAAGAAAAACCACCCAACTTAAAGTAGGACAAAAAGATACCAGTTTTAGTTTCACATAACCATGCAACATATAGATAGCATATTTATAAACTTAAAATGTTCCACACACATTCACATACACATGTATATATAGTAGTTCTAAGATATAAGTATAAATAGTCTAAAAAAGTATTATGAAAGCTTATGAAGTTCTCAAAATCTAGTCATAAAAGCACATGAAACTATAAGCTAAATAGGCCTTATATTGGCCTCATCATTCCCCCCAACTTTTCCTTTTGCTGGTCCTCTAGCAAATAGATAATTCTTCAACCTAGCCTGCATTCTGAGATATGTAGCTACACTCTATCTAATACCTCCTTTTTCCATGCTCTAGTAAAATCCTTTAGTGTCCCTGTGTGATTCCCACTTTCTTACTTCCCCTGTCATGTCATAGTCGTCTAAATTTTTTGAATTGGCCAAAAGAGGGGAAATAAGCAGGGGTGGCTAGAATGTAAGTGGCATCTAGTAGCTCTACCTTACCCTTCCCAATGTAACATACCAAGGAGCATTCCTATTTTCCATTGTGAAATTAAGGGGTGAATGTGGCTCTTTATTTCTTAAGTCCCCGATCATGTTGATCCAACGCCTTTTAATTGATCTTGTTGCTTCAGGTAACTCACCCTCAGCCATCTAATTGTACTCATCAAAGGTTGCCTCCCTAAGAGGATCAATGATTTTTCTTCCTGACTCTGACTGGGATAATTTCATCCATTCATTGTAATAGGGCTTGGGGTTCTTGGCTTCTGGCCGTAGGTTTAGAAGAATTTCATCTTCTAACTCCCTGTAGGCTTTGGCTTGGGATTCCCTACTGATCTCATTCTGTATCCATGACATAAGTGCCCTCAACTAGATATCCCCAACATATGGCAAAGGATTCCAATCCCTATTATTGGGTACAACTAGGTTGTGTAGGAAGATTTCACATAGCAGATTTTGAATTGTTGCAAGAGAACTATGAAAGTCTTGAAAGAATTCAAGGGGCTCATTTAACAATGGAGACTTATCCCTTGCTATGCTAGTTAGCTGATAATTCAACAACTGATCTTTAAGAAATATAGCATAAACAAGAGAGGGAGACCTACAACTCATTAGCTCAGGGATCACTGATGTTACCTTAGTTAATTTCTCTTAAAGTTGTTCTACCTCCTCTTTTTCCACAAGTTCCTGATAAGTTTGATCAATGACTTGGTGCAATGCCTTCTTCTGATGTCTCCATTATTCTCTTTCCATTATTAATTGATTTTTCAATTGAAAGATAATAGAAAATGGAGTCACAGGGCAAGGGATATCTGGTAGAGTACCTTCACCAGGGTTTTCCCTTGCTGCTTGTATGTCAGCTGAACTTTCATTTCCTGTAGGTGCATCCTCTGAGGTTTTTGAACAGATTATGATGGACCGCTCAAAGTTATTACATTATTGGGAAGTGGTAGCCAGTGCATCCAATCCTTGGTTTAAAACCTTCTCAACCACCTTATTGACAAAGCTCATATCAATGTCAGATTTTTCTTCAAATAGACTCCTCTCAATTGCTGCAAGAGGTAAATCTGGAAGCCCTTCTTCGTTAGCAAAGTATTCCCCTAAAATGTCATCATCATCCGATTCAATGAGATCATCAACAATTTGGAGTCCATGGGAAGATGGACCCCTCCTTTGGAACCTGAAAGATTGTTCATTAGAACTAGGATCATCTTTGATTATTATACATTCTTTGTTCATTCTGATTTTATAAGATTGTTTACTCTTGGCTGCAAGAAACTCACTAGGTAACTCCTGTTGACTATCTTTTAGTTCTTCTCTTCTTGGTTCCTATGTCTTGTGAATGTCAAGACCAATGGTTGACCTTGCTGGTGATGTATCTATTGGCATACTCTTCTTCTTCCTATAGCTTCTCCTTAAAGGGGTTTCCTCCTTCTCATTAGCAGTCTTTCACTTCTTAGAGGTGGTTTGAGCTACATGGTCCTATTTCTTGGTGCATTTGCAAGAACCAGAGACAACTTGTTTTCCTTTCTCCCTTCCATCTCTTGTAGGATTTGTAGTTTCATTGGATGGAGAGGAGACCTTTCCTTCAGAATATTTCTTCTCAGAGATTTTCATTTTACCCTTATTATGGGATGACCCAGATGCAGAAGCTTTAGGAGGACGCCTAGGGTTTCTAGACCTGGGATTTCTTACTGAAGAAGACCCTGATCCCAATTCATCAATAACCTTGAAAATCCCTTGTTCATTTTGGACCCTCCTTCCAACCCTACTCCTTAAAGGACTTAGGGTTTCCTTCTCAAACTCTCCTAACAGAAAATCCTCCCATGTCATGTCAGACTATTCTCTCAATGCCTTTTCAACAATTAACTTAACCAGACAATGGTGGGAGACAATATTTGACTTACCTTCTTGTACCAATGAAGCCATTTTCTTCAAGATGTTGAAAAAGAAATTGGATACATTTATGGGCTAGTTATCGTGCCTTAGGCAGCTCAAAATTTTGAAATGAATAGCATGCAAGTAGGCTTGATGACCTTCACAAGTGAAATATTTTATAATGAACACTATACACTACTGATAAGCTTCAGGTAGAGACATCTTGTTGGTACCCTATTTTTTGTCAATTTCCAATGGTGGGTTTGAATGCAAAGTGAATTGTGCTCTTGCGGTTGCCATGTCAAAGCTTTTTGAAAACTCTTCTCCTTCCTGGGGTAATCCCATTACTTTTGCCATGACTGTTTGTGAAAATGGCACCCTCAATCCTTTGATAGTGGCCACTCCATCATGCAGCATATTTAAAAATTGCAATGCTACCTCTCCATCCCAGCTGGTAAGCTTAAGAATGTAATCAAGCCAACCCCTAGCTTGGAATCGTAGCATACAGACTTGATTGTTTAGCAAAAGATCATGAACCGTTGGTTCGCATCGAATCAAATCACCACCCATTCCCTCAGAGTATGAAGGACACAAAAATAGTTGCAAAGAGTACACAAAAACTATATAAAGAAAGTTGCAGAGAAGGTAAAAAGTGCAAAGCTACAGGTTTTGCAAAGATGGAAAGTTCTGGAGTTTCAAGTTTTTTTTAAGCACTGTATGAGAAAATAAATGCACATCTATCATATCTTAAGAGCTTAACTATTCATAATTACTCAACAGACATTCATACTGGACACCTTTTCTTCTTTGTGCAAAATAAATTGCTATTTTTGAGGCTTTCATATCTCAAAAGCTAATTTGGGAAACATTCGTATAAAAGGGTACAACATTTAAAAGTATAAAAACTACAGCATTCAAATATGTACATAGATATATAAAAAAAATTGCAGATTTTCTCCCCCCCCCCAACTTAAGTAAGCAATTGTTCCCACAATTGCACATGTGACAAGAGTGAAGCTAATTAAAAACTAATTCCCACAATTGCACATGTGACAAAAGTGAAGCTAATTAAAAACTAATTAATGATGTAAATGCCAAAGATAGTACACACAAACCTGATAAAGTACTGGCGGCTGCACGAAATTGTCATCCAATGTTTGAGAATAATGAGGTAGATGGGTGGAAGACAAGTAATAATGAAATGAAATTTATTGCAGAGAAAGTACCTCCCAGAGGGAAGTAATTATTATGGGGTATTGTGAATGTGGCTCAAAGTGAATAACAAATATGAGTGAGGGGATCATATGCATTTTCTACAAGAGGCTTGGGGACTTTATCATAATTGAATTGTTGTAGGAACTCCACCTTGCTCTGGGGTTTATGGTACAACTTAAGGCGTTGGCCATTAACCAGTAATTTTAAACGGACATGGTCAACAATAGACAACTGCACAGCACCATTGGGATAAACAAAAACAATTTCATAAGGCCCTAACCAATGTGTTTGAAACTTACTAGGAGTATGCTGGTATCTGGAATCATACAGGAGGGCCTAGTCACCGACTGCAAATGTCTTATCCTTAATAAATTTGTCATGCCACTGCTTCCTCTGTTGTTGCACCAACTCTGTGTTAGCCAAAGAAGATTTTCGTCATTCATCAAGGTTGTTCAAGTTGAGGATGCGCTCCTGTTGAGTTTCAGTAAGACCTAGACTGAGCTCCAATGTTGTGTGTAGTGTCTTATGCTCAAATTCTAATGACATCATGGTAGACTTATTGTAAACTAGTTGAAACAGGGAAAACCCTGTAGTATTTTTCCAAGTAGTTGTACAGGCCCAAAGTGCTTCGGGAAGCTTGGTGGCCTAATCTTTCTTATGAACAGAGACAGTCTTTGTAAGGATAGCTTCCAGCTCCTGATTGGTAACCTCCACCTAGCCATTGGATTATGGATGGGAAGGGGATGACTTGCCATGGTGAATCTTATACTCTTCCATTAGGGTAGCTATGAAGTTGGAAGTGAATTGAGCACCGTGATCAGAAACTATTTCTCTAGGAACACCAAATCTTGTAAAGATGCATTCATATAAAAACTTGGCAACATTGTTATCTCAAGGATGCTTCATTGGTTTAGCCTTAGCCCACTTAGTAACATAGTCAGTACATACCAAAATGTAAGACTTACCCTGAGAAGAAGGGTCAATGGGTCCAATAAAGTCAATCCCCCATTTTTCAAAAGGGGCCACAATGACGTGAGGCTGTAGGGGAATCTCATTAGTTTTAGTATGCCTTCCCATGCATTGGCACCAATCACATTTCTTGGTATACCTAGCAGAATCCTTGTGGAGAGTCAGCCAATACTACCCAATAGTCAAGATTTTGAAAGTCATTTGCTTTGCTGCAAAGTGGCCACCACATGGCTCATCATGACACACCCAAAGGATGTATAGATTTCATCTTCATAGATACATCTATGGATAACCTACTCTGGACTAGTATAAAATATGAAACCAACAATCCATGAAAAGTTAAAACTCTTCTCAGCCAACAATCTCCATTCCTTAGAAGAGAAGTGAGTTGGTGTCCTCTCGGTGGTGAGATAGTTGGAAATGTCGGCATACCATAGGTTTTGTGCTGATAATAGGAAGAGATGCTCATCCATAAATCTATCATCAATGGCTACAGGATCATCAGGAACATGTAAGCAGGAAATAAAGTCAACCACTACATTGTCTTTCCCAGGTTTGTCCACAATAGTAATATTAGATTCTTGCATCAGTAGCAACCATCAAACCAACCTTCCAGAGATGGCTGGTTTATTCATTAGGTACTTGATAGCTGAATGGTCTGTATGGATGAATATCTCATATCTGGTAATATAGTGCCTAAACTTATTCTGTGCATAGATGACCGCTAGCAACTCTTTCTCTGTCACAGTGTAATTGAATTCAGCTCCCTGCAGGTTCTTAAAAATGAAGTAAATGGCATGTTCAACAAAATCTATTTTCTATTTGAGCACTTCTCCAATGGCATAATTGGAAGCATCTATGTGGATATGAAAGGGTAATCCCCAATTGGGACCTCTCAATACCAGAGCTGTGGTGAGAACATCCTTAAGTTGCAGGAAAGATTGTTCACATGTAGAATTCCAAGAGAACTCAGAATCCTTTTTCAACAAGTTAAAAAGGGGTGCTTCAATTTCACTGAAGTCTTTAATAAACCACCTATAGTATCCAGCATGCCCGAGAAAACTCTTGACATCTTTTTTCTTTTCTAGAGTTGATAGAGTGTTGATTACTGCAATCTTCGCTGGATCTACTTGGATGCCATATGAGGAGATGTAATTTCCTAAAACAACACCTTCCTCCATCATCATGAATCATTTATCACTATTGAGAGAAATATTGTAGTCCTAACATCTCCGAAGTACCTTTTCCAGATTGGCTTTAGCTTCATCAAAAGTGTCCCCATAAGCAATGAAGTCGTCCATGTAAATTTCCATACAGTCAACAGATATGTCTAAAAAGATACTGATGACAGCTCGTTGGAAGGTGGTTGGGGCATTCCACAAGCCAAATGGTATGACAAAGTAGGCAAAATTTCCCCATGGATAGGTAAAGGTAGATTTATCCTAGTCCTCTAGAGCTATTTGTATTTGGTTGTAACCACTGAACCCGTCCAGGAAAGAAAAATATTTCTTACCTCCTAGATTATCAAGGACTTGGTTGATAAATGGGAGTGGAAAATGGTCCTTTTTAGTGACTGTATTGAGCTCCTGATAATCTACACAAACTCGCCATTTACCTCCTTTTTTGGGTACTATGACTAAGGGTGGCATCCATTGGCTATCAGAAATGGGGTAGATGAAACCAACATTTAACAATTTCTGAAGCTCAGTTTTGACTATGTCCCTTAGGATAGGTTTTACTCTCCTCTAAGGCTGCCTTACCATTTTATACTCTGGACTGATATAGATTCAATGATTACATAGTTTAGGATCTAACCCTTTCATATCTGTATAATCCCAGACAAATTCCTGGTGGTTTTCTTGTAGCAGCTTAAGGATATCTTTCTGGTGTGGCAATGATAGGGTTTTTTTGACATTCAATTCCTTTCCTAGACTAACTTCCATTTTAAATACTTTATCCAACACGATCAACTGAGCAATTGGTGGTGAATCCATCTCATGGGGTGATAAGGAATGAAGAAAGTGGGAGGATAGTGAGTATGGAGAGGCATGTGGAGTAGGAAAAATGGTCTCCAAAATATAGTCCGATTGCGGACACAACCAGGAATCTATGCCATATTCATTAGCGATAATGGATGAAATTATCTCATCTTCTTCCCTAGAGGCTACAAATAGCTCCCTTACTATCACCATGAGTTGATGGACTGAATTGACTTTGGTTTTGGCATCCTCTAATTCTGGCCATACTACATCATCATCTTGCAACATGGGTTGAGCAGGGGAATATAGGGTCAAGTTCTTGGTATGGACACCATTAGATATGGTCATTTTCCCAGACCTATAGGAAATTAAGGCATCAACAATGGCCAACCATGGTCTCCCTAGGATAAAGGATACCCTCCCATATCATCTTTAGGTGAGAGAACAACAAAATCCACTAGATACTCCCAAGAGTGTAAGGTAACAATGACGTCTTCTATCATCTCATCGGGTTTGACAATATAGCTATCAGCAAGCTACAGGATGGTTGGGGTATCTCTAAGACTAAAAGTATTCAATTGAGACAATACCTCCTTGGTCATGATATTTATAGAGGCACCTAGATTGACCAAGGCATTTTGAACTTTCATACCATGAATAGTGACTGTAACGACAGGGCTCCCTGGATCAGAGTATTTGGGAACAATTAACTTTTCCAGCATAAGATTAGACAACTGCCCTACTACATGAATAGTCTTAGGATCCTTCTTCTTCCTCCCTAGTTTTTTTAGACAAGCTTTCCTAATAGCCTTGGTGTAGATAGGAACTTCTTTGATTGCATCAAGTAATGGTATTTTTACTATCATCTACTTCAACTGATTGAGTAAATCTTCTACTGCGGGGTTGACTATGGGTTCAGCTTGGTTGACTAACCTTTGAGGAAACGGGGGACCTTTAGCTGTAGGAGAGGTCGGTGGAGATGGTACATCAACTAATTTAGAAGGTGGCTCTTCAACCTCTATGATGATAGGCGTTGGAGGAGAGGCAAGAGTAGTTCCTGGCCTGAGATGGATATTATTTAAGGAAATGGCATAGCTTTGCTGCCGAGTTGGCAACTTATTATTGGGTTTAGGATTAGGCTGAGCTAGCAACTAGGTTTTCTTAGGTGGATTAATATTGGCTGCAGGAGGATGCATTATAGCCTATTGCTGAGGTGGTGGCATTAAATCTTGCTGATTGGATTGGCTAGACCACTAATTGGGCTACTGCCAACCCTGCTGAGGTTGGTGCCAACCTTGCTAAGGTTGTTGCCAACCCTGCTAGGGTTGTTGCCAATTATTATACCCACCAAAGCTATGGGGACCCATATTATAAAATATTTTCCATGGATTATTATTCCTAGAAGTTTGGAGAGGATCTTGTGGCATACCTGGTCTTTGGGCCCATGGCCCATTTTGAGCGATATAGAGAACATCTCCATTTTAATCTATAGCTTTGAATTCTGTAGGCATTAGCTGGGACTCCACATTTGCAACAGTCTTGCACTTGAAACTTCTCTTCTTTTCTCTACAATATGGGCAGTACTCAGCTAACACAGAATCAACATCTTCCTTCTTCTACCTAGCTTGCATGGTGACCAGCTGAGTAGCAACATCATTAATGATGTCTTTCTTGAAGTCTGATAGAAGATTTGAAAGTTCCATCTTAGATACCCAAGAACTAGTGGACTTATGAGGTAAGTCTTGGATGCCTCTGCTCTTTTTAACAATGGATCTTGAATAATTCATGCAAATGTTCTTGATATCTGCCCAGTTCTTCTGGGTGATGTCGCCTCCAACCATAAGGTCCAAGGCCTCCATACTTCCTTCATGTACACCTTTCAAGAAAAGGTGTTTTTGGGATTCCTCATTCAGCTGTTGTTGCGTGTTATGCTGCAGGTTAAACATGAACCAAGAGACATAATCCTCCAAAGTCTCATCCTCTTTCTGTGACATTTTTAAAATGTCATCTCCCTTTAAATCGCTGCCCCTACAGTATTCCTTATACTTTGAAATGAACATATTTCTCATGGCATCCCAGTCTACTATGGCATTAGCTCCCAGCCCCATGAACCACCATAGAGCAGCCTCTTTAAGAGTTTGGGGAAAAAAACTTCAATTTATGGGCATCGGTTGTATAGTCATAACTCCTACAGAGGATGTCAAACTCAAATAGGAAGGTCTCTGGGTCTTCAGTAATGAGGCCATAAAATTTTTGTAGTGTGAAAGTGATGAAGGGGGTGCTCCCCTTAATACCACAAACACACGACAGAAATAAAGAGAAACAACGAAAATTTGCAAGAACAGAAAATTGGCTTATTATTGGCTCCACAAATGTGGAATTACAAACTTTAGAATTACAATATCAAAAGCCACATGGGCACCCCTTACAATAATCTATAGGACAAAGCCTCAAATAACCACCCAGAACTGCCCTAGAAAACACCACGGGCCTTCCTTAAATAGGCAATTTTCCCACCGCCCGAGAAGGTTCCAGAAATCTAGCCATTAAGGCTAACTACCCTTAGCATTTAATTATTTTTCACTTTTATTACAAAAGGGTCGGCTTTAAATATTTACAAAACATGAGATTAGGTAGCCC
>MU226302.1:4657916-4676174 GCA_018584345.1 Thuja plicata
CTTAGGTCTTTTCCCAATCTTGGAAATGGCTCGAAAAATCCTTTCTTCTTCTGGATTCAAAACTTCAACTTCTTCTTGATCATCATTTCCTTCTTCGGCTTCATCCTCACTTTCATTTCTAATATTATGATTCATTCCTCTATGAATCTCTTCTTGCAATGCTCGCACTTGTCTCTGGAGCTCTCTAACCTCAGGTGTCACAACACCAGCTCTTCTGCCACGTTCCCTTCATGGAGGCATTTTTGCGATGCACGCTGAAACCCTAACCACGGTCCTGGTGCAAACTACCTCACAGTCAGCGATCTATTTACACACTCAGGAACTCCTGCTCTGATACCACTTGATGAAGGGGGTGCTCCCCTTAATACCACAAACACATGACAGAAACAAAGAAAAACAACAAAAATTTTCAAGAATAGAAAATTGGCTTCTTATTGGCTCCACAAATGTGGAATTACAAACTTCAGAATTACAATATCAAAAGCCACATGGGCATCCCTTACAATAATCTCTAGGACAAAGCCTCAAATAACCACCTAGAATTGCCCTAGAAAACACCACGGGCCTTCCTTAAATAGGCAGTTTTCCCACCACCCAAGAAGGTTCCAGAAATCTAGCCATTAAGGCCGACTACCCTTAGCATTTAATTATTTTTCACTTTTATTACAAAAGGGTCGGCTTTAAATATTTACAAAACATGAGATTAGGTAGCCCAACTTCCAGAAGCCATAACTTTTGAACCGTAGCTCTGATTGGCTATTATAACCACTTTCCAGAAAGAGGAGATCAGGATCTACAGTGCCTGACTTGCGAAGTGCCAGTCAGTCGGGGGTTCAATCTCAATCTGGAGCCTCTAAGGTCCTAAAAATTGAGCTCAAAGGTTTTGCACCCTAAAATCTCAACAGTAAATCCTTAATAACTACACCAATACAAATGATCTGGCAATGAAATTCAACTGACATTCTTATATAACTAATATGAACCTTCACCTGGAAAATTAGAACATTCTAAGTTCAAACGACCAACTTACTAAAAATAGTAAGTTTCCAAAAATAGCAGCTTTGTACAAAATAGCCCTTATTGAATAACAAAACACATATTTTTGGGTGATGCAAGATTGCCCTTACACCCAAGATGCTCCTGCATCAGAAAGTAGGTATGTTCTTCAGATTTTGGTTGCCCTGTTGAGGAGGGATAGAGAAAGGAAAAGTAGGTTGAGCCATCCTTGGAGGTGGACCTGGCTGTTGATACTCAGGTTCAGAAAATATTTCGTTCAAATGCAATGAATCTTCAGAGGATGATGGTTCTTGGTCATTAGCAAATGGGTTTACAAACAGTTCTTCTTCTTCATCATTCACAACTAGGGGCTCCTCAAGCTCAAGGTTAAAGATATTAAATGGTTCGGCCTAGTTATATTAAGGAAGGAAACACCCAAGATGATCTCTTCTTCTATGCATAAAAGAGAAAAATGACTAAACTAAATCTAAGACAATGACTCTTGGTCCAGACTAAATTGACACCATCCCCGGCAGTGGCGCCAAAAATGACTGGTCAGTATTATACCCTCTGTAATTAAGGATTGGACATCCTACTTATAGTGACTTTGCAACAAACAATGCCAACTATCATACTAAGAATATCATAATGAACTCATTAAATTATCAACCAGGGATGTAAAATTGAAAGGGTATCAGCAAAGTATATGCTCTAATCCACCTTAGAAGTCATCACCATTCAAGGAATGGAAAATGCTGAAAGTAACACCGAACTAGGAAATGGAATTAATAGCTTAATCTAAAGATATAAGAACATGTTGTAACAGTAAACTAACTACTTGCCTATGTTGCAGGAACAACCAACAGTGCTATTACCAGTGGCTGGAGGAGCAACAAAGTCCTAAATGCTTAAATGACTTACAACTATTTCCTACTAAACTATAAACTGAGTTCACCTCCCGCGTGGGCCCCCAAGGAAGAGTGAATGAACAAAAACTCAGAAACTAGGAATTGAAGATTTCATTTATTCATTCATGAAACAAGAGTAAAATAATGCATAAAATAAGATTGTATTTCTTTCTCACTAGATTACATAAAAGATTCGCGTAATATGAACTAAGTAAGGAATCAAAACTTCCAACTTATTTAACAACAAATTCTAAAACAAAAATCCTAGCAACTAGGATCCCCCAACATTAGGAATAAGGCAATCATTAAGATACATGATCAACATTATTGAATGCAGGAACAAATTGTATTCAATTACACATGAATCTAGGAATGTGCCACTACTGGATTTACTCCATTGTGGCTGTTATTTAGCATTGACCTCGTCTGCAACAGAAAACCGCTATCACCCGATAGTAGTGGAGTCATCATGAGCCCTGCAATAGCTGGTCTCCTAAAGGCATCACTTCTTTCTTTAATGTTGACTTCTTCTTTACCCGTGGATCCACCATTTCCTGCAAAATATTAGCATGCATACGTATCCAAGACAAAATCTATAATAAGTTTCTTCACTAGCTTTCTATCATCACATGGCTATAGGAAAAACCACCCAACTTAAAGTAGGACAAAAAGATGCCAGATTTAGTTTCACATAACCATGCAACATATAGATAGCATATTTATAAACTTAAAATGTTCCACACACATTCACATACACATGTATATAGCAGTTTTGATATATAAGTATAAACAGTCTGAAAAAATATAATGAAAGCTTATGAAGTTCTCAAAATCTAGTCATAAAAGCACATGAAACTATAAGCTAAATAGGCCTTATATTGGCCTAATAAGACTCAACATTAGAAATCATAAATGTAAATCAAAACCTCCATGATTGTATGCTTGGAATCCACATTGAAGGAAGAATGAATGAATCTTGAGGATGCACAAAGGATCTTGAAGGAAGATCACACCACCATGATGGATAGATCTAGGGTTTGAATGATGAATGTTGAATGCTTGAACCAAATCTCTTCAAAGGCTTAAATTCTTGAATCCTTGATCTTCAATGGGGAACTTGAAATGCTTGAGAAGAAGACTTGAAAACCTTGATTGAACACTTGGAAGCTTAAGAGCATGTGGAACAATGGATGCTTGAAAGTAGTCGATAATATATTTGTCTCCAATCAGATGATGATCAAAAATGAGAGGAGAGGAATTCCTTATATACAAGTCTAGGGAACAAAATTCTAGAGAGGCCGACATAAGATAATTAAATTCTAATTAGGCCTATACCCTTAGAAGTGGACCTATATTAAATATATTTTAAGAGTTGTTACTTCAGAACCCAAAACAACCGACCCAGAAGCAGGAAAATGAACTTTTGAGTGTCCCCCCGTATCTAGAAATATTTTCAATTGAAAATGGGGACCTAGGTCAAGGTCGAGGTCAACCCTGACCTAGGTCAAAGTTGAGGTCAACCTTGACCTAGGTCAAGGTTGATTTCGACCTTGACCTAGTGAGTCAAGACCGCTAGAAAATATGCCAGGTGGGGTAAACAGTTCCTAGAGAGGCCCAATCAGGGTCCTAAACAATCTTATAAGATGGAAAAGGGGAAAAATGAGAGGACAATATGATGATGGCCCAAAACACCCCCTAAGGAGGGATAAACTATCTTAACATGGAAGTGCTTCCATTTTAAGATGATACAAGTACATAAGGGGAATGCACATGCATTCAAGCTTACAACCTAGAGCTCACTACTCATAAACAAAATAGGTATACAACCCTTAGAGGTACACTGCCATAAAAAAATAATTTATCCACAAAAGGGTGAATTGAGAAATAACATCAACAATGTCTATTCAATTCCATTAAGTACAATAAACATTTGCATAATTGATACCTGAATCTCTTCTCACCAATCCATCAATCACATACAACATATAAAAATCATATCCAACCATCTCTCTATCTAAACATCTAAAAAACTTGAGCTTATAAATCCATCATCAAATATATTTACTCTATCTGTCGACCTAAAGAAAAAAATAGATAACATGTGAAGTGTCAGTTGGATATATCCTCAAAACATGTTCCTAATCTCAGACACAAGCTTATATGTCATCAAACATGTAATCTCAATAATTCCCAACTATCAAACTGGTCAGATCATTGATATGATAGGATCAATGATCGATCCACTATTTAACTATATCTATTCACCTCTGCACTCTATAAACCTAACACTTAGTAAGTTGTAACTTGATCAAATGATAATATAAAATATTTCAATCATAGACCAAAGTACATAATACCTCTCACAATTTCCTCCTAGATTCACACCACAAAACTCAATTATACATATCTACACTGATCCATATACCAAAACCTATAAACTATGTTTGTTATTCCATACTTAGCCAAATCTGATAGTCTATCCTTTGGTATCATCTCATCATAGCTAGTCATCACTAGAATAGTGTATAGTTTCCATCAATGACAACATACAACTTCTCCATATCATAAATCTCATGCCAATAATCTCCCCCTTTGGTATTGATGGCAACACTTAGCAAAAAATGGCTAAGTGTCCAAAAATACCAAACTTCAAAAAGAGTCTCTCTCCTTATCAAAATCAGTACTCCATTTGAGATTATTCTATCATTTTTTTCTCCTTATATCTCCCCCTTTGACAACAATTAAAAATGTCTAAAAAATCCCAAAAATTATCTACCAAAATCCTATATCAACTACTACATACAAGTTATGAATACATACATACAAGAGTTTGAAAATGTCTGAGAAATTGCTCCTCAAAGCTGAAAAGTTTGTGCCCCAACTCTTTTTCATGCTCTCCAACACTTGAATTTGTCCATAGATTGCATAAGCTACTTTCTCTATATTAGGAAGATCAAAAGTATCGGGCATGTTATAAGTAAGCTCTGACTCCTTCAAACTATTAAACATAATATCAAGCTTAGGAACAATTAAGTTCATAAGCTGACTAACTCTTCCCTTCATTCTCTCCTTTTCAATGACAAGTGTTATGATTTTATCATTTAGAATAGTTACTTCCACTGCATGCACTGAGGCTAAAGTCTTCAAAGGATAAAAAGACTTTGATATATTATCTAGTTTCTCCTTAGTATTATTAATAACTTTGTCGACATCAGATACACATCCAGTGCAATCAATACATCCTTTGTAGATTTTTCTTCCTTCAGTCAAATCAATCTTTATTCCTTGAATTTCCAGGCCTAAAGAGTTATTATTTGTGGCAATCTCAGCCTTTAAATCATTGAGTCTCTTAACCTCATATTCACCTTGTATATTTACCAACGCTAACTTCTCTAAAGATTCAAAGTGTGTATTTGCATCCTTCAAAAAACCTTCCAATTGATGTGAAGTTAATTCATTCTAATTCAATGCATAGGTAGGTAAGATCTTGCTCAAAAATTAAGATGCCAAAGTATGAGAATCACTATTTGTCCTCAAGATCTTATTTCTATCTCTAGTGTGTGCTACAGTGGCAATATCCATTAACTATTCAAGACTAAGAGAATTCAACTAAATTGGACCTTGACTCATTTGAACATCCTCTGAATCAATAGGGACTTCATCTCCTACTACCGCTGCAATGTCTCTTGTCACTTCATCAAGCTCATTCTTTACCATCAAACCTATTTTTTCAACCTATACATGAATCTTATTTGTCATCGTCTCTTCTTCTCCTTTGAAATATGCATTTCCACCTTTTTTATCATTAGATTTGTCTTTTTCTTCACCTTCCTCTTTCTCCTTATCCAAATCATATTCTCCCTCTTTTATTGTAGCCTTGTCATTCTGAAATCTAAGAATGTCTTTCTTTTCATCATTCACTATAGGTGTAATAGGAGCAATAGAAATGAAAATGTTTGGCTCATCAGTAGTCATATGAAATTATGTGCTAATGGTTCATCAATATTCTCATCATTCTTTTGATTAACCTTATATTTAGTCCTCGTCAAAATATATGTCATTACCTTCTCAATTTCCTTGGTAACCTCATCAATGTTCCCAAGCATAAGCTTGTTTATTCGTGACTTCTAGTTCAACTCTTTCTTTGTCTCCTCAAGTATAATTTCTACTTCCTCCTTGAAAATAACTAGACATAAATTTACCAATGTCAATTCTCTAATATTCAATAACACATTCCTCCAATTTTATTTTCTCAACATGATCATACAAGTTTTAATACTTCTTCAATTGAACTACTATTCCATGATGTGTCCTATTCCTCAAAGTATCATAGCATGAGAAAAGAAGTTTCCCATAAATAACCATAGGTTACCCAGCTTTAGAATATTCCTTAGGTGTAGGGTCACTCACCATTCTAGCTACCTTAGCTCCTTAAACTCTCAACCTTTTTACTACATCATCTGATTCAGTTGCCTCTTCTTTTCCATTATCTTTGTATCCTTTATATTTTGTTTTTCCTTTTTCCTTAACTCTCTTTCTTGTGGTCTCCTCTATCTTAATAGGTTTAGATGGTGTAGCCTTCAGTGTAGATAGTTTAGGTATACCCAATTTCTTTTTCAGCTTCTCTTTTTCCTCGAACTTCTTTCTTTCTTCTGCTATATTTTCCTTATTGAATCTCATCATTTCACCAACCATCTAAACTTTTTTCATTTTTCTTTCTCTTCTAGGTCTAGTAATTTTCTCATGAACCTCAAGGCTCTTCTCAGCATATGTACTGAACCTTTTCTTTGATTTATCTAATGGTTTCTTCAAAATATCATCATCAGAAGCCTCAAGAAGTAGACTATCCACCTCATATCTCATAGGCATTACCCAAGATGTTCTGGGATCTATTGCCTCCATCACACATGCATCAAACTCTACCATGAAACAAATTTTGTCCTTATACTTCCTTACTATTTCTAGTGGAATCCTATATCTAAACTACATAGACTCTTGAAAGATTTTAAAGTATCCATATTAGAATGAAATTAGAATAACTCATAGGGGAGGGGTGAATCAATTATCCTCAGGTCTAGATGTACCAATTGAAACTTTGTAGCAATTTAAACAACTCAAATCTACTCGGCAGTAGTAGCATATGTCAACAACTTAAACATGAAGTTTACTGTTCAGATGTAATTAGCTTGAAAAAACTTAACAATAAAACAAACCATAAACATTCACACAAGTTGACACAAGTATTTAATGTGGAAACCTAATTTGGGAAAAACCACCAGTAAAATGCTACCAAGTTTTCACTCTTATGAAGTGAACTCTATTAGGAGCCAACCCTGTTAAAGGTTACAAAACACATTGCTAAATGTGACCTAGTTAAAGGATTTAATCACCCTGTTAGGAGTGGCCTTGTTAGAGGAATTAGAACATTCCACTTGAATGTCACCTTGTTTAGAGGATTTACAGAATCACTATTAGGTCAACCTTGTTAAAGGATTTTAACTGATATAATGGTTAGAAAGTAATCAGCAATTGTGATATGATACATACAACTTACTTTGCAAATCTAGATACAATTTCATCTCTAATGCTAACTTACTGAGTGGCCTCCATTCTCATCTCAAACTCTAGATCTTCTTGGAAATCTATCAAGCAATCACTCATGCAACTCTTTGCTTCTCTGTTCAGCCTTCTCTGCTAGGTCATGCCAATTAGTAAATTAACTATGCAATCCTCTTGCATACACACAAGCATATTACATGAATAACCCCTTGAGGTTATCTTATATCTCTTCATCTAGGTCAGATAAATCTTTGCTTCTTAATCAAGATCGTAGATCTTAGGTTAGGTCAGATCCAACAGATCATCCCATCATTACATTACCATTTACTTCTCCAAAGTAGTCTTTAATTAAATCTTGAACCCATGCATTAATTATGGTTACCCATGCATTAAATAATGTGGATCAATCTTTAATTAACTTTACATATCCCAATAAAATCAACTATGTCGGCCAAAGATCTTAAATCTCATCATTAATCAAAATACTGGCGCTCGGCCACCATTGTGTTCTCACTTGGCCAACACTGAACTTACTCGGCAATTTCACTGGTGCCCAGTCGTCACTAGAAATTCTGCTTGGCATACTGGTGCTTGGCACAAACCAACCAATAAATTGTCATCAAAAGATAAACAACACATTGTTTTGCCAATGTGCCAACTGATCAAGTACCCTTGTTATTTTCCTTAACTCAACCATTCCACTTGGTCTTCTTGTTAAATCTTCTTCATCAATCAATAGATATGGTACTCAAATAGATAGCAATAGTCTCACTAGTTAAGGTTTGACATCAATGACAAAACAACCATTGCTTGCATTGTAACTTTCCAACAATCTCCCTCTTTGGCATTGATGGCAAACACTAAACATTGAAAACAATAATTTAACAAGCATAGTTACCATACAATCCAAAAATTCACCTGTGTTCCTTGATATGAACAAATCTTCATTAATGTCTTTAGCTTCATTATGATTCTCATCTTGCAAAATTTTTCTCCCTCTGTATCTGTGATCAGACTGATGTCTTTTTGTTTCTGTTCATCAATCTCTTTTTCTCTAAGTAATAAATTCTCCCTTTTTCAGTAAACTTCTCCCTCTTTGACAACAATGCCAAAGACATTGACATCTTTATCATGTAGATTCTTGAGTTCATAACTCTATATCATGTTGTTCCTGTCATCTTGTTTTATGATTGATCTTCTTTTTCTATTCTTGTCCAACTTCACAGCTTTAGGAAGCTTCCTAAAGTGTGACTGCATGTGCATCAATGTGTCAAATATTCTGAATATAACATTTGATGCAACAATTCCATACATAACTTAATTAGCTTTAGTTAGGGGAATCACCCCCAATTTACCTCGTAGATACTCATGAGCATCTTTGGGTAGTGCTTTTGTAAATATGTCTGCTAAATGTTCCTTAGTGTTCACATAATCCAGTCTCACTTCCTTCTTCTGAACTAGCTCCATCAAGTAATGATACTTGATAGCCATATAATTTGTCTTAGAGTGCATTACAGGGTTCTTAGAAATATTGATGGCACTTGTGTTATCACAATATATGAAAACCGGTTCAGTGATTTCTTCTTTCATACCTTTCAGTAGTATCTTTAACCACAATATTAGAACAATTTACTGCTGCTGCCACATACTTAGCTTCATCTGTAGATTGTGAGGTGCAGTTATGTTTCTTTCTTGTCCATGAAATCAATATTTTTCCCAAAAGAAATGCTCCTCCTGTGGTGCTTTTCCTGTCATCAACATTACCATCCCAATCAGAGTCAGTGTAAAATTTGAGCTCAAACTTCTCATTCTTTATGTAATATAGGTCATAGTCATCAGTTCTTTTCAAATATCTCAAAATCCTTTTCACTGCCATCATATGAGTTTCCTTGGGATTAGCAGAAAACCTAGAAACAATTCCAATAGCCAGGGCACTATCAGGTCTACTATGTACAACATATTGCAGCTTTCCAATCATTGATCTGTAGAGGGTTTGATTGAATTCTTTAGTATCATCATCCTTTGTCAACTTTTGTCTAGTAGCCATGGGTGTACTCACTAGTTTTGATTCTTCCATTCCAAAAGTTTTCAATGTCTCCTTGACATATTTAGATTGAATGATATGATACCATTCTTCATTTGATATATTTGTAAGCCCACAAAAAATTTAATCTCACCAAACATAGACATCTCAAATTCAGTTTGCATCTCTTTTGCAAATGTTTGGCATAACACATCTTGTCCACAAAATATAATTTCATCTACAAAAATTTCAGCTAATAAAATACCTTTACTTTGCTTTGTCTTCAAATACAGGTTTTTTTTTTCATTAGTTCTTGCAAATCCAATCTTTATCAGATAATTATACAATCTCTCATACCATGCTCTTGGCGCTTGCTCCAGGCCATAAATTTCCTTGTGCAATCTGAAAACCATATTCCTATTGTTTGGGTCAACAAAATCATCATCTTGTTCAATGTACACTTCTTCTTCTAATATACCATTGAGGAATGTAGACTTTACATCCATCTGATAAACTTTAAAACCCCTGTAGACTGCATATGCAAGTAAAGTTATAACTCCTTCTAATCTTGCCACTGGGGCGAATGTTTCACCATAGTCAATTCCTTCCTCTTGTGCATAACCCTTGCATACCAGTCTAGCTTTGTTTCTTGTCACTTCTCCATGTTCATTCAGCTTATTTTTGAATACCCACTTAGTACCAATTACATTTTTTTCATTCGGCCTAGGTACAAGTGTCCAAGTCTTATTCTTTTCAATTTGTTCAATTTCTTCATTCATGGCTTGTATCCAGTCTTCATTTTCTAAAGCATCTTTCACTGTTTTAGGCTCAAAATCACATAACAAACATGTACCATCTCTCAAATTACTTTGTGTCATTACTGCAGAATCCTTCGATCCAATGATTTGATTAGGATTGTGGTGCCTCCTCACATACTTTGCTAGAGTAGGTTCATGTTTTGCTTCAGATTCATTGTTCTCATTCAATGTAGGTTGATTCTGTGACTCGGCATCTCCATCAGATAGCTTGGCATTCACCTCCTATTTCTCGGCAACTCCACTCTATGACTCAATAGGTACTAGCTATTGCTCGACAACCTCACTCACAGGTTCAGGTAATGCATTATAATCTTCCTCATCTAGATAGACAAATGGCTTGTAACTTTTAGGTTCTTGTGTACTTTCAGCTTCATTTCTTTCTGCATATTCATCAATTCTAACATTTTCACTTTCCACAACTTTGTTAGTATTAGAATTCAAACACTTTTATGCTTTGTTGTTAGTTGAATATCCAAGGAATATACCTTCCTCTCATTTAGCAACAAGTTTTCCATTTCTGTTGTCCTTTAGTATAAAAGATTTTCTTCCAAAAACTTTGAAATATCTTACACTAGGTGCATATTCATACCAAAGTTCATAAGGTGTAGCATTAGTACCTTTCCTAAATTTTACTTTATTCAGGGTATAGACTATAGTACTTACAGCTTCTTTCCAATATTTTTGTGTAACATTTTCTCCATCATTAGTGTTCTTGCACAGTCCACGATAGATATATTTCTACATTCAACAATACCATTTTGTGGTGGTGTCCTGGGTGCAGACATCTATCTTTTTATGCCTCAGTCATTGTAGAAACTGTTAAACTCATTGGAAGTAAACTCACCTCCTCTGTCAGATCTCAAACATTTCAAACTTTTACCTATCTCCTTTTCAACTTTTTCCAAGTACCACTTAAATAACTGGAATGCATTAGATTTTTCCTTAAAAAACATCACATTCATCACCCTAGAATAATCATCAAAAAACAGAATTAAATATCTAGGTCCACAGTAACTTTTCTCTCCAATGGGACCATAGAGGTCAATATGAACTAATTCTAGAATTTCCTCTGAAGTATGAGTCTTACTCTTGAAACTAGACTTAGTCATTTTTCCTAGTTGACATTGCTTACACATAGCATTTTCAGGTTTCTTTAACTTAGGAAACCTTCTAACCTTTTTTAGTTTACTTATGATTACCAAGTTATCAAAGTTTACATGACACAACCTTTTATGCCATAACCAAACATCATTGTATTGTGCAAACAAGCATGTCTCTTCAGCTAAATCCAGATAGAAAAAGTTACCTTTTTTTTTCTCACCACTTCCAACCAGTTCTCTAGTATCATCATAGATCTTAGCCTTCTTGTGATGGAACTCAATTCTGTAGCTAGAAGTATTCAATTGTGAAACACTCAATAAATTATAGTTAAGATCATCAACCCAATAAACATTGTCACATCTGATCTTGTTAGTCAAATTGATTGTTCCTTTCCCTTTGATAAGACATGGTGCATCATTACCAAATTTAACATAACCACCTTTGCACTGATCTAAGGTCTCAAATTTATCTTTGTCACCAATCATATGATGGGAACAACCACTGTCAATAATCTAATGGTCACTTTTACTCTTATAAGAAATTAGTGCAGTTTTCTCATCATCATCAGAATCATCTTTCATAGAAACATACACATCTTCTATATCATTGTCACCAGAATTATCAGAATCATTGTCAGAAGCTTCTTCAGCTATATAGCAAGATTTTTTACCTTTGTCTTTGTAATCCTTATACTTTCTAAAGTCTTGGTCATCCTTTCTATCTTTGTATTTGTTGTCCCTTCGTTCATCTTTGTCATTCTTATCAGGACATCTAGCAGCAATATGATCCACTTTGTTACATGAAAAACAAATGATAGGAAGTTTACCTCTGAATTTTCCTTTTCCTCTAGATATTCTTTTTTCCATAAGTGCTTCAAGTTCTTCAAGATCATCATCAGTAGTGTCACTGTCATTGTTCACACATTTATTTGCTTTCTTTGATTTGTTGAGGACTAGCTAGGATCTAAATAAAGAATCAATAGCTTGTGGAGTGTAGTTATCAAAATTTGACATCTCAAATGCAGTAAGTCTGCCTACCAGACCTTCTAAAGTTAGATTATTATTAGGAGTACTTCTCAATTATTGAATTGCAGAGACTCTAATAGCATATATAGGAAGAAGAGTTCTCAATACCTTGCTCATAGTAGTGTTCTCATCAATTGTTCTATTTGCTCCTCTAATAGCATTAACAACTTCTTTTATTCTACCACTGTACTAAACTATATTTTCTCCTTCTTGCATTTTCATTTCATCAAATTTACCTCTTAAGCTTTCAGATTTATCTCTCAGCACATTTGTGTCTCCTCCATAGATGGTTGTCAGGGTATCCCACATCTACTTTGCATTTATGCAGCTCTTTATATCATCAAATTCAGAATAGCTCAAGGAAGATGCAATCTCCAACATTGCTTGATTATGTTCTTTCTTTTCTCTTAACAGTGCAGCAGTGAGAGATGTAGTAGGTGCTACATAAGAATTTTTAATAAGGTGCTTAACATCATCTCCAATACCGGCCAAATGTAGTTTCATCAAACTCTGTCATGGAGGGAAGTTATCTTTGTTCAGCTTCAAAATGTCCTTTTTATACATCTTGATCTTTTCACTCCAAGTACCTTCAAACTATTTTCAAGAGAACTAGGCTTTGATACCAATTATTAGAATGAATTTAGAATAACTGAGAGGGGAGGGATGAATCAGTTATCCTCGGGTCTAGATGTACCAATTGAAACTTTGTAGTAATTTAAACAACTCAGATCTACTTGGCAGCAGTAGCATATTTCAACAACTTAAACATGCAGTTTACTGCTTAGATGTAATTAGCTTGCAGAAACTTAACAGTAAAACAAACCATAAACATTCACATAATTTGACACAAGTATTTAACATGGAAACCCAATATGGGAAAAACCACTAGTAACATGCTACCAAGTTTTCACTCTTCTGAAGTGAGCTCTGTTAGGAGCCAACTCTATTAAAGGTTATAAAACACATTGCTAAATGTGACCTAGTTAAAGGATTTAATCACTCTGTTAGGAGTGGCCTTGTTAGAGAATTTAGAACATTCCACCTGAATGTCACCTTATTTATAGGATTTACATAATGACTGTTAGGTCAACCTTGTTAAAGGATTTTAACTGATACAATTGTTAGAAAGTAATCAGCAGTTGTGATTTGATACAGAAAACTTACTTTGCAAATCCATATCCAATTTCATCTCTAATGCTAACTTACTGAGTGGCCTCCATTCTCATCTCAAACTCTATATCAGCTTGGAAATCTGTCAAGCAATCACTCATGCAATTCTTTGCTTCTCTGTTCAGCCTTCTCTGCTAGGTCATGCTAATCAATAAATTAACTATGTAATCCTCTTGCATACACACAATCACATTACATAAATAACCCCTTGAGGTTATCTTATACCTCTTCATCTAGGTCAGATAAATCTTTTCCACCTAATCAAGATCATAGATCTTAGGTTAGGTCAGATCTAATGGATCATCCCATCATTACATTACCATTTACTTCTACAAAGTAGTCTTTAATTAAATCTTGAATCCATGCATTAATTGTGGTTACCCATGCATTAAATAACATGGATCAATCTTTAATTAACTTTACATATCCCAATAAAATCAACTATGTTATCCAGAGACCTTAAATCTCATCATTAATCAAAATACTGGTGCTCGGCCACCATTGTGTTCTCACTCGGCCAACACTGAACTTACTCATCAATTTCACTGGTGCTCGGTTGTCACTAGAAATTCTACTCAGTATACTGGTGCTCGGCATAAACCAACCAGTAAAATTGTCATCAAAAGATAAGCAACACATTGTTTTGCCAATGTGCCAACTGATCAAGTACCCTTGTTATTTGCCTTAACTCAACCATTCCACTTGGTCTTCTTGTTAAATATTCTTCATCAATCAATAGATATGGTACTCAAATAGATAGCAATAGTCTCACCAGTTAAGGTTTTACGTCAATGACAAAACAACCATTGCTTGCATTGTAACTTTCCAACAATCCCCACATATAAATTGTAGCTTTCTTATCTCCTAGCATGTTATAAATTTCCTTGATTTGAATAACCATTGGTTTATCTTATTTACACTTAATTTTTCCTACTCCAGGAAAGTAATTGATGAAATAGAAAACATACATACCAACAGATATCCATACTTGAAGATTTTCTTTCTAGTGTTATGTATCATCTCTATATTTTTTCATGAGTTGATCCCCCAATGCTTAAAAAATATCATATTCCATATTTTCTTTCACCATCTAATATGCAACATATATAATTGTACTAGAAATTGATTTTTCTCTGAGAGAATGAAATACCTAATCGAGAACCATGGACATGAACTTCACATCAATTTGTACAATATTATTCACTATCATTTCTTGCTTGTCCCACTAAGAACTGGTTAGGTTTTTCACTGTCCTTTTGAATAGATTTTAGGGAAGGCACCTCTCCACTATCATAGAATCATGTAACTACCTTGAGAACCTCCTTTGTGATCTTATAAGGTTTATCAAGCCTCATAAAATGATCATGCACTCTTATTAACACATACCAAACCCATTCTACTTCAAAGAAATAAGGAAACTGCATAACCCATGAAAACAATATCTCTATTAATGTCTTGTATTCATCCTTCAAGGTTGAATCTACAGAAACCTCTTTGAACTATTGTGCAATCACTCTGTCTCCCAATTCTTCCAAGTTACAATGAATTTATGCCCTAACATATTTGACATGAAGAACTCCATTAGGAATGGATGAAAATGCATCATTAGGGTCATCCTCTATGGATTTGTGTGGGTGTTTCTTGAATACTAGTTTAGGATGCTCTTTTATATCAACTACTCTAGGTGTATCCATGATCTAGCCTTCAAAAATGAAATTGCATGACAAGAAATACCTTTTCGATGATTTTAGGGTTGAGCTTCAAAATCACTGTGAAATCTTTTCAATCTCCTTTGAAATCAACTTTAACTTCTCTGCAAACTCTTCTATGACTCGAAAGGTGTGAAATGAAGAAAAGAAATGCCTTTTTTTTTACTTTGCATGCCCAAAAGCTAGATGGCAATTAATGTGTTATGCCCTTTTTCGCATAAAAGAGGATAGAAAATCCATCACTGATCCTTCATATCATCACCAAAATTCTTGGGAATAAAATAGAATATCATAATTCACTTCTACATCTGCATATGCAAATCACATTTACTACTATCTCAGATTCAGGGGTCAAGTTAAGATTTTTCATGAAATACTCTCCCTTTGGTCAATGACCTAATCAATTTTCTGATGAAATTTCCACACCATAAACTGGTGTGATCTTCCCTGTAGCATCAATCTATTCTTTTCTAACACATGTCTTGCTCATTTCCTTCCAAACTTCATCAACATTAATTATTTTCTTTCTTTTATCATTCTCCAGATTGTTCTTATCTACCAAACCTCCTACATTCTTGTATCTTCAATTCCTAGCAATATGACCAGAATTTTGGCATCTAAAGCTTGTCACATTTCCATACCTTATATTTTTTGAATTTGTCCTTAGTTTGCATTGCTTTACAATATGTCCAAATTTATTGCATTTTTAACAAGTTATGTTCCTCTGGTTCACATAATTATTTACCTTTGATTTTCATTCATTTGATTTGTGTTCATATTTGAAGCAAGTGTAACAATAGCTAGAAAATGATGTAGCTTTAGGTCTGCTTCTACACTCCTTCGTTCTATGACCAAATTTGTTACATGAAAATAATTTTCCATTGAATTTGATTTCCTCATAGGTGTCTTCTTAGTTCTTCAGTCTGATTCTCTGATGAATTGATTTTCTCACTTGATCCTGAACTTTCTCCTTTCTCAAAACCAAGTCCTTGTGAGTTTCCTTTAGGTCTTTGGCTTTCAAGATTTACATCAAGCTTCACTGAGCTAGATTTGAATTTTTCCTTGAATGCATTAGCTATTTCAAGTTCACTCCTAAGAACTTCATTAAATCTTTCAAGCTCGTGTTCATTGTGTCTGGATTCCTCAAGATTGATCTACAATTATCCTACTTCACCATTCAGGCTGTAACATTTTTTAAATTTTTTCCTTCAAGGCTTGCTCAAGGTTTTTATTTGCTTCAATATCATTGGTCATCTCCATTACCATAGCTTCTAATTCATGTTTCATATTATCTCTATCTTTTGTGATCTGTTCACATTCATCTTATTTTTCTTTCAAGTGTCTTGAATTATCTTTATTATTCAATTGAGAAACAAGATCTTTCCTCTTGTCTTTGGATTTATTCAATTATTCCTTCATATTCTAAATGAAAGTTTCAGCATCCTTAAGCTTCTTTTCCAACTCCAAGTTATGATAATTTGATTTGTCAAGATCATCAAGCACAACCAAGAGTTTTCTCTAAGCAGTGCTAGAAACTATTAATTCTTCAATTAGGACCTTCCTCAAACAGTTACATTTATTCCAAGTACCAAAGCTCTGATACCAATTGTTAGGATTGAGGAACATTGAGAGGGGGGGTGAATTAGTGTTCTAGCATTTATAACCTTTTTAACTTTATTGCATAAGCATAAAATAAAAGCAATCAATAATAAAGAACCGAAACAAAAGTAAAGCATCCACAATATAATAACACCATGATTTTTATCGTGGATACCCAGTTAAAGGAAAAACCATGGTGGGGATAAAATCCAAAAGTATCACTTCTGTAGAAATAAGTTACCCTATTAGGGGTTTAGTACATAAGGGGAATGAACATGCATTTAGGATTACAACTTAGAGTTCATTTCCTAGATACAATATAGGTATACAACCGTTAGAGGCACACTGCCATACAAAATAATTTATCCACAAAAAGGTGAACTTAGAAATAGCATCAACATTGCCTATACATTTCCATTAAGTAAAATAAACATATGGTTAAATGATATATGAATCTATGCTCACTGATCCATCAATCATAGACAACCTATAATAATCACATTCAACCATCACTCAGTATAAACATCTCAAAAACTAGAGCTTATATATCCATTATCAAAGATATTTATTCTAATTGTTGGCCTCAAGAAAAAAATAGATAACATGATGTGAAATGTTGGTTAGATCTGTCCTCAAAATACGTTCCTAATCTTGGACACAACAATATATGTCATAAAACATGTTGGCTCAATCATTCCCAACTATCAAATCGATCGGAACATCGATCTAATAGGATCGCTAATCGATCCATTGTCCAACTATCTTTGTTCATCTCTGCACTCTGTAAACTCGATACTCAGTAAGTTGTAACTTGATCAAATGATAATATAAACTATTGCAATCATACACCAAAGTGCATATTACCTCTCGAAATATCCTCCTAGGTTCGCACCACAAAAATTGATCATACATGTCTGCACTGATCCATATACCAAAACCTATAAATTGTGGCTTATATTCCATACATAGCCAAATTTGATATTCTATCGTTCAGTATCATCTAATCATGGATAGTCATCACTAGAATAGTATATATTTGTCATAAATAACAATATACAACTTCTCCATATCATCAATCTCATGCCAACAATTCATACTTCTTCACACCTCACCTATTTATCATGGTATTTTGTATATTGTAAATCACCTCATGCATCAATCATGTAGATCATTTCATTTACATTGTAGTTTTATATTGAGTGGAATAACATCCCTTTATTTTTATTCTCACTTGATTATGAGGGTTATTTGGTTTCGCAAATTGTTGATCTTGGTTGGATACATCAACACACATTACCACTATAATATAGCATTTTAGTCTATATATATATATATATATATAGTATATAT
>MU226302.1:4682075-4727412 GCA_018584345.1 Thuja plicata
ATGTAAAATAAAATAATTCTAAGTTTGGTCGGCCTTATTCTGGAACCTTCCCAGGCGGTGGAAAATTGCCTATATAAGGAAGGCTGTATTATTGTCTTAGGCAGTTCAGAATAGTTCTGGGTGGATCGGAGTAATAATTCGAGGCTTTGTCCTATAGAATATTGTAAGTGAAATGCCCATGTGGCTTTGCATATTGTGATTCTGAAAGTTTGTAATTCCACATTTGTGGAGATAATAAGAAACCCATTTCTGTTCTTGCAAATTGTTGTTGTTTCTCTACTTTTTTATGTGTTTGTGGTATTAAGGGGAGCACCCTTCATCAATATACATATACACACACATATGTATACATATATATATATATATACTTGCATATATGTATGTATGTATATGTGTGTGTGTATATATATATATGTATGTATGTATGTATGTATGTATGTATGTATGTATATATATATATATATGTATATGTATATGTATATGTATGTATATATGTATTGATTCAATAATTTCTATTAAGGAATGTGGCTTTGAATAATATATTTATGAATAAACCTTGATGAAGTAAATAATATTTTTTCTATTGCATATAAAGTATAAACAACATGTACAAAACACCACTGATAGAGAGTTTCAGAGTATAACACAAAGTCTCAGTACTACTGAGAGCTAAATACACTAGATATTACATGCATAATCAAGCTATATTGAAAAAAAATAGAACTAGAAACTTATTGAGAAATATCTCCTTCTTCTTTCTCAGCATCATTGGAGTCAGGGGAGACTAAGTCGTAACCTAGGATTTCATATGTTCTGCCTCCTCCTTGGTCACCCCTTTCTTGTGCAGGGATCCTTGGAGTGTCCACTAGAGTGTTCATCTATCTCGACTATTTCAGTTGCTGGATGAATTCCGCTAGAGTGATCTCAAAATTGTCTATGTATTTCATTGTGGTGTATCCATGGGCTATCTCCTTCTTCTCAATTGTGGCTTTTTCTTCCCTCAGCACCTACATGAATTTTCTCTCCTTCATCTTTATGACTATGGTAACCTGTATAGAAATATCAGAGTAAATGAGTCTCCTACGAGACTCAATAAGGTTCCTGTCCAAACCTGCAAGCACATCCGTATTCCGAGCCTTCCAGATATGCCATAAAATAACAGAAGATAATAAAGACCAGAATGTGTTACAAAATCTTCTTCTATTAATAGTACCCAAGATAATATTCAGAGCACAGAAGTTGGTATTGTACACCAGGCCAAACATGTTCCAGACCTTGGAGGCAAAGAAGAATTCAAAGAAGACATGAGATATAGATTCTTTCTGTTTGCAGACCAGAGAAATGTTTAGTTCCCCCCCAGGTTTCTTGAATGATAGTTTATGAAGAAAGAGTTTCCACAAGAAGAAAGAAATCTTTGGTTCCACAGGTCTGGTCCAGAGGAGTTTAAAGTATTTGTTCCAGTCAGTGTCCAGGATCTTCAGACCCTATTTTTGGTTAACATGGGAGAAGATATCAGTAGTCAAGAGTTGGTAGATGTACCTTGTCTTACCATGGTGGAGGGGAGTGCTATCTGGCCAGTGGAGTTGGAAATTGTAGGAGGACTCATTAAAGCATCCCCTTATGGGGCCTAAAGGTATTAGTGAAAAAGAAAGAACAGAGAAGGTTCTTCACTGGGAGTGGGGAAGGTTGAAATGGGATTCCAATATCTCCCATAAGGGTAGAGTGACCTGCTGGAGTAGGTCAGAGAATGTTGTAATTCCTTTCTCCACCCATTTCCTTGTCGAACATCCTTGCAACAGTGCCATTGTTTTTTCTCCATGCTTCAAGTTCCACCAGATAGATTTGAGTCCACAAATATTCCCATTTTGTTCCATTGGCCCCTTAGAGTACATAAATTTCTTAAAAAATTTCCAAGCCTTCCAAATGGTTCTGAATACACTGGATCCTTGTATAGCCACATTGGCATCAATGGTTAGGATGTCAGTGAAACATATATTCTTCCATCCTCTAGCCTTGTTAATGCATGCCATCTGCAAGTTATTTCTCACCAATACTTTCCATGGTTCAGCTCCCTCAACTTCTTTAATAATCCACTTAACTGCAAGGGCAATGCCCTATGATCTCAGATCTTTGAGGCCAATTCCCCCCCATGACCTATCCCTAGAGCACCAATCCCAAGAGACCATGTGCATCCTCTTATTTCCCTTGCCATCTGACCAGAGAAAATATTTGATAACCTTTTGGATAGAGTTAAACTGATGCTGGTTGAAGAGCCACATAGAGGAGTAGTATATAGGGTAGGAGGAAAGAATCTTTTGATAGACTTGAAACCTTCCTGGAAATGATAGGAGGTTGTTGTCCCATTTTAAAAAGCCTCCTGTTGATCTTTTCACTGATCCATTCCCACATGTGGTTGAGATTAGGAGACACAGAAAAGGGGATGCCTAAATACCTGACCACATGGTTATAGCCTCCCCACTGGAATTAAAATCCACCCCACCAATTCAGGGGGTCCTTCTCCCATCCAAGCATAATATATTTGGGTAGTGAGACTTTGTTGCCTGAGGCTTTGCAAAAAATGTCCAGTTTTGTCATCAGAAAGCCCATGTTATCCTCATCAAGGTGAAGCAAAATGGAGGTGTCATCAGCAAATTGGATATTAGAGACTTAATGTTTTTTTGGGAGGAGAATGCCTTTCACTCTAGGGGAGAGGGAGTTGTCTCTAAGGAGGTAGTGGAGAGAGTCTGCAGCGATGACAAAGAGGGATGGGGCAAGGGGGCACCCTTTCCTAATAGATCTAGAGAGGCCAAAGAATTTGGATCTGATTCCATTTACTTCTACTATGGCCATAACACCGTATAAGAGTACCAAGACCATCCTACAAAAGAAGGGAAGAAATCCTAGAGCCTCCAACATCATGATGATGAACTTCCATTCAATCCTATCAATGGATTTTTCATATTCTATGAGGAGCATGACACATTTTTGGTTTGACATCTTCACCTATTCTCGGGCCTCCCAGCATGTAATTAGGTTCTCCAGGATGTACCTCCCCTTGACAAATCTAGTTTGGGTGAAGTTCACAACCGAGGGGAGGAGGCTCTCAATCCTCAAGGCCATGGTTTTGGCCAAAATCTTTTAAACAACATTGAGGAGTGTAATAGCTCTCCAATTTTTTATCAACATTCTATCTCCCTCTTTAGGTATGAGCTTGATGAGTCCCTTATTTAGGGTGGGGCCAAGATTTCCTGCTTCAATAGCTTCATTGTAGAATCTAAGTAGCTTGGGGCCAATCTAGTCTAAGTTGGCCTTGTAGAATTCAATAGGTAGACCATCTAGCCTTGGGGCTTTGTCATTGGCCATCTTTCTGATGGAGCCAAGGATCTCCTCTAATAAAAGTTCCTTGTTCAACTTGGCTTCCTCTTCTTCTCCTACCTTCTTAGGGATGAGTCCCTTGATCATGTTCCTAGCAGAATCCCCATAGTTGTTTGAGTCTTCTGAAGAAAACAAAGTTAAGTAGAACCTAGAGAAGGTATTAACAATCTCTTGATATGAGGTGATGACATCATCCTAGTCTCTAATACATGTAATCTTTTCCTTGGCCTCCTTCTTTAAAGTATGGAATAAAAACTTAGATCCTTTATCCCCCAGGTTCATCCAGTTTATTCTACCTCTAATCTGCGCTCCTCTGGTCCTGGCCAGTTGCAGTCTCCTGATGGAATTTGTATAGTTAATAACATTTCTAAGTAGTACTAAGGAAGCAGGGGATTCTTAAATCTGTGCCTCAGGCTTTTGTAGAGACTCAACCAGTTTGAGTTCCCTAAATCTAGAGTCTTTGGACCTCTTCATGCCAACTTCCTTAAGCATGTTCTACCAAGAAATAGTGGTTTGGGTCCACCTGTCTATATTAGTGTCATGATGAGTTACCTATTCATTGTACCATGCTATGATCTTAATAGCAGCTTGTACCTCCTCATCTTCCAAAAGGGATGTGTTAAGTGCAAGACCTTGTTTCTTAGGAACTTCAACTCTTTGATCCTTGATGATCTGAATAGAGGTAAGAATGGGGTGGTGGTTAGAGAGGGTGTAGGGAATCACTTTCACATAGTTGTCCTCTCTCAAGGGGCATCTAAAGAGATGCTGGTTGAGGTAGAACCTATCCAACCTAGAGTGGATTCTCCTCTCACCTCTCTGAAAATTTTACCATGTGTTCCAAATCCCTCTAGAGTCTCCTTTTCTGCCAGCTAGGGGATCAAATAAGTTAAGCTTGTTGATCATCTTGGTCTAGAAGAGAGGCTCGTTACCTTTCCACTCAAATTTGATCCCACCCAACTTGTCCCTAGCCCTTTCCACCATGTTAAATTCTCCTACAAGGATCCATGGGATAGGGTCTAACTCTACAAGCCACCTCCACAACTCAATCCTGCCACCATGCTCATTGGGGGCGTATATCAAGCATACTTTGAACTCTAAACCCTCTGCCTTAAATTTGATCCAAACTTCCATGTTGTGGGGAGAGATACCCCAATCTAGGACAACATTCCTCCAATTGGGTCCAACCAGAATGGAGACCCCCCCTTCCCTCTAGGGTTCTTGGTGGAGAAGGCACAAACATCCTTCCAAATACACTTGAGGGAAATATCAAGCTCAAAACCTACAGCCTTAACTTCTTGTAATATTAGAATATCTACATTCTTATGGGTATTAAGAATCCTTTTAAACACATATTTCCTATTAGAGGCCTCTAGTCCTTTGACATTCCAAGAAACACATTTGAAATTCATGAATAACCTTACTTATTAGTATCCATGGGTTTCCTAAATTCTTTGAAGCATTTAGGGATATCCACTCTAGGAAACTTAGGCATCTTAGGGTTCATACTAGATAGGGGAGGCCTTCCCCTCTTCTTTTTTATATTGATGTTTTCATTAGATTCTACACCAGTAGTGCTCAAATCTTCCAATTGTCTTCCCTTGGGGGGTTCATCAGTAAATACAAAAGAGTCAGACAGATTAATACCCTGAGGAACTACACTAGACTTAGCTATTTCCCCTTCCTCTAACTCAAGTTCCTTCCTTTGAGCTGGGTCCACCTCTGCACTACCTACAGGGAGAGTAGATCCCTCCACTTTGCTATTCCTTTTGGCAACATAGATCCAACGATCAGGCGGTGGTGGAAGGGGAGGAGGTGCAAGAATAACTACAACCAAAAAATCATTAAGCTTCTCATCGACTTCGAAAGAAGTGGGAGGAGGTGTCCCTCCCATTCCACCACCCTAATCGGGAATCGAGGCCTTAGCTACTAGGGGTGAGGGTACAGCCAAAACTTGAGGATTCCCTACTCTTCCTATAGGAAAGGCAGAGCATGCATCCATCTCAGAGGAAGACCCTTGACCTAGGGGAAGGATAGAATACACTTTCCATTTAGGCTAAGAGGAACCTTTATTTTTCAATGCTCTATCTTTGATTTTACCAATGGCAAGCTGTTGGGAATTTTTTGTCCTGTGCTTCCATTTCTGTTTGAAGCCAATTAGCCAAAAATCTATATTTTCAATTTTGGGGAGGTCTTCAAGGGGTTTCAGATTAACAAATTCCAATAGGGGAGGATCAAGCCATGCATCAAATTTGCCTTTTATTTTTTCTAGGGTGGCACTGAGGGTGAAAATTTCTTGCTTCCATTCTGCTGGGGGTAAAATGTGGATAAGGGGGGAGGCTTAGGGTTACCACTGGGGGCCGAAAACTATAAGGTGGGGTTGACATTAGTTTTGGGGATAGGGTTAGGGTTAGGAGGAATTTTAGAATGTGCAAGATTCCTCTTCTTCACAATGGGACAGTCTTTCTTCATGTGTCCTTCTTGCCTACATATAAAGCACCCATTCACTCCACCCAGGAAGGTGACCAGGTAGCAAATAGGGGAGGGGTCTAGGTCAAACTAGAGGGTTTTAGGGAGTTTAATTTTGGGTTCAATAGATAGGAGGACCCATACATTAGTATTAGGTATTAGGACATTGAAACGGTCTATCCTAATCATTGTGCCAATTGGTTCCAAGGTGAGAGGAAGAAGGCTCAGAAGGAATGGAGGAAGGTTGCCAATGATCAGCCACCTAGGGATAGATAGAGCCAACACTTCATCTTTGGATGCTTCCAGAGACTAGGGAATGGCCCTAAACTTGTAGGGCCCAACCCTCCAGAACTTCTTGTCGACAATGGCTTTCCAAGATTTAGGGTCGCAGAGGAACAAAATAAAAAGACATTTCTGAAGCATACAACAATAGGAGAAATGGTATCCCACCTTTTGACCCCATTTTTTCTGGAACCAATCATTAAGAAAATTCCTAGAATGGATTTTGGTAACATCTAATGCACCAAAAAAAATAGCACAGTCTTTAAGCCTAGACTTCTCCTGATTAATAGCAACACCCATTTGAAGATTCAGTCTAATATTTAACTTGGGAGGGACAGAACCCTTACCTCCATCTCCTACTTTGTTGGCTACTCTTTGGGCTTCTCCTGCGAGAAAGGCATCTCCTTCTGGAAGGATTCGTTCATTTTGAATGACTTTTTTGAAGGATTTCATCCTGGGAGGAGAGGGTTGCTTCTCTCCATGGTTGGGAAGTTGGGTGTTGTCTCCAGGAGCACCAGGTAAGGCCAAGGGATGAGAGCAATAATCAACAATGAGGCTACCAATGGAGTGGGAATGGTTCAAAACATCTTTCATGGGTGTTTTATTACTCGGTACCAAATTCGGAGTAAATACTCTTGACAAAGTAGATGCCATTAAAGGCGGGGCACCGAGCCCCGCGTGCAAGCAACTCTGATAAGACAATGGAAACTAGGGTTAGAATGAGGGCATGCCAAGTTGCAGAGCCAACTAGCTAAATTATAAGATTGTTGATCAAGTAAATAATATTTTATTCTTTACTACTTTTATTATGTTTATGGCTTTAGATAGAGTCCTTATATGTATTTGAGATAGTACTTATGCATTTCTCTATTAATCTCAAATCTATGATATAATTGAATAGTTTGCTAGATCCCTCTCAAGTGAAATAACCAAATTAATTAGCCTTGTTATAAACCCTTCCCATAATTCATTTGCATTTTTGTCTTAATCCCTTCTATTTTCACAATGCTAGATTAAAATTGATCTAAGAGATAAATTCTTTGAATTACAAATAGGGTTGAGTTCGGGACTCTACAAGGGTGTAAGTAAAGAATATTTGTTCTCTTAAGATAACATGTCTAGGTCTTATAGATAAGCTTATTATTTCCAAAATCGTAAAACGTATGACCTACTTATAGATAAACTTATGAATGTTATAGCATGACAAGAGTAAATGAGAATGGTATACCAAAAGAAGTATCCAACCCTAGCATAAGGTTAAATTTCTACAAGCATCATGTAAGTGATGAGAGCTATTACCACTCTAGAGGAATAGATGGCATCTTCCAATGGAATACAAGAAATGGATGTGCATTCTATTCGAGGTATGAATGATCACAAATATTAGCATGTAGGAAATGGATACATATGCTCCTCTAGGGGTATAAATCTCTATCTCTAGAAACTTCCTAAATTGTTCCAGTCTCTAATTATCTCGACCGTTGATTTTGATTTTCTCAGATTAATCTTGATCATCCATTCAATATTGAATCTCTATATAAAGATACCTTCTTTCTCATTTGAAGGATCCCAATTTTTTAAAGTATCTAACTTATGCAAGTTTCATTTCTTCATTTAAGCAATAAAGTAATCATATTTTCTTGAATCTCTGAGTTTGGATGTTGCAGAAACCATTTCTGAGTGCCACACATCTGAATCCCCAATAGAGTGCAGAGAGGAAATAGAAGTAGATAAGCATGGATAGGAATTGCATTTCTTGTTTTAAGTTATTTATTTCAGTTTCTTATCTTTATGCTTAGATTCTATTAGTTGTAGAGTTTTATGATTATGAGTAGTTTGCTTTTGTTAATCTTTTGGTGCTATAAATCCTCTTCCTAAGACTAGTGCAGATTCCCCTATGATATTTGGTGAACCCGACATGAATCAAAAGCCCAAAAATGCTTGAAGGCACTCAAAATTTCATTTCCATTCTATCCAAGACTTTTATTATTCATCTTCATTTATTAGTTCGCAATTGCCATTATTTTTTTGTAATTGTTATTTTATTGCCGAATTTGTATATGTTTATTGCCACAATTGCATGCTTTTAATACCATAACCATCGTAACATTGTCGCCTCTGATAGGGTTTATTACTACAGCAGATAAAAGTTTTCCACAACTATTTTAGATGCCTAAAATCCTCATAAAATTTAATTAATATTCTCATAGCATTATAGTTAATTTTATTAACTGTATTTGGTATTTTCATCTACTTTTTTAAATAAATTTATTTAAATAAGTCCATTACCAAAAGTATTTAAATCTAATTTAAATACTATCCCCTTTAATGTCTTAAAATTTATTTATTACATGTCCCTTCATAAATGCCCTTTTAAATAAATTCAAATTTATTTAAATCCTACACATCTTCTAATATTCTTCTAAGACTTGATTAATTTAAATCTAATTTAAACTTAATCTAATCCCAACCTAGAAACCTATTCTACACCCATCACTTCACTCTCTAAACTTGCCTTTATTGCTAATCCCCCACTAATCACACTTAAAACGTGATTCCTAACCTCATCATTGCTAATGAGTTTCTCACACATGTGCTAGAAACTCATCCCAAGAAAGCCACCAAACTTCCTTAAATTCTCCAACTATCTCCTTACACTCTTGTCCCCGACTCCTTTCTCCAAGATTCCTCACACATGTGTGAGAAAACCTTGAACCTTTCAACCTTAAAATCCTATCTTGTCACAAGTTTAATTTTGAATGGTCATTCCTTTTAGCCTATGTATCCCTTATGTGGCTCCTATGTGGATACCACATAGGTACCACCTCATCCAAGCCCTCATCCTTGCTCAAAATAATTATAAATAGGTGTCTTGCCTCTTGCATTCATATCTCTCATATTTTGCATTGTTATCATGCTAGTTTTGTTTTAGAAATTGTCATAAGTTCTTAGTATTTTAGTCTTAAATATGGGTATTACATGTTAGGATAATGGCAAATTCATCTTATCTTGTTAGATCTTGCACTTTATTGTAGTTCAATGGTTTGAATCTTATCTTGCATTGTTGGAAGCTTGAGACTAGTTCCTCATACTAGCTCTTGAGCCTTTCACCATCCATTAGCTTACATCTTAGAATCATCCATTTAATTTGCAAACAATCTAGTGGGATTTGATATTGTGTTGGAGAGAAGACCCACATATATCTCTAAGATAAAATCAACAAGGCTTTGGGTGCCCTTTTTTGACTCATCAATGGTTGTGGTGAAAGTCTTGTGTTTGTTTCAAGTTTTTAGACATGTTTAATATATATGAACTGTTTTCCCCTAATGTTTGCATGCATGAAATTGTTCCACATAGCAATTTTTAAACGCATACATTTTGGTATTCCTGGTGGAACCCACGTCCCTTAAAATATTTTCAAAATTTCCAAAATCTGTGACTTTTGTGCCAAGATTAAGCTTCGTCATCTTTGCTTATGCAGACTCCACCCTGAAACCGTTGTCTACAAAGATTGGCATCTGCGTAGATCGATGTCTACAATCTGAGACTATTTTCTCTACTATGCTAAATCCAACATTAAGATTAAGAGCTTTTAATGCATTTTGTGTGATTTATGCTTATTTAAACATTCGGGTTTCTGCTAGACGCCTAGTTTTGTGAAGTCAAATGATGCCAAAAATTTGAATATTTTTTTTTAATCATGGTCTAAGCATCTTTCTTGTCCACAATATTGGTGTTTGCGCTCTAACATTATTGTCTATGTGGATTGACGTCTCTACTTTGCAACATGTGTCTACACTCCTCGAGGTAAGTGCAGGTAAATCAACACGTGTTTATTAAATTTTTTGTTTTTTTGTCTTCTCTAGAAAACCACAGTCTATGTAGATCAACATATGTGGATATTGTCATCTACGTCTAAGAAATGGCATCTCCACCTGGTTACTAAAAACATTAATTTTATGCTAATTTTGGTGTTACTAATTTGTTGATCTTTTGTAGCATTTTGGGACTTGAAGGAATCTATTAAACTACTGAATCTTGTATGTAGGTTACCTTAGAGAGATAGATTAGTTGGAATGAACTTGTATGGATTAAACATAGTCTTGAAATGTATCTTTCTCTAACTCCAATTCATCTCATCCAATCTTGAATGCATTAAGGGAATGAACTTAACACAATCTTGAATAACATAAGGAAATCAAAACACACATTTCTTACGTTCTTTCTCCTTTTTTTTGTGGGAAATAAATTGAACATGAATATTTAACCATACTATTGTGTCTTTTTCTTAGGTAAATTACACTTAGTTTCTCTAATTAGGTTCAATTTAGAAAATGAACTCTTTTTGGTGTGTTTGAAGAAGTGTTTTTCAACACTTGTTTTGAGCTATTTTTAATTAGATATATCCCTTAATTTACGTGATGCCAAGATTAAACAATAGTCGTATCCTCTCCCCTCACCTTTGGAGAACTTGGGTGAAGAGAAATCTTAGCTTAATCTAGCTTCTAGAGAGGCATGTCTAGAGGGTGTGTTTCCCCTATTTGAGGATGACCTCAAACCAGTAAATACCCTGACTGGTATAGAGATGAGACACTAAACAAAAACTTGTCTCAATCCCACCAAGCTCAATCATGCTGTGTGGATGATAATTCAAATCAGGTGAATAGTACCAGCCAAGGAACCAACATGGTCCACTAGAGACTTAACTTTCTCACATGTGTACAAATTGATTAGTGAATGCCATAGATATTACTAGAAACTATTAATTAGTATCCTACGTGATTAACCTTTGAATGATGACTTATTATAGTGCAAGGGTAGGGAATAATCTCCCCCCAAGATTCCCATTATACGTGTCCCAAGGTATTGTGTTGCAAAAGAGATCTTTGTAGCATGACAACAATACCTAGCAAAAGGAAAAAACATAGGCACCCTTTCAAGGGTGACACTTTTGTGTAAGCTGAAGGACTACCAATAAATGGGCATATAATATTTCATGTGAATCCAATTCCTTAAGGTAGCTACTGTTTGTACTATATTTGTTATGTTAAACCATTTAAAAGTATAGGTGGCTTGAAAGAGTCAATTGAACATTAACACTTCTAAATTATCAATTTGAATCAATTTCCCAAGATCATAAGTGCTTGTCTCCTACAAGGTTTCTTTGTCCCTTGCAGGACTATTTTCATAAATTTTTTTGCGAAATTGAATGTTCCCATTTGAATCAAGGTACACTTGCATAATTAATTCCTTTGATGTGCAATTGAAATTATTTCTTTCCATCAAACGAATCAAATAAAATTAGTCAATGGTCAGTTAGACCGAGTCAGAACCTAAAATTCTCATTTTTTTCCCAATCATCATCTTTGACCCACAATCCCTATATACGCAAATCAAAATCTATGTCTGGGAACCATTGTCTCCACCTAAAAATAGTGAGCTTCAAAATCCTGACAAATTTTCACATTTCTAGTCTTCTAGAGATGAGTTAAGACACTTTGTGAAATCTATCAATTTGAACCTCCAAAATCCATTCTCTCTAGGTTGTGTGTGATTCTAGAAAGCACAAAAAGGGAAATATTCAATTAACCCTTTCCTATAGAGAGAATAATACTACTGATCAAACCATTATGAAACAACATCATGTCATGCGATTAACCCAAGTGTGTGGTGAACAAGTTGAGAGATATGAAATGATGGTGTTTAACAAAAATGTTTGCAATTTCATCACTGAATTCCAAGTGAAATGAGCTTTCACTACACCTGCTAGAGAGACCTACGACAAGCAGAACCTAACCTTACCATCACTTCATCAATTTTCTTCCATTCTAGTCTTCCATACATCTCAAATATTCCCACTTTTGATTTAGGAGCATCATCATTCTTCCGAGCTACATATTGATCAAATCAAATCAATCAATTCTTCATACCTTCATCAAAGATCCCATCAATCTTTAGTTTGAATATTCTATCAAAGTGTCATTGAGATCCTTATCCTTATCAATCTTGTTTGAATAATGTTGCTTGAGAACATTGTCTGTCTTGAGAGATCAATTTGATCTAATCTATATCTTATTTTTCTTGAGATTATATGTTTATCTCCAAGTAGAAGAAGGTATCATGAAATCATCCAAATTATTTGTGATTAACAGGATTTCGCTTCACTAAGGTTATCCAAAACCTTCATCATCATAATCAAAACAAGTTGAGGCCCTACCCTCACTCATTCAGTCATCAAATCAATTATCCTTGAGGCCATGCCTTCACAATCTAACAAGTCCACACATTTTATCTTAGACCTAAGTTCATCCATCATCATGTCTTCCATTCAACTTATTTCTAAGACTTCATCTTTCATCTGTCATCTTTCAAAGGTCACCATTGTATGGTTGTTACTCAATCACAAGATAAAAACATGAGGCACACTCAAGCAAGAACCAACCACGATGATAAGAATCCTTTTTCTTATCAATTCTTTCAAGGCAATGTAGTATAGGTTAAGGATATAACTAATGCCCTATAAGAAAATGAATTGGTGGATCAAGATGAAAGACCTACTTAGGGGAATGACTTCCTTAGTGATCCATACAATTTATAAATGGTTGAAAAGGTTATTAACCAAAAAAGTGGGGAAATATTCATGAACGGTATTAATAATGGTGTCACAATACCTGATGATTTTGATTATTCCCTCCTTATCAACAATATCATTAGGGATACGGCCACTAAAAAAATAGTTACAGTCTCAACCACCAATGCAACATCATCACAAGACATAGGTAAGGACACTTCTAGTAGGCCTTCTACATCAATTCCCACATCATCCTCGCAACCCACATTTCAATTAACAGGTGAACAAATTCAACAAATCCTTAGTGTTTAACCCAACATGACCTCGCATAATAGCACCCATGCTACAATGAACACATCTACTATTGTAGGTGCTAGTTTTTTCAACATAGGAAAAACATCAATCTCCTAATCCACACATCAAGTCTCTTCATCACCCTTCACCTTCCCTTCATCCGCCATGAATATATCCACTCAAAAAATATCTCAATCTTATCATTACATGCCTCCTCCTACCTTTGGAATGACATCAATGGTATTTTTGGCTTCACAATTTGGAGGAGTAAAATATTTTGGACCATAATTCACATCTCATTACACTCCTGGTCTAGCTCAACAGGTCAATGATCTTAAGATCCTTGTGCATAGCATGAAAAATAGAGGGAAGAAGGAGTTCTCTTTTGATGAAGTATGTCCCTACCCATTTGACAAGTCAATCACCATGCAACCATTTCCCCTAAATTTTGAGATCCCTAAATTTGAGAAATACAAAGGGGAATTATGTACGATCCAAAATCTCAAGGAATTTTATGTTGCATGCCAAGAGGTTTCCTAAAATGATAATTATCTAAAGAGGCTCTTCACTAGGAGTCTTGGAGGCCCCGCTCTAGAGTGGTCCATGGCCCTACCTCATGGGTCCATATTTACCTTTTTGCACAATATTCTTACAACATAAAACATCAAGCATCATTAAGTGACTTGTGCAACACCAAGAAAAGGAATGAAGAAACCTTTGCCAATTTTATACAAAGGTGGAGGCACCTTGCAAATTGAATGCCTTGGAAGATACTCGAACATCACTTGATTGACATATTCACTAGAAATTTTGCATCTAAAATGTCATCCCAGATGAAAATTTCTTCACCTGACACTTTTGAGTCTCTTGTTAAGGAAGGGAAAAATATTGAGGATGAAGTCCTGGAAAAGGGTGTCATTAAACATTATACCCCTTCTAACAATGAAAAACCTAAGTTTTGGACAAAAAACTAAGGAGTTGTCAATGATGGTGTGACAGATGCCAAACATGTTCAAAATGTCCAAGAATCCAATCAAGGCAATCACAATAATCACAATAATCATAACAAAAACAACAACAACAACAACAACAACAACAACAACAACAACAATCAGAATAATTCATCACAGAAGCATCAATCTCAACAACAATATTGCAATCAGTACTACTTATTTCCTAGCAACAACAACAAAAACAACAACAATCATAATTACAACACATAGTAGTTTCAAAAATACACATTGCTTGTGGAGCCTTTTGATGTCATCTTTTGAAAGCTTGTTGATCAGAATATGATGTCATTTCCAAACACTAGACCTTATAATAATCAAACAAATACTGCCTAATAAGGATAATGAATACTGTGATTATCATCACATCAAATGTCACGACACCAAGAAATGTATAGAGTTGAATTTTTTTGTATAAAACCTTATTCACAATGGAAATATCAAAGTTGAGGGAAAAACACCATCATCGTCAAATGCTCAACTCAAGATCCATAGTACTCCTTCTCCCCAAGCATGATCATAACAATGCCTCATCTTCGAATTTCATTCCCTATGACTACTCCGCCAACAAGATCATGGGTTTTGACTCATTGTGTGACAATGTTAAGGAGAATAACAACTTTGGCTTTGATTCCCTATGGCTACATTGAAAAAACCAACAACCATGTATACACCCTCAAGATTAAGGGTTTAGATTATAATGAAACAACTCGCAGATCCAAAGTAATTGTTTAGGTCATTGCTCTACCAGTTGCTCCTTCCACTCCCACAAGGAGAGCTTCACAGTCTGACCTTTTGTCACAACTTGGGAAGACTCGCATAGATATCCATCCTTGATTTGCACTTCACTTCTCCTGTACATAAATAAATCCTTGAGAAATATCTTCTTGAGTCCCACATTCCAGAACATATCAATGCATCACAATTCCAAGTCATGGTCGGGAACTTAGCCACACAACAATACATGGTATTCACTAATAAAGGTTTTTGTGGTCTTGAACCGCATCAAAATAAGCCCTTGCACATTGAGGCACTCATCCATCACCAAAAAATAAAAAGTTTCCTTACAGATGGTGGATCCGGTTTGAATCTTTGTACCTTAAAAAATTATAAGACAACTAGGACTCCTTAAATATCTCCTTGATGTTTCAAAGAGAATAACAATCAAGGCCTATGATGACAGAGAAAGACAATCCTAGGGGTTGATCACATTACCTCTTCAAGTGGGTCTTACATTAATTAAAACTACTTGTCAAGTCTTGGATCTTGACTTGCCCTACAATATCCTCCTTGGAAGCCCATGGATACATGCTATTTTAGGTGTACCTTATGCATTCCATCAATTCATGAAGTTCCCACAAAAAGGCTAAGAAATCACAATCCCTAGAGATCCTGAGCCCTTCCAATACTGCAAATGAGTGGAACAAAAACAAACTTACTTATGTCCACTAAATGAGTTTGTCAGACCTACTACAAAAGAGGATCCTACCAAACCATCTACTAAGAAAATTTATACTAAAGAAACAAACAAACCATCAAAAAAAGAATCCTCCACATCCAAATCCTCCAAAGGAAAAGAAAAGATCACTGAGGAAAAGATTCAAGGTCAAACTCATTGACCAAGGAATTGTTAGAAAGAGACATTGATGAGTTACTTTATCTGTTTTTATTGATGAAAATTACACACTAGTCTCATGCTTACCTAACAATTTATTAAGTTACCGATTGTATACTTAGAGAACACTGCTAAGTATAGATGAATAGGACAGTCTATAGGAACACACTTTGGATTGGTATGAACATATGGTTAATATTTTTTGTTTGCACATATAGGATATATGATTCTACATAATATGGGAACATTACCTGATGATCGCAAGTTTTTTTGATAAAGTATGGTGGATTTTTTATACTCTATGTATTGGGTAGATAGAGAACTATCTTATGCAGAGTTAAAAGTATATTGGATCAATCACCCATCTTATCAGATTAATGATCCAATCAGTTTGATGTTATAATTGATATAGACAACAATATACTATCATATTTATCTTTAGAAGAGGTTAGCATGGAGATTTAACCTTTATATGATCTTCACTTTGCATGTTACCTGTTGGAGCCAACTGATAATACTTTGGGTTTCTAATCAAGTATGTAAGAATATCAAGTTTTGGATGTGATGAGAGAGATAGTGTATGTGAAAAGAAACTATTTTATATTGATGCGAAGATTGAAAAAGAATATAATTAGATAGTGATATCTTCTAGACTTTCATCGAAACAATATTGGCATATTTGATGTTATATGCCAGTTCATTTTTTGGACTGTGAGTCCTATCTAGATTTTATTATTGACTTTATGTCATAGTGAAGTTTGTTTTTTATTGAGATATAAGACTAAACACATGTGCATTCCCTCTTATATGTCCTATTACCTTTAATAGGTTACTTATTATTGTAGTAGTAAGATATTTGTGGGTGTCATCACCACTAGGGTTTTTCCCTTAATAGGGTTTTCCTTGATAATAAATCATGGTGTTATGATGTTTTGCATGTTTAGCTTATTCTATTTACTTTCATTTATTTGTTCTTTTAAGTTTTTGTATTGGATTAAGAAAGTAAAGAATATTGTTGCACCGATTAACTCCCCCCTTTTGGTGCTTCCTAAGTCTAACAATTGGTATGAGACCCTAGTTCCTTGGAAAAATTTTAACAACTTGAGGGAGATCCTCATGGAAGTACCTAGAAGTATTCAAAAGAATCTTTTGAATACACTTGAAGATGTAGACAAGTCCAATTCTTGCATCCTTGATTTGGAAGAAATGTTGAAAGATGATGATAGATTCATTAACAATCTAAAAGAACAATTGAGGGAATCCATAGACAAAAGGAAATACCTAGTACATTAGCTATCACAGAAAGGTAGTGATTCTTCACCTACTGAAAAAGACAAATCTAAATATTATGAGTAGATTGTGAAAGAGAGAAACAACCTAAAGAATGAGATGGAACCCATAAAAATCAAAATGAATAAATAAATAGAAGCAAAAAAGAGTTGAGAAATCCTTGAAGGCTAAAATTGATGAATGCTACAAGCTGAATAGTGAAGTTGGACAGTTACAAGATTATCTTGAGGAATATAAACATAACAAGCAAGACTTGGATAGAGTAAATGATATATTAAAGAGAGAACTTGCATCAGAATAGGAGATTCAAGAAAATTTCATATCTGGCACTGAAAAACTTAAAGAGAAAATTGCAATTCAAAGGACACCTAGAGAAAAGAAAGGAATGAGATTCGAAAAGGGAGAAAGCTCCAAAACTAGACAAAAAGGTAGTAATTCAGATGAAATAAAGGAAGGTCCTACAAAGAAACCTACTATGAAAAATTTCAATGGAAAATTCTATACATGCAACAGGTTTGGGCAAAGAGAAAAGGAATGCAAAATCAAAAATAACACATTTTTAGGCTAATATTTCACTTGTTACAAGTATGGGCACAAATCAAATGAATGCAGATCCAAAATGAACTATTCTCTGAACTAGAAGAACATTACTTGCTTCAAATTCAATAACTTTGGACATATAATGAAGAAATGAAGATTGAAGACAAACTCATTTGATCAGAGGTATGTAAATCTAAATGCTATATGTTACAATTGCAATCATTTTGGTCATATAGATAAAAAATTATCGATATAACAATGTTGGGATAAGAATGAATGGAGCAGTTGAGAAGAACAATGTAAGAAATTACAGTAAAGGAAAATAAATTGATGTTGATGAAGTTAGGAAGGAAATAAACAATAAATGGGTAAGGAAAGAACAAATTGATGCTACAAGTCAGATCGCACTAGCTCCTGGTGTGGAGACTTTTTCATCTACTTAATTTGATTGAAAACCTAAGGGGAAGTATTCAAAAAAATTCTCTAATGCACCCTTGAATTGGCATAATTGATGTTAGTAATTGATACAGTAGGAGAAAAAATGAATTGGAAATCTATGCTTCAATCTCATAAAAAAGGATGGCAGTTTTGAGAATCGCAGACAAGATTTTATGGTTCTTGTTGAAGATTTTTCTTGAAGAATCCTATATAGAAGCAATGCTTGACTCTATGCAACCCAAATTTTGATTATGCCAAGAAACAAGTCCAATTAACGAGGATTAAATCCTCCTTCACTTTGAGCTCCACAAGCTTAGGCAGGTGTACCTAGCTTCTGCCTTCAATATATTAAATAGTATCATAAACTGGCAGATATAATGGATGTAACATAAAATGTAAATGATAAAAGTTTTTATAAATATTTGATGAGAACACACAATAAAAAATATCAGACCAGTGCCCTATCGAGTGGGTATGAAGTCACTTTAAATGAAAAGACATTTAACAACAAGATACATCAAATGTAGAACCTGCATATGATCATTGAATTTGACTATGCCTTACACAATCAGTTCACACTCTTGAAAGAAAAAAATAATTATCAAATTCATTACAACCCTCTACTCACTGAAACTACCTTAAGGATTTTAATTCTCTCCTTGAAAGAAACCTTAAACCAGTTAGACACTCTACCTTACAAAGTGATGGACTAAAATGTCCTTAACAACCAATCCAAAAGAGTATAGATCTGGAACAAAGACAACTATTCAGTCAGATCACACAAATGACAGGAATTACAGACATATATTGATATCAAACATCAATTGTACATATAAAATTAGAGCAAAGGAAACCACTGATAATCTTAATAAAAATATGCAAAGCTTTACAAGCCTTTTTGAGGCATAAAAATCCCATCCCTCCAAAGTGATCCTGGAAATCCTTGTATAAACAAGGATTACAACAAGCTTCAGATCATTTTTGGGAAAAAATACCAACAACTAGGTCACTTAAAGTATTAAAAGCATTAATTCATTCAAATGCCTTGCCTTCAATCAAAAGTAAACTCTATCTTTTATCTTTTCTACACCAAAATCTGATCTGATGTCGCTAGTTACTTTTGAACCTTAAAGATCATTCCTAAGAAAATGAATATGGAATGTCTTTTCTCATTAGGGAATGTATGTCTTTGAAAGAAATCAAATTATCCAACCACCAGACTCAGGAACATATCCATCATTAAAGCATTACAGATAGTGAATCCACTAAAATTTTTAAAATTTATAGAAATTTGATCAGAAACCCTAATATCGTATTACCTCCTCATAAATGCAACATAAAAAAACTCAAAACCATCAGATTTTCACCTTGGGAGCATCACTTAACTAGATAAAATAACCCCGTAAATCAAATCATCAATTTACTCTCTTGTCGCATAAGACACAGAACCATCGTTGGGAAACCCTTAAAAAATATTTAAATATGTGAATATCTTATTTCAATGGCTATAGTTGGTGTAGAAAATACCATCTACGGTCAAGATTAAAACCTTTTTTGTATCTTTAAAACATCACCGTTGATCCTTTTGAAATCAGTTGTGAGCCAATGATCAAATCCAGACACGTGTTGCTCTGTCGCGATGCCTTGATAACTATCATCCTTGCATGTTCACTTTAAGGCATAACACCCACCATACAATAAAATTTCTTCTAATCATAGATTAAATTTACCTTCAGCTCTAGGTAGGACACATTGTAGGTGGTCACAATGCCTTGAAGACTAAACTTCTATCAACTTTCATTTAAGGCATAACGCACACCACATGATCAAAACAACCTAACTATGGATTAACTTCCTTTAGCGCTAACCACTTTCCACATGTCTTACAGTTGTGAACCCGCGATGGACAAACATCATGAAACATATGATCTAGGCATTATGCCAACGACATGATTAGATCTGATCTAATGGTCCTACCATAATACTGCAATATTTATTATGTCCCACCATTCGCTACATGTCCTTCAAGTGTGAAGCCACTAACAATATCCACCTTGAAATTCTTCTTAGCGGTAAAGTTCCATTTGTCAGATCTAATATATCTAACCATCTAGAAACAACCTTGGTAACCTGACATCTTTGGTATCACTTACCTCCACGTGGTGCAAGGGCATGATGCCGCGATGGATAAACATCGTGCAATATCTGATTAAGGCATTACGCCCATCGTTTGATGAATATTGATCTAACAGTCTGGATTTATCTTTGAAAACCACAGGCCCCACATCCTGGAAAGGACACGTGTTCATCAGGCGCAATGCCGCAAAGCTTAACTGTCATGCATCATTTGTTAGCGGGAAAGCCTCAACTACTAGATCAAGTGGAATCTGACGATGCAAGATCTTTGTCGCTAGCCTGTTGAAAATATTGACCTCATGATCTGAGAAGGACACGTGGAAACATGGTGTGATTCCTTAATGACTAAACACTGATCATCTTGCAATTAAGGGATCATGCCAACTGCCAAATAAAAAGGAACCTGCTTGATTCCTAGGAGAAATAAAAGCTTGTAGGGAATTCAGACTTAGGGTAAAAATTAATACACCACCCCACTTAGGATATAGAAAACAATAAAGAGGTGGCCCCGCTCAACAAGAACATTAGACACATGGGTTTTAAGTGATTTAAGTGATCAAAAGGTGCCTTCATTTTATAATAAGGATAAAGGACTTAGGGTTTTAGACCAAATTGATAGCAAGGGTTTTAGAAGTGACCTTAGGGCTTTAGAACCAGGCCTAAACACCATGAAAAATTAAAATATCTAGCGGTAGTGAAATGTGTTTGTTGTCTTAACCAGATACAGAACATGAAAATGCAAAATGGAGAAAATATGAACAACAGTGGCTCTGAGTGAGGATGCTTGATTGCAAGATCAAATAAAGAAACCATAACTCTGGGAAAAGAAAACTAGGGAAAAGAAAAATCTCCGCAGAAAAAAACACAGGAATATACACAAATGTACATCCTATAGAAAACCAACACAACTAAAATCAACTACATATATACATAACTACTGTGCATGGAAAGAAACTCGGCTGAAGAAAGGTTTTAGGAACTATCCATGCACTGGCAATTCCAATACCTCATTATCCATATTTCTCAAGAAATATGAATCCTTACTATGTGTCTGATGAATAACATAAGGCCCTAACCATAAGGATTCAAACTTTTTATGTTTCCCTTTGTCTTCATCTTTAGCATTCCACTGCAATACCATGCCATCTGGATAAAACCTTCTGTTACTAGCCCTCTTGTCAAACAAGTACTTCATTTTATGTTGATTCTTCAAGTTTTTCTTTTCTCCCTCTCATCTGATTTCATCCAATTGAACCAATTGGAGCATTTTTTATGCATGGCATCACTCACTTCCAACCATTCATCCTCAATGAATTTATAAATACAAAGTAAATCATTCAATGGTTATTTTTCCTACATACCATACACCAATTCAAAAGGGGACTTGTTAGTATCCTTTTTCACAGTTACTCTATTAGCCCATAAAGCTAGTTTTAACTTAGAATGCCAAGATCTCTTGTTTGTTTTCAAAGTTTTCTTCAAAATCTCCAAAATGCTCTTATTACTGGATTCTGCTTGTCCATTAGATTATGGGTCGTATGGGGAAGAATATGACATCACAATTCCATACTCATCATAGAAGTCCTTAAACTCCTATGACCTAAAACACATACCATTATCCATTATCAATTTCACAGTGACACCAAATCTAGTCAGAATATTTTCCATCAGAAACTCAATTACAACCTTGCTAGTTGCTTTGTTAGTAGGAATTGCCTCTATCCACTTTGTGAAGTAATCTATGGAAACCAATATCCAACTATGTGTTGAAGATAATTATTCAATTGTATATTGTCAATGATTTTACACATGTATATACACTTATGTAGTGGTTTTACACTAATGTCTACATTCAGACCGAGCACAGTTGGTAAAAAAAATGAGTTGAGTTTGGGTATTGAAGAAGTTCAATGTTGACTGAGTTCACTCGGGCATTTCAGTCTCAGTCGGGCATTCAGTTGCAGCTGACTAACAGTGATTTATATTATATCATTAAATGGTTATATGAGGCCGACTGAATTATGATTTATTAGTTAGAGTTTATTCAAGCCAACTTGACAGGGCTTACCATGTATTTATGAAAGCTCAAGTTTGGATTGAATGGGTTGTTCAAGTTGAATCCTAAGTGTGTAAGATGAAGCAAAAGTGAAAAGGAAGAAGTGTGGAATTCTATGAAGGCAAAATCAGATGGGATTCTGATTCAATATAGAACACTCGGAGCTGAAATATAATATCTGATCATCAAGGATCTAGTTACAATCAAAAAGATATCTAAATCAGCAAAGACAATTTCTTACACCTACAGGTAAATCCATTGTTACTTTATAACAATTGTAGTAGTGACCAAAATCTCTTAACAGAGTAGACTTAACAGTCTTTTGTAAATCCTCTCACAAGATAACATTTCCAGATTGAAGTGTTAAAGACCTCTAACAAGGTCACTCCTCACAGGATTATTAAATCCTTTAAATAGGTCACACCTAACAGTGTGTTATTGTAACCTTTAACAGGGTTGGCTCCTAATAAGGCTCACTTCAAAAGAGTGAAAATAGTAACTAGTTACACTGGTGGTTTTTCCCATATTGGGTTTCCATGTTAAATCTTGGTATCATATGTGTATTTTTTACTTGTTTTATGCTTTATGTTTCTGCACTTAATCTCTAAGTATAATTGCATTAAAGATTTCTTTGACACCCGAGCTACAGAAGAATATCTTAAGTAACCTAAGTAACAGTATTAAAGTATTTATACATCTAAGGGACAAGGATTTTTTTTGGAGTAACTGATTCACCCTTCCCCTCTCAGTTACTTATCTCATTTCCAACAATTGGTATCAGAGCTTCAAGTGCTTTCAGGAAAGGTTTCAAGGCCTAAGCTAAAGACCAGAGATGTCTTACAGGAGGGAGATCCCAAAGCTAAACAAAGACAATTTCCTAGCATGGAAGGAACTGATGAAGCTACATCTATCTACTATTGGAGATGTTGGTTTACAATTCTTAGAGACCAAATATATTGCACCAATAGGGACTATGACTGTGGAAAAGATAATGGAATGGAAACTTCATAACATAATGATGATTGACATAGCTTCTTCACTCAGCTATTCAGAATTTGATGAAGTTGAGGACTTCCCTACAACTCATGATATGTGGAAGAAACTGTAGGACATTCATGTAGGTGATACAAATGTAAAGAGAGCTAAAGAAGAAAGTATAAGAGGACAATTTGACCAGATGAAAATGAAAGAAGGAGAAGATATCACAAAGTACAGTGAAAGAATCAAGAAGATTGTAAGTGCCATCAGAGAAGTAGGTGGACTAATTGAAGATACTGCAGTAGTCAGCAAGGTACTTAGAAATTTACTCCCTATATATGCTATTAGATTTTTAGCCATTCAATAAATGAGGTGCAACAAAGACATTACTTTGGATACATTAGTCAAAAGACTTACAACCTTTGAGCTAGACAATTTTGACAACTACTCTCCTGGCTCTAGCAATCTTCAGTCTGCATTCAAAGCCAAATTGAACCTTGGTAAGAAGGATAGGTACTCTAAACGAAAGCATATTGAAAGTGACATTGATGATGAATCTGATGATGAAGATCTTGACATCATTGAAGCACTACTTGCAAGAAGAGATCCAAAAGGAAAATATAGAGGAAAGATACCATTGATTTATTTCTCATGCAATGAGGTTGGTCACATTGCTTCAAAGTGTTCAAACAAGGAAGACAAGGATGACAGGAAGTTTAACAAATTCAAAGGCAAGAAAGATTTCAATAACCACAAAAGCTATAAGGATAAAGGCAAAAATTCTTATTATATTTCAAAAGATTCTGACAGTGATGAAGAAGAAGAAATGGTTTATATTGCCATTAAGCATGAGTCAGATGAGGAAGATCAAAAGATTGCACTTTTCTCACACATCAATAAAAATGATACTTGGATAATTGACAATGGTTTTTCTCATCACATGACTAGTGATAAGACAAAGTTTTAAAATCTTGAACACTATGATGGTGGAAGTGTCAGTTTTGGGAATGTTGAACCTTGCCCAGTAAAAGGAAAAGGTTGCATTATTCTGACAGAAGGAATCAAATGTGATAATGCTTATTGGGTTGAAGGAATAAGGAGAAATATACTCAGTGTAGCACAACTAAACAACATTGGCTTCAAGGTAGAATTCATGAATGGTAAGGCCAAGCTCCTGGATGGTAAAGGGAACCTAGTTGGAACTGGAAGGAAAACAAAAGGTAATTTATTCTATCTTGATCTCATTGAAAGTTCATGCTTTATTGCACAAGTAGAAGAAAGATGGTTATGGCATAAAAGGTTGTGTCATGTGAATTTTGACAATCTGGTAAACATAAGAAAGAAAAAAAGAGTCAAAGGCATTCCTATCTTGAAGAAACCCGAGTTAGCAATATGCAAACAATTTCAAATTAGAAAGATGAGAAAGACTAGCTTCAAGAGAAAGAATTGCAATACTGATGAAGTCTTGGAATTGGTACATACTAATCTATGTGGACCAATTGGAACAACAAGCTATACTGGAGAAAAACATTTTATTCCATTTGTTGATGATCATTCTAGAATGATGACTATCATGTTTCTCACAGAGAAATCAGAAGCTTTTCAGAAATTCAAGTGGTATCTTGCAAGAGTTGAAAAAGAAACAGGAAAGAAACTAAAATGCCTAAGATCTGACAGAGGAGGAGAATTCATTTCTAATGATTTCAATGAATTCTACAATGAAAGAGGAATCAAAAGATAGGTATCTTCCCCTGGTATACCACAGAAAAATGGAATAGTGGAAAGGAGAAACAGATCCATTATGGATTGTGCCAAAAATTTAATGATTGAAAAGAATGTTGCTGCCAAATACTGGAAGGAGGCCATCAGCACTACAATGTTCACCTTAAATAGAGTTCAACTGAAGAAAGTTAGTGATCAGACACCTTTTGAATTATGGTATGGCTATAAACCTAATGGTCATTATTTCAAAGTTTTTGGAAGTAGATGCTACATCTTGAAGGAAGCAAGAAATGGGAAACTAGATGCAAAAAGTGATGAAGGAATTTTCCTAGGTTACTCGTGTAAAAGAAAAGCATACAAATGTCTAAATCTTACTACTCATAAAGTCATAGAGAGTGTACATGTCAAGATTGATGAGTTTGCAGAAAATGTGGAGAGAAGAGCAGTAAAGAGCCTGAAGACTATAGAAACTTTGTATATCATGAACCTGATACTATACCTTTGACTCAAGCAATGGTGATGGGAAAACATATAATAACACAAACTATACTACTTGAGTTGAAAAATGTGCAACATGAAATGCTAGTAGAAGGACCTGAGTCATAGACAGAGGGACCTGAGTCATAGACTAAGGGACTTGAGTCATAGATTGAAAGACCCGAGTCACAAATAGAAGGATTCAAGTCACAGTTAGAGGGAACCAAGTATCAGACAAAGGAGTAAGAAAGAATGTTTGAGAATGATAGACCTAGTGGATCAAGTCCAAAATCTAGATTGAAGGTTCTAGTACTTTCTAGATACGTGAAAAGGCATCATGCACCTGAGAAAATAATTGGAGATCAGACAAAAGGTGTAATGACAAGAAATAAACTAAAAGGTACATGCTTACTAAGGTCATTTGAACCTAGAATAGTTAAAGATGTATTGAATGATGAAGTTAGATAGAGGCAATGAATGAAGAAATTGAGCAAATTGAGAAGAACAAAACTTGGACTCTTATACCTAGGCCAAAGGACAAGAATGTGATTGGAACCAAGTGGGTTTTCAGAAACAAAATGGATGAAAATGGGAAAGCTTCTAGAAACAAGGCCAGACGAGTTTGTAACGGATATGCTCAAGAAGACGGTATTGACTATGGAGAAACTTTTTCTCCTGTTGCAAGACTTGAAGGAGTCAAAACTCTTCTGGCATATGCTGCACATAAAGGATACAAAGTATATCAGATGGATGTGAAGTCTAAATTTTTTAATGGAATCCTAGAAGAGGAAGTCTACATTGAACAACCAGAAGGCTTTATTGATCCCAGTAAAACAAATATGGTTTGCAAGCTACACAAATCATTGTATGGACTAAAGCAAGCACCCAGAGCCTGGTATGAAAGACTATATAGATATTTAATAAGCATTGGATTTAAGAGAACCAATGATAATAGTAGCATGTACATCAAAGAAGGACCACAGAACAAAATACTGTTAGCAAAGATATTTTTTGATGACATATTATTCACTGGTTAATATCACCTATGAAAAGCATTCTCTATAGCTATGAGAAAAGAATTTGAAATGTCTATGTTTGGTGAGATCAAATTTTTTGTTGGTTTACAAGTACATCAAATGAAGGATGGTATCTACATTACTCAATCAAAATATATCAAGGAGATACTCAATAAATTTGGTATGGAAGATTCCAAACCTGTTGGAACACCCATGTGTAGTAGACAGAAACTATCCAAGGATGATGATTCAAAAGAGGTAGATCAAACCAATTACAGATCCATGATTGGAAAATTGTAATATGTTGCGTACACCAGACCTGATATTGCATTGGTAGTTGGTATTGTTGCAATATTTTTAGGTAATCTCAGAGATAATCACCTAATGGCAATCAAAATAATTATGAGATATTTGAAAGGTACTGAAGACTATGGTTTATGGTATAAGAAAGGTGGAAACTTTGATTTAAAAGCATTCACTGATGTTGATTGGGATGGAAGTGTCAATGATAGGAAGAGCACCAGTGGTGGAGATTTCTTTCTTGGAAAAAGGTTAGTGTCTTGGACTAGAAAGAAATAGAATTGTATCTCTTGGTCTACAACAGAGGCAGAATATGTTGCTGCAGCAATGAACTATTCTAACATCATATGGATCAAACAGTTATTGTTAGGAAAGAAGGAAGAGATAAAAGAACCAGTTATTATCTACTATGACAACACCAGTGCCATTAACATCTCAAATAATCCTGTGATTCACACCAAAACCAAGCACATAGCAATAAAATATCATTTCTTAAGGGAATTAGTACAGAACAGAGAAGTAAGGTTGGAATATGTAAACACCAAAGAACAAGTTGTAGACATATTCACCAAACCCTTACCTAAAGATGCATTCTTGTATCTTAAAGGAAAGCTATGGGTACTTCCCCTACCTAAATGTCACTAAAATATAGTTTAGTGATGCATCAACCCGAGCGACAGTGAAAATCTTCTAGTTGATACAGATCTATCAGAGCCCATTGCAGATGAATCAGTACCTTCATGTACATTACAACTTCAAAGAGAAATAGTACTTATGGAATTGGAGTCTTTGGCATTTTTTGTCAAAGAGGGAGAGTTTTCTATAATACATAAGAATCAGAATTAAGCTAAGGACATTGTCAGAGGGAGAATCAGAATGAAGCTAAGGACATTTTCAGAGGGAGAATTAGAATGAAGCTAAGGACATTTTCAGAGGGAGAATTAGAATGAAGCTAAAGACATTAAAGAAAAAGAAATTTTTCTTTGCTCCACAATTCTTTGTATTATGACATGTTGTGTTGTCATCAATGCCAAAGAGGGAGATAGTTGAAGACAATTATTCAATTGTGTATTTTAATTGATGTTACACATGTATATACACTTATGTAGTGTTTTTACACTAATGTCTACATTCAAACCAAGCATAGTTGGTAAATAGAATGAATTGAGTTTGGGCATTGAAGAAGTTCAGTGTAGACCAAGTTCACTCAGGCATTTTAGTCTTGGTCGGGCATTCAGTTGCAGCTGACTAACAGTGATTTATATTATGTAATTAAATGGTTATATGAGGCCGACTAAATTATGATTTATCATTTAGATTTTATTCAAGCCGACTTGACAGGGCTTACTATGTATTTATGAAAGGTCAAGTTTGGATTGAATGGGTTGTAGAAGTTGAAGCCTAAGTGTGTAAGATGAAGCAAAAGTGAAAAGGTAGAAGTGTGGAATTCTATGAAGGCAAAATTAGATGGAATTCTTATTGAATACAGAACACTCAGAGCTACAATAGAATATCTGATCATCAAGGATCCAGTTATAATCAAATAGGGATCTAAATCAGAAAAGATAATTGCTTACACCTACAGGTCAATCCATTGTTACTTTCTAGCAATTGTAGTAGTGATCAAAATCTCTTAATAGAGTAGACTTAATAGTATTTTGTAAATCCTCTCACAAGGTAACATTTCCAGATTGAAGTGTTAAAGACCTCTAACAAGGCCACTCCTCATAGGGTGATTAAATCCTTTAAATAGGTCACACCTAACAATGTGTTATCGTAACCTTTAATAGGGTTGTCTCCTAACAGGGCTCACTTCAGAAGAGTGAAAAATAGTAACTAGTTACATTGGTGGTTTTTCACATATGGGGTTTCCACGTTAAATCTTGGTGTCATATGTGTATTTGTTACTTGTTTTATAATGTATGTTTTTGCACTTAATCTCTAAGTATAATTGCATTAAAGATTGCTTTGACACCTGAGCTACAGAAGAATATCTTAAGTAACCTAAGTAACAATATTAAAGTATTTAGACATCTAAGGGACAAGGATTTGTTTTGGAGTAACTGATTCACCCCTCCCCTCTCAGTTACTTATCTCATTTCCAACACTATGTCCACCACTAGTTCTTTTTGAAAATTCCCCAATGAAATCAATCCCCCACATGGAAAAAGGTGCCTTAGCCACTACTGGATTTAACAATAAAGCACTTGAATACTTTAGCTTGGAAGAAAATATCAGAAACGCTTCACACTTTTGTACAAATTTGAAATAATCTTTAAATAAACATGGCCAAAAATAACCAGCCCTAAGGATCTTGTGAGTAGTAGTCTCGGTAGAATAATGTCCACCACACACACCAGCATGCATCTCTTTTAAAACCTTTTCAGCCTACCATTCATCTAAGCACAACAAAATTACACCATTTCTATCTTTACAATATAAATCTCCCTATACTAATGTGTATTTTTGGGCTTGCAACCTGAGGGTTCTTTTTTTTTATCAATCATTGTCTCAAGGCATTTGGCATTTTCAAGAAAATAGATAAAGTTAACATAGCAAGGTTTCCTTTCAATACTAGTTATTGTTAGATCATGTATTCCCACATTATTTACTTGAACCAAATCCATATTTTCTTCTTTCATTAGCTTTGCCAAGCCTAATCCTTATACCAATTTTTTAATATTGATTTCCAAATTAAACTCTTGAGTCCTATTGATCCCTTTGCATTATTTTCCAATAACCTCTAACTGGGTAAGAATGTCCTTGATTGCTGCATGAGGTACATATGAAATATCTTTTGCACAAACCAGATAAGGTCTGAATGATTTCATATCTTTAACTAGGGCATATGCTTGTTTTTCCATCATCTCATAGTTCAACTCTGTAGCTTGGAGAGATTTACTAAAAAATTCAATGGGATGTGCATACCCCTTGTCATCTTTCTGTAGTAACACAACAACAATTGTATAAAAAGATGCAAATGAAAATAATGAAAATGGTCTACTGTAATCAGGAGACCTCAAAACAGGTGCTTCTTGAACTGGCTTCTTTATTTTATCAAAAGAAAATTGTGCTTCTTCATCCCACTCAGACTTTGCATCTTTCTTCAAAAATTTAATTATAGGCTTAAAATTTTCTGCAAAGTTAGCAATAAACATCCTCAAAAAATTAATCTTTCCTAAGAAAGACTGTACTCCCTTAACATTCTTTGGAGCAGTGACCTTCTAAATTGCTTATATCCTTTCTGGGTCAATTCTTACCCCTTCTTTTGACAAAATATGTCCCAGAAACTTTCCTTATGTTTCTACGAACTGGCATTTCTTAGCATTTAAAGAAACACCATATTCCAAATCCTTGTTAAAAATCTTTTCTAAATGACCACAATGGTCCTCTCCTTTCTTGGAATATGATGTCAAATCATCTTGATAAATCACCATAAATAAATCAATAAATTCTTTGAATGCAACATCCGTAGCTCTCTGGAATGTTACCCCTACATTCATGAGACCAAATGGAATTCTAATATACACATATGTACCCCAAGGAGTAGTGAATGCAATTTTAAATTGCTATTATTCCTTTACTAACACCTGGTTGTAACTGATAAACCATCCATCACGGACAATAAATCAAAACCAGTAACTTTGTGCAACATTGCCTCCATGTTAGGCAAAGAATAATTATCCTTTAAAGATGCAATATTCAAATTCCTAAAATCTACACAAAGCCTTATATCACCATTATTTTTCCTCACTGGGACCAAATTAGATACCCAGGTTGAATGTCTTATGGGTTGAATAATGCATGCATCCCTTAACCTCATTAATTCTTGTTGCATCTTGGGGGCCAATAGTGGGTTGATTGGTCTTTGCTTCTATCTAAATGGCTTGGCATCTAGTTTCAGTGGGATCTCATGCTGTAAAAGGTCTTCCCTATAGGCTTTTAGGTCCTCATATGACCAAGAAAACACATTCTTATGTTTTCTTAACAACTTTATCAGATTTTTCCTTACATGGGAGTCTAACTTCTTTCCAATATAAGTCATTTGAGGTGTTGTTTCTGATCCCAGATTTACTTCCCCCAGATCCTCAATTTAAGCACTGCTCCTATTTGATAGATAATCATCTTGATCACTGAACAATGCTTCTAATTCTACTATTCCCTTAGGAATATGATTAGAACCTAACTGGACAACCTCATTTCCAAAAACAATATCCTTTCCATCAATCACTTCAACTAAAGCATTATAATCTACATGTTGGCCTTCATAATCGTCAAGGAATTGAATAAACCTGAGGATATCTTGGTAATCCTCAAAAACTTTCTAGCTGTAAACATTATCAGGAACAACTGGTCTACTCTTAACTTCCACAATTGATACCCCACTCAAGTTCAAGTCACCATTATTTAAAGCAGCATTGGCTAGGAAATCAGCCATGATGTTTTTTGACATTTCTATCCATTCAATGTTAAAGGCATAAAATTGTTCAATCTAATCCAAAATAGCATGCATGTACATCTTTAATCTATCATTTTTTACAGCATACTTGGATCTAACTTGTGCTACTACTAACTCAAAATCCCCAAAATCTTTTAGACACTTGATACCATGCCTAGTAGCAATGTTTAATCCCAAAAATAAGGCTTCTTATTCAGCAGTATTATTGGTACACTGAAAAGTTAACAAGAAAGACTACTTGAATGTAGTACCTGATGGCCAAGAAATAAATAGAACACCAACTCTTGATCCCTCTTTGGAACAAGCTCCATCAAAGTACATTTTCCACAGGCCACCTTGTTGTGTCTTTATCTCTCCAACTAATGGATCAATATTTTTGCAGTGTGGAAATATTTTATCAACTCTAAAGTTTTCCGTATCTACATCCATACAACAATTAAGCATATCATTTTTCACCTTTTCCACAGTTACTGGTGCTCGTGTCTCTCTATACAATTTTACTTCATTCCCATTTACTGGGATTGTTGCATAAGATAATTCCAATTGTAAATAAACTCCAACTACTGCAACCCACTATCTAGACAATAGAATACCTTAAAGGGGTTGGGTATCCACAACAACTACATCTATTTTGTAAGTTGCCTCAGGAAATACAACCATCTTAACCTCAACTCCTTTCAGAGTTCCAAGCACACGGACCTCTCTATTGTCCATGGAATAAAACCTTCCATAATAAGTGTCAACATCCATGCCCAATTCTTTCATTACTCCATATAGAATTACATTTGCAATGGCACCATAATCAATCATACAATTCTTTACAAGTTTATTGTTTATCAATAGGGTTACATAGAAAGGATCTACTTTGGAGGGTTCTTGGGTAATCATATTACCCACATATAAGATAGGGTATTATGGCTCATGACTAACACCATGAAAATTTGAAATATCTAGCAGTAGGGAAAACCATTTGTAGTCTTAACCAGATATAGAACATGAACATGCCAAATGGATAAAATATGACCAACAATTCTGGACACAGCTTTACAAGTTAGGGTACGAGCAACATTTATTGCAGACTTTCTTTTTTGAATTTATTAGAAGGATAAAAAAGTATATTTGGCTCTCATTTGACATCTTTCTATCTAGAGAATGAGCTTGAATTTTGTTTGACAAATATTTGAGTAGAGACCAAAGTGTGAGGAGAAGATTTACCAGCAAACCCTAGTTTTTGTCAAAAAAATATTTATCGCTTCATATCTTTGTGAATTGATTGGTAGAGATGGATACACCGATGGTAATTGATATTAAGGAAAGGAATCAATATGAATTAAAGAAAAATCCACACAAATCCACTGAAGATGATCTTAATGGATCATTTTTGCATGTTTTTCACAAAGTTTTACATGTTGAAGATATTAGGGCATATATTCACTGTAAATTGGAAGAGTTGGGAGAGGCAGATATTCACATGCATTATAATTCATTATGTGTGAGTGTCACATTGAAATATGAGTACAAGAAGGTTGGGGAAATAAAATAGGGGCAATATGTTTATTTTCACATCTTTACTAAACCAAAGTGGATACAAATTGTGTTGAGAAAAATATACAATCTGTTTTTCTGGCTTGAGGACAAACCATGCAAAATTACTAAAGAGGTATTGGAAATAGTTACAAGTTTCAATGAAATAGGTGATGTACATACTGTGAGCACTATAAATAAATATTTGGTTACACAATTGATTGAATCAAAATGAGATCAGAGAGATATGATGGTAGAACATACTAAGTAGGAAGATGTAAAATTTGGAGAGGCAGATATTCACATGCATTATAATTCATTATGTGTGAGTGTCACCTTGAAATATGAGTACAAGAAGGTTGGGGAAATAAAATAGGGGAAATATGTTTATTTTCACATCTTTACTTAACCAAAGTGGATACAAATTGTGTTGAGAAAAATATACAATCTGTTTCTCTGGCTTGAGGACAAACCATGCAAAATTACTAAAGAGCTATTGGAAATAGTTACAGGTTTCAATGAAATAGGTGATGTATATACTATGAGCACTATAAATAAATATTTGGTTACACAATTGACTGAATCAAAATGAGATCAGAGAGATATGATGGTACAACATACTAAGTAGGAAGATGTAAAATTTGCATCTATGATTCTAGGTTACAAAGTTTACAACAATAGCAGGATAAACTCTATTTCTACTACCATCATCTATAGTGCCTATAGAATGTTGAAAGAGAATGCACAAATAGATGTTTGTGAGATTTTAAGAGAGAAGTTGATGGAGAATTTGAAGAAAATTAAGAAGGACAAAATACAAATATTCAAATATGGATCGTTGATAATTCACATATTCTTGTATTTTCTGAATTTATTTCTAGGAAAGGGAAATGTTTTATGGGATAAGAATGTACCAATTGCACTTTAAATCATTTAGTATTATAGGATGAAAAAAGAATAAGATGTACCAAAATATTTATGAGAATTCTTCAAGGTATTTCAGAAATAAATGCAAAGAAGGAAGAGGATACCTAAAGATCTTGTAGAGAAGTATGTTGACTTAGTATGTTTTATGGTAGAGACAGATGCATGTTGTATGGAAGAAATTATTCCAAGAACATCATGGATAATGCATATGGGATATGAGGTAGATTAATATCTACTTGAGAGGTATGTAATTGACATGCTTAAACAACCTATTGATCCTGAGGGAGATAGGTTTTACACCTATCAAGAGAAAAGTCAGAAGGTTAATCTAGAGTTGAAACAAGATAGTGTGAAGAGAAAAGAAAAGAATGTGGTAAAGGAAATTAATGAGAAAATGAGTAGTATCAAAGAAAAAATTGAGAAATTAAGACAAAGAAAGATTGAAGGAGAGCCAAGTCAAATTTAGGAAGATAAACCAATTTATATTGAGGATGATGAATCACTGCCAGAATACACACCAATAATTCAGAGGAAAACTAGAAGTTCTACAAAATATTCAATTGAGCAGTCTAAGAAGTTGACGAAAATGAAAGAAGAAGCAAAGACACCTTCACTGAAGGTCACTAAATCTAAATCAGCTAGACCAAATGTCAGAATGGATCCACAAAAGAGAAGAGTCAAGGAAAATAGTAAAGTTCCACATAAGAGAATGCATGATGATGAAGATGATGAGAATACACAGTTAAATGATTCCAATAATAAGCTCACAATAGAAGGAGCTAAGTTGGAAAAGGTTGTGAAGGGAATAAAGCAAGACACAACTGGTAAGTCTTAGTCACTTGTTGATAATATTTTGCATGAGTTGACTAAATTTGGTAATTTTTTACCATTAAAGAACTATTATAAAAAATTTAATGAGGAAGATAAGAAGATATTAGAGGAAGGTACTTTTAAGTACCTAAGCAAATATAATAGAGCATTGGTTGAGATAAAAGGTGAAATTCATGATGACCTATTTTATAAGATTGAAGAAAGAAGGATGATAGTACTAGAAGAGGATAGGAGGATAAGGAAAGGTGTAACAAGAAAAATGTGTTAAATCATATATAATGATGAGCTAAAGCTACTTCTTGAGGAAGCCAAGAAGGAGTTTCTAACAAAGAAGATAATTAATATGCTCATGAGTGGGAATATTTATGAAGTCAATAAGGAAACCAAAGAATAAATTAGCAAAATCTTACTAGATAATTTGTGTGGAAACTCTCCACCTCTGACAATGCATAAGACATCTACTGAGAAGGTTGACACTGAACTTCATTCCATAGTAAAAGACCCTGATTTATTTATATATGGAGTTCCTATTTCATTAGTCATGGTTGAAGATGATGGCACTGATATTCTTGGTGTTGATAACTAAAATGAGACCATAATAGAGGAATAAATCAAGAACATTATGAATGAGGAAGGGAACACAGATGACAAACCAATTAAGGTTGATGCTGAGAAATATGCAGAGGATAATGAACCTAATGTTGAACCTAAATTCATAGAGGTTAAAGAAATAGAAGAATAATTCCATATGCAGTATAATAAGTTTGAGATAGATATCTCTATTGGTGCAGAAACATACACTAAAAATCCAAAACTTGAGAAGGAAATTACTAAGATGAAAATTCAAGGTCCGATTGAGTTGGATACACTTGATGAAGCTGAATTGATGATACTTTCTACTATAGCTCATGCCAAGGCTAAGGAGCATGTAATGAAATACAATGAGAAAGGGAGAAGACTCTTGAATAGAGCCACAAATGTTCTAATCAAGATTATTCAAGTAAAGAAATATGAACAACATGAAGACACATCTAGTCAACTTGAAGGACTTATGAATTCTTTTCATAATCATTTTGATAATTTGGAGAAGGTATATTTGAAGAAATTGCAAGATGAATTTGTATATAACTATTTCAATCAATTATGTTCCTTAATTGAAAAAGATAAAATGTCCTAGTATGTTGCAATTAAATAGTTGAGAGAAGCTATTACTTTGGGAGACAAAGTCTACAAGTTATATGTAGATTATTTTATCCATGTGGCAGACATTGATAAGATCATAAAGGAAAGTGAAATTAATTTGTCTATTATTGCAAAGCACTTTGATTCTTTGAAGACACTTGTTTCTAGTAAAAAAATAAAATTGTTAAGGTGAGTGACTAGATCATAACTCTTGAAGTGGAGAAGGAAAGAATGAGAAGTAGATTCAATGAGTTGAGGAGCCTAATTGTACCTAAGATTGATATCTTACAAAGAGGACTTGCAGAGATAGAGAAATCATATAATTATTTGAACCCACCAAACATAATTGAGGCAGAGAAGTCAACATATGCTAGTTGTGGTCAAATCCTGACTGCTAAAGCCCAAGGAAGATTTGGGATATAGAGTTTGCTAATCTGAGAAGTAACTTTTCAGATATTTTCAAAATTTTGTCTTCTTCAATAGTAGACTTGTATATATGTGGAGTTATATGATTTTGGTAAGACATTTTTTGGATGTGATCCCTACCTTTTCCATTGATGCCAAAGGGGGAGATTGTTTGGTGTAAATGAGTTATTGAACTTAGGGGTATTTATCTTTTGGAGTTATATTTTTGGTTTTTGGAGTTTGGCATTTTGACACTTAGTCATTTTTAAGTGTTCCCATCAATGCCAAAGGGGGAGAATGTTAGTCATTTTTTAAGTGTTCCCATCAATGCCAAAGGGGAAGAATGTTAGTAAGAGACATTGTCCCATCAATGCCAAAGGGGGAGAATGTTAGCAAGAGACAATAATGAGTCACTTGATATTTTTTCCTTGGATTTTCTAAATCCAAGGAAAAATGATGCCAAGTCATAGTGCTTGTTGCACTAATTTCGAAACTATATTCAGTTTTGAAAATGGAGTTCATATGCAAAAGTTATGGCTAGTCAAAGTTGTCAGGAAAATGGTTGACCGAATGACATCAACATGATGTCATCAGCTTAGTCAACATCTTCATCCAATCCTATAGAGATAAGTGGCAGTCAAACTGGAGATGTAGTAGTCAAAAATTTGACACATGGCAGGTTTATAGTGATAGGGTCTAAGTGGCATCGGATGTGGATGAATTAGCTTGTGCCACGTGGCACCTTGGTGGCGGTTGTTTCTGCCAAAATATCCTTAAGAGTTTTGAACTCATAACCTCCAAGTTATTGGTTTCTCCCTCCACCAATATGCCAAGCATGTGATTTGGTAGTGTATGTGCATTTACTATCTTTAAACAATCACTAAGGACAAAATACACGACAGAATGAAAATCTAGCAATGGGATTTGAACCTTCAACAAACTCCTTGAAAGTTGCCTAGAAAACCCCTGCACCATGCTATGATTTTGGGATAACTATTGGATGAGTTTTTATTTATCTAAACAAATCCAAACTCTTAACAAATTAATATCCAAAATAGAACATATCAATATTTAGAATATATGGCAAAATTATATGGGCCATTATTTAAATATTAGTAAATCTGATTCTTAAAATAATGTTAAGGATCTAGATGGGCTATTTATGGAAGATTTATTTATTATTTAGGGGAGAATGATTATCCTAGTGGTTATTTGGTTTTAAGCCAAATTCAGCATATTTTATGTATAAAAGGAATCATTTTCTTTTGTAATAAAAAAATGAGCTTGGGAGGAAAAATTAGTCTATGAGGAGAATTTAGACTTTGGAGGATTTTGGAGATTGGAGAATTATTTATTGGAGGAAAAATTCTTTGTGAGAAGAAAATTTGACGGGTGTTATTACACACCAAAAATTGTAAAGTGAGATATTGTGAGGAAATTGTATGCAAGTTTTGAAAGCTTGAATGTTGTAACAAAGCATAGTTTTGCTTGGCGATATCAATAAAGCGGTCCCAGCATTGAGAAGCGAACTTAGAGACGTATTCCTTATAGGATGAAATCCATTATCAACCTATGTTTGATCCTTCTGTCTTCTGTCTTATTATTCTTCTATCTCATGTCTCACATTCTCCTTAATTTATTTCTGGTATTTCATTTCAATTTAAATTCTTATTCTAATTACTTTATTTTGGTAATTAGTTAAGTTTCTTTAAAATTTGTAACAGTGTCCTTAATTGTAATTTCAATGGTTAAAAAGCATAATCACGCAATTTTGCCTAGTTCGGGAAAAAATGTAATTGGAATTAATTTAAAATTTTTATTTTAAACACTAATTACAAATCAATTATTAAGTTACTGATTGTATACATAGAGAACACTGCTAAGCATGGATGAACATGACAATCTACAAGCAGAAACTTTGGATCAGTATGAACAGATGGTTAAGATTTTGTGTTTGCATAGATAGAAAATGATTCTACATCATATGGGTAACATTACCTAATGATCACACATTTTTGCGATAAAGTATGATGGAGTTTTGATACTCTATGTATTGGGAAGACAAAGAACTATCTTATGTAGAGTTAGTAGCGTATTGGATCGATCATTGATCTTATCAGATCAGTGAGCCGATTGGTTTGATGGTTATGATTGATAAAACTGATAGTATACTATCATATTTATCTTTAAAAAAGGTTATCATGGAGATTTATCCATTATATGATCTTCACTTTACATGTTACATATTTGAGCCAACTGAGTTAATATTTTGGGTTTCTAATATTCAAGTATATAAGATCGAGTTTTGGATGCACTGAGAGAGACAATGTATGAAAAAAACAAAATGATGTGATATTTATGTGAAGATTGAAAGAGAAGATAATTAGATAGTGATATATTTCAGAGCTTCACTGGAACTGTATTGGCATATTTTATGCTATATGTCAGTTTAGTTTTTGGACTGTAAGTCCTATCTGGATTTTGTTATTGGCTTTATGCCATAGTGAAGGTTTTTTTGTGTTGAGATGTAAGCTTTAGGATGTAAACCTAAATTCATGTGAATTCCTTATTATATTTACTATTACCTTTAATAGGTTACTTTTTACCAAGCACTAAAAAGTGCAAAAATGTAAAAGTTGTCAATTCAACTTAAAAGTTGCAAAAGTGCATAGTTTGAAAAACTAACATTCATAACCATTTGAAAAGTTGTTAAAATAGTTAGTATGTGTCTATAAAGGCCCTCCATCATTGAACATCCAATGGTGGATGAGATTGTACAAGAAAACTGAATTTTGAATGAGCAAACCCAGAAATTTGAAGGAAATTCTTTGTAATTCTGTGTGGTATGACCCTGTATAGATTGGTACGGATAAATAAATAATTGAATAGGTAGGAGGGTTCTATAGAAGTCCTATTGCACTTGGTTTGGTGTGATTTGGTGATCATTTTCTCAATTTATTAGTAAATTAGTGATTGATAGTTATAAAAACCCTCATTTCAAGGGTACAATGCAAATGTCTTCCTAACTTGCAATTCCTCTGTGGAAATTCCATGGCCTTGTGGGGAATGAAAGTTAGGAATTTTATTTATATGAATCTAGAGGTTTAGGGTTGTATGATTTGGTTAGCTAGTTTTGCAACCAAGCCCTGGGTTAAACATTCTTATGTGTTTAACAAGAGGCAACGAAGAAAATCAATGAAACAAGCACATGGAGTGGAATCAAGCCATGAAATTGGACATGGAGAAGCCTAGTGGGGAGAAGACAAATAGACTCCAATTTTTATCTAGTGTTGGGAACCCATTTTTGAATCTTTTTGAGGAAGCCCTAGTTTATTCTGGCCAAATGAACCTAGAAACTTTTGTGGGGATTCAAGGTACTAGAGAAGTCATCAAGGTCTAGGATTTGGAGGCCTTTTGGAGGGTCCCTAGAGGTGTCTAAAAACCAAAAGTTGAGGTAGGGTTGTTTGGAGAAGTATTGTGTTTGAGTTCTGTTTATGGAAAAGTGCCACTAGCCCATTTGGAGCAAATTGGGTGTAGGATGACTAGTCTTAATTGAGAAGACTTGGGTGGCCTTGGTTAAGTCCATTGGGAGTGTTTGGACTTAGGAGGACTCAATTCCACTCCTTAGAAGGATTTTTTGCATTGATTTTGTTTAGAAGTCATTGGAGTGACTTGTGTGGAATATAGGAGGATTGATTCCAAAATTGTAGATTTGGAGAGTGGTCAAAGTTGCAACTACTTAGACATTAAAGTAAGGTTGGTTAGGTATCAAAGAGAAAAAAGAGAAGGGATTTTTCACACCATTGCTTCCACCTCTACAAAAACATTAGAGATAGAAATCTCGTGAAGTCTATTTTCATGAAGGAGACAAAAATACCAATTATTTATAATATTACATAATTTTTTTATAATATTGCATAATATTTTCCATTAGTTACATAATATTTTCTATTAGTCTTGGGACTGTTACTCAAATTAATCTAAGAACTTCTAGGACAGACAAATAACTTCATAACCCAACCTATTGATTTGGTTCAAAAGATTCAAATTTTTGTGCATTGAGGATTTACATTGTTTTACTTATTCAAATGAAAATTTATACTCCAATGCCAATCGTACACATACCCCACTCCTTCATACATGTAACTGCACCTAGGATTGTGACATAAAACATAGTTAGGACAGTCATCTAATACATCTACCCAGGGTTCAAAGAAGATACAAAACCACAAAGATCACAAATATAGATATCCTAAACACATTCCTTGTTCTTCACAAGACTGATACACTCATGAAATAACAAATTTTTGGAGTAAGGAACATGACTGTGACTATGATTTTACCAATGAATAAGATAGTCTTAACTATTAGTATGCATCCAATGCAAATAATGATTCCAATGCAAATACAAACTTGGTTTGGACTGTCACAATGACTGCAACTAAGTTTCATCCCTGGATGATCAAGAAGTGAGGACTTGTCCTTGTGTTAATAGGATTTTAAAGAGATATATTTTCATGGTTGAAGTCCCAACACTATTCCCTTTTACCACCAATCTCACATTCCTCCAACCTTCCTTCCATCACTTCATGCAAACATCAAAACATTTATTTCTCTGTCTAATACATGTTGATATTAGACTTTTATGAAGTCAAAATCATGTGAAACCCTCTTGTGGTGCCCTGCAAAGTTGGGATAAGAAAGAATGCACAAAAAAAAGATATATTACAATGAAATTTGTTTGCCAAAATCACCTTCAAACTTAACCAGTTTGTACAAAGAGAGACAAAATATATTATTAATGTTGAAATTCACTCAAAGTAACATCCCCACACCTTTGAAACACTTTTCAACTTGCTTCTAGAAGATTTTTCCCTTTTTGAAAAATTTGACCATAAAAGTTGCATTAGAAATTTTACAATATCACCAAAAATGGTCTAAAAATGGTCTGAGAGTTTATTAGAGAAGGTATATGCATAGGTGATGAACATGCAAATTTGCCTAAAAACTATTGGGAACTTACCCTGCAACAAATTTACTATTGTGAAAATCATTACAAGTCCATTTTTTGTAGGGAATAGCACCCAGTAGTGCTTGGTCAAATCTACATGTTTGTCACCTGTGCATATACCTTCTCTAATCAACTCTTATATGCACAGGTGAAGGCTGCATATGCACAAGTGAAGGCTGATCAAATCCAATCTCATTGAGATTTCATATGGTGCCTTTGCATTTACTATCACACACTCAACTAGATCATGGTGAAATCAGTAATACAAGTACCCCCCTCAGCACATCAATGACCTCTTGGATCAGCTCCATAATGTACAATACTTCACTAAGATTAACCTCAAGTTAGGATATCAAGTTAAGGAATTTGGTGAATATTTTCTTCTGTGAAGGAATTTGGGTTGGAAGGCATTGGACAAAGAACCAATATCTTGGTTAACCCCTAATGCACTTCTGATATATTGTGTGTATAATATATATGATATTTTATTTTGATTTACAAACTAGTATATTATCTAAATATCTTTCTTTCTTGCCACAATAGGACTAAGTTTGAGGTGGAAGACTACAATTGCAAAAGTATTTCAATTTGGTATACTATACAAAAACATCATTTCATAACAACATTTTCAATTTATATATATAATTAGGTCTAAGAAGATTTGTGTACTTTCAACATCTTTTTTCTTAGTTTGTGAAGGTTATAGACCGAAGTTTCCATGACCCAATTTTTGTTCTTGTGAAGAAGGATCGTGTTTTTGGAAATAATGGGAAGTGTGTACTAAGAGGGGAGGGGTGAATCAGTACCTCTATAACTTTTATCTTATTTAACCTTTATCCATTGTGTAATCAATTGTATAACCAACCATCTGTTCTATACTATCTTTGTGTAAGATATATCAATTCACGAACTTAAAAAACATGTAAACATTCATAAAAGTAATTGACTCATAACACAAGATATGTTAATGTATAAAATCCCTGTTAGAAGGTAAAAACTACAGTGGGAATGACACCCATAAAAACTTCATTATCTATAGATTGGAAGGGGTCGGTTAAGGCTTACAATTTTATCACTTCTGATGATCTACCCTGTTGAGAGTATTATGTGGAGACTGGTTAAGGTAAACTCTGTTAAGATCTTTAGAAACATTGTTTAGTGTGCACTTGATTAAGATATTTACAATAGGATTGTTAAATCCACCTTTCTCGAAAGGATTTCTTCTATTTTCTACACTTGTTAGAATGCAGACAAAAATACTCATTAACTTGAGTGTATGCAATCTAACAATTATTGATTATAGATCCATTACAAATCACATGTATAAATGTATCACCTAATGTGATTGATTAATACCTCTGTTTCTCGGTAGCCTATGTTCTTGGTTCTTGATAACCAATTTCATCTTTTGTTGTTCTGCTTCTTGAAACTCTCAATTTGATCCATAGATGTGCTCTTAGGCTACATGCATCCTCTAATCCTTTTAAATGAATGATGACAACATCTATTTATAACATAGATTGACCTAATTTAGTTTCACATATTACAACTTTAACTCTATGATCAAAGGTTTACAACTTGACCTTGATCTCCTAGTCTGCATGTTTTTAATCAGTTAGACTGATTAAAATAATTATAATAATGTTTCTTGTTCCTCAAGAAATGGATTTAAAGAAAAATGAAACTCTATAAATAGAATATAGTTGTTTTATCAGATGTGGAAGTCAGATCCACTTTTCTCAGGATATAACTGACTTTTGGTGTCTGATGCTCATTTTGCTCTGAAATCAAATTGATAGTCTTTTAGTGTTCCTTTGTTGAACTATCTGTTAGGTTCCTCTCTTGTCTATTCTCTTAGTTTTCACTACATTCTGATCATTGGGTTCCACTACCTGTTTACTCTTGTCAGGTTCCACTTTATCATGTTCGGGTTGCACTTTCAGTTTACACTTCAAAAATGTCGTTGGGTTTCTCCTTGCTTATCAATTTTTGTCTAAACTAAAAACCTGACTTTTAGTGTAGTGTAACCGATGGTTCATTATAGCTCTTTTATCTTTTCATACTAATGGAAAAACTTTATGTCATCAATCTCCCCCTTTGACATTAGTATCAAAAACTGATACGTGCATAATACTAGAAAAGTTTATAATATGTACACCTTGTATATTACTTATTCATTTCATGACTCCCCCTATGCATATGCTGGTATAGTATATTATATGTGTATGTAAACTTTTTCTTTATACTATCTCTTCCATTTGTGCTATATTTTCATTTTCCCCATTTTACTATAAGCTCTGAACATATCATTGACTTTTCCCCCTTTTTTGAAATTAAGGGAAAAGGTGTATACCTATAGCATATCAAAAATATGAGAGTGAGAGGTTTTTATTTCCTCCATCATCTTCTCCCATTTCTCTTTTAAATGTTCAAGAGCCATATGCTCTAATGTGATCCAGGAATGCATGTCATAGATGTTGTCCGCTACAGACATCTCAGGGGTTTCAATAAGTTGCCTTGTCAAACTTAGGTGTGTTTGCAAAAGTGTGAGGTTTGGTAATAGTAGAGACTGTATCTCGGTAACCTCCTCTCTGAACCATGATTTTTCCTCCCAAATTTCTTGTCTTAAACTTTTGATCTCTATGATCTTCTCATAATGCAATTTAATTGCATTTCCATCTGTGAATAGACTTTGTGCACTTGCAGTTAGATCAGAATCAATATTTGCAATCTTGTCATTGTTATCCTTTGTAAATTTCTCTAAAGTGCATAGCTTTTGAATTAAGTAAATAGATTTAGTAATGATTAGATCTAATTCATTTGATAATTCTGAAAGCTTTACATTATTTTATGCCACTTCTTGGCTGATCTTTTATGTCAATTTGTATTGAAACTTATGTTCTTCTCATTCCTCAATCGCCTTTTCTGCATCTACATTCTATGTTGTGATGGCATTGGTGAGAATGGAAAGTTGATCTAGAATGAGTGCATTGTGATCAACATCAATGTTGGGAACTATTTCATTCAAGATATCCCTTATGGTCTCTCATACCAATGAGTCTCGGTGCTGCTTCTTAAGCTTTTCTTGCAACACTTTCCTTTGAAATATTTCTCCATATTCTTGGAGTGATTCAAAATCTAATGTGGTTGGGTCACATTTTGGTATTTCTATGATCTCATCAAGTGTGACTTCCAACTTGTTTTTCTTGGTCTTCTTTGTTTTCTTCTGTGATGCACATGTATGTAGAACTATAGCTAGATTTTATGTTTGGTCTGATGTGCTACTAGATGGCTTATATGGTGTTGTACCTTTGTCTTTCTGCTTGATGTTTTCCTATTTGTTGTCTAAGGAAATCTCCTTATCAACCTTTGGTGTTTCTACATCTTTGCCTTTGGTGTCCTTCACCGTGATATCAACTTTCTTATCTTGCTCATCTTTCTCTTTTTGCACTTCTACTTTATCTTTCACTTGTGCATTTTTTTCTTTTTGGTCTCCATCTGTTTGTTGTGTGTGATCTATATTTGTAAAATTTTGATCACCATATTTTTGTTCTGCACCAATGACTACATGTTCATCAATTGTATCCTTCTTTTCATTAGATGTATCTTTTTTCTCATCATTACCCTTATCCTTGGGTATGCTTGCATCAACCTCAGGGGACTTCTCTTTTTGTGAGATTATATTGATTTCTTGAATCAATAATGGCATCTAGCCTAGTATTTATACTAGTGTAGCATAAACAAATGTATCTTGATCCTTAGGTTGATCAGATGTAATAGTAATATCTTCATCTTTATTTACCTCACTTGCAGGATCATCAGTGATGTCAAAAATAGTATTGTCCATAGTATTGTCCAGCCATATTTCATCAGCAACATCCATATCCTTGTTGCATGTTGTGTTCAATTCTTCTTTGTCCAATTCTACATCAGTGATAGTGATGCAGGAGCATCCCAGGGTAGTTGGCTATCCTGCATGTTTGGGAGATTTGATGGAGTTGTTTGGACTTATTTTCATGTGTGAGGGTTTTGATAGAGTTGTGTGGACCTACTTGGGTCTTGGGTAATTGGTTTTGATGTATTTAATGGAACTTGGCATGGTCTTGGTTTCTTGGCATGGACCGGGAGGAGATTGGCCTTGCTTAGGAATTTTGTGCCTATTACAAGCCATATAAGTAATTTTCCACAAAGATTTAGAGGATGAAAATTTCAGGGATTGAAGAGGGCCTAGATTTCTACCTACGGTTTGAATCACGAGTCCTAATTCATCCGGAGCTAGGAGATATCATGATTTTACTATGAAAACTATTTTGGGCATTTAATTGTTGTTGTTGGCCGACTTGTGGCATTTAATTTCAGTATTTGTATTTAATTTATGTTCAGGGCCGACCTATGGCTTAGATTGGTATAAGTAGGGGTTGTGGGGGAAGTC
>MU226302.1:4727852-4770245 GCA_018584345.1 Thuja plicata
GAAAATATGATGATTCTATTATGAGTATTTGCATTGTGTGGATATAAATCTCTGTATTGTTATTATCTTCTATTGTGTGGATATTTGCTGGGGGCTAGGACATCTCCATTGGGGATTCTCCTGCCTTCCACTACATCAAGTGGTATCAGAGCGAAGGTTGTTCCTGAGTGTGCGGACAAAGCGCCGAATGTGAGGCAGTTTGCACCAGGACCTTGGGTTGGGTAAAATTTAAGAGGACGCGAGTATGGAGAAGAGAAAGAAGAAGATGAATTTTGTGATTGGATGGATTCTTAGAATTCCTAGACTTGAGAAAATTAGAGAGAGATATCAAGAAGCGACAAGAGTTGCAATACTGGATTTGAAGAAGCAAGTGGCTGAATTAGAAGCGGAGCTCAAAAAGAGAATAGCGATTCGTCAGAAAAGAGACGATGATAGAAGAGGGCATCACAAGGTCGAGATGGAAGTTGGTTTTGTTGATCAATGTGTGGAGGCTGATGTGGAACCTGCGGAGAAACTTGTGGATGTTTCTATGGAGCTTCCTAACCTTGTTGATGCTGTGATTGAGATTGGTTTTCATGATCAGTTGGTTGAGTCTGACATGGAAATTATGGAGCACTTGGTCGTGGATAATCAGGTTTCTAAGGGTGATGATCCATATGTTGGCAATATGGATGTTGCTAGTGTGGATTCACTAGTTGTTGATGTGGTTGAGGATCTACATGATACTACAGATCTATATGTCCCTAATGTGGACCTGTTGGTGGTTGACATCGTTGAGGATTTACATGTTGCTCCTATTGTGGATTTGAGCTTACATGTTGGTGACATGGATTTCATGTTTGAGGATATTTTTGTTGTTGGTAGTGATAAGCTACAGAGGTTATTGGTGAGGTACTATGTTCAGTTTGTTCCTGGGAGTGAGCATGTTGATTGGATGGTTGAGATTCTAGTGGTTGACAAATGGATGCGGATTTGGATGATTTGCATGTTGGTTCTATTGTCCTTGTTGGACTGGAAGCCTTTGGTGAAGATGAAGATGGTTATGGATATTTTATCTGGCATCAAAGTATGAGACATACTTCTTTTCGCACCTGGGGAGTCTGATGCAGGAGCATCCCAGGGTAGTTGGCTATCCTGCATGTTTGGGAGATTTGATGGAGTTGTGTGGACTTATTTTCATGTGTGAAGGTTTTGATAGAGTTTTGTGGACCTACTTGGGTCTTGGGTAATTGGTTTTGATGTATTTAATGGAACTTGGCATGGTCTTGGTTGCTTGGCATGGACCGGGAGGAGATTGGCCTTGATTAGGAATTTTATGCCTATTACAAGCCATATAAGTAATTTTCCACAAAGAGTTAGAGGATGCAAATTTCAGGGATTGAAGAGGGCATAGATTTATACCTACGGTTCAAAGCATGAGTCCTAATTCATCCGGAGCTAGGAGATATCATGATTTTACTAAGACAAATATTTTGGGCATTTAATTGTTGTTGTTGGCCGACTTGTGGAATTTAATTTCGGTATTTGTATTTAATTTATGTTTAGGGCCGACCTGTGGCTTAGATTGGTATAAGTAGGTGTTGTGGGGGAAGTCTTTGGTCATTCATTCATCCAACCTAGAGCAGAGGAAGAGGTAGAGGAGTGAGTTTTAAGAAGAGCTAGTGGCTGCGGCTTGGGGGACAAGGGGATTGCTTGGTGGACTTGCGAGCACAAGTTTATATCTTCCTTGGGGGCTCCTACCAGTGTGTGGATCTGGACTAGATAGGATTATTCATCCATCCTGGAGAAGAGGAAGAGGAAGAGAAGCAAGTTTTGAGAGGAGCCAGTGGCTGCGGCTTGGGAAACAAGGGGATTGCTTGGTGGGCTTGCGAGCACAAGTTTAGATCTTCCTTGGGGGTTCCTACCAGTGTGTGGATCTATGCTAGCTAGGGTTTCACTTTGATCTTGTGAGATCTTACAGAGTTTTTATTGTAATTGCATTGTATTTGTCTGTAACCCGGAAGGCCTTACAGCTGGGCATGTTGGACGAAAATATGATGATTCTATTATGAGTATTTGCATTGTGTGGATATAAATATCTGTATTGTTATTATCTTCTATTGTGTGGATATTTTCTGGGGGCTAGGACATCTCCATTGGGGATTCTCCTACCTTCCACTGCATCAGATAGTAATTTGTTCGGTGCTCCATGTAGCCTGATCATCCTTGGTCTGTTGATTTTTGGTAAGAGCAATTGTTGGCTCGGGACTTGTATCCTTTTTAGGAATGTCAAGTATCTTTCTCAATTCAACCTCACTCTTCTTATCTAGTTCCAGTAGATGTCCTTGAAGCACTTGGTAATCTCTCAACTTCAGTGAGAACCTTTTGGAATGATTCTTCATCATCTCTTTAATCTCCTTCATTTTTTATTCGGGAGGCATGATAGATACTAGGGATATTTCCCTATTCTCTTGTTAAGAGTAAGGAAAATGTCCATCTTACTGAAAATCTATCCTGAAGTTCTTTTGGAATTTTATTTGCCAATTATATTGGGAGGTATTTGAATATACACATCATTTTGATAATTTCCTCTTCAATTTTATTTTGATCCATAGGATCCAATGTTAGCCATTTCTTGATTTTTCTATCATTGACTGTACCTGATTTGATAATTGAAGAACATACTTTATCAATAGTTTTAGGAATCTTATCCTTTTCCTTTTAAACAGATTAATCATGTTCAATGTCTTCAATGTCTTCCCTTGTTCTTAGGAACTTTCTTCTTTTTTTTAGCCCCCTTTTCTGTGTTTGAGGTTCCCTCTTATAGGTCCTTACTTGACCTTTCTTTATCGGTGAATGACTTGCATCCTTTGTTGTCTAACTCTTGGTCCTAGATGAAACAATGGTCCTTGGCTTCTTAGCTGTTGGAGGCAATGGTGTATCTGACTCTATAGACCCTGAGTCACTCTCCTTCTCAACTTCACCGATGGGTGACTGTCCCTTAGTTTCTTCTTTCTTGTCAATTTCTTCTTCTGTTACCACCATCCTTTTCTTCAAGTTCTTTACCATTTTGTCTTTCTTCCTATCAATCTTCTTTACAACCAAGCCAATTTTAATCCTTTCTTTGGCTTCTTCATAAGTTCAAAACTTAGGTTGTGTTTTATCTAGTGGCTCATTTATCAATGCCTCAATTGCATTAGATGCTTGATCTATGTTCACCTCATACTCAAGTGGAGATAGCCATGTTTTTCTCAGTACAACTTGCTTGATATATGTGTAGCTAGTGTATACCATAAAACATATGTTAGTTTTGAACTTTGCAATTAATTGTTCTATAATCCTTACTCTTTTCTGCATTCTATCTTTGAGTCCAGCAAAGTATTCATCCATGACTGACTCAAAATTATCTCCTAGTGATTTTATGAACTCACTAATCTCTATGGTAACTGGTCCTGTTGTGTCCCATTGCACATTACCTATGGATGGGAAAGATTCTTGGAAATAGAAAAATATGCACATTATCAGAGAACCAAAATTACATGAATTTGACTTTGCATTTCTTATTGTCTTCATGTTCTCTTCTAATTATCTGAGTAGAAGTTCTGACAAATCCAACTGCAATCCGTTCTTGACAATATTTTAGGTTGTATCCACTATTCCATATACAATGTTGTTCATCCTACTATCTTGAAAGAACTTGTATGCTAAGACACATGCTCCAAATTTCAATTCATCATCATTGATGGTGGATACTTTTAGTCCTCTTCCATCCCATGTAGTTCTGGTATTCTTCTCAATTTCAAGTTTAGGCGGGTGCTTTAGTGCCTTTACCTTATTGGTTATGGAATAATCAATGACAGTGTGTATAACATCCCTTTTTATTGGTTTAGGCTCATCTAGCCATAAATTTTGGTCACATATCCTATTTAGTACTAACTGAATTCATTCAGTCTTGAACTCCTTCGGGAACCATAGGGCATTTGTGAGCCCTTTTATCTCGATGTTCTTGTGCTCATCCTTGATAGTGAAATCATTGTTACAAAGCTTCTTAAAACCTTTTTCAACTTCTAGGTCTCCAATATCTTTTATCTTGTAGTGAATATATGCCCGCATGTCTTCGATGAACAAAACCCTAGCTGGTATTCTAGAGAATGATCCAACATTTTTGGGTTGTGAAGCAACCTTGGGGTATATCTTATAGTGAGGTTCCTCATATGTACTATTCTTGATAAGATTGACCTTGCTTTTGTTAACATTCTTCAGTTTAGCGGTTCTTGATGTAGTTGCAATTGATTATGAAATTAGGGCTTTCCTGTAAATGATAAACAAAGTTCTTGGTTTATGTATGTTACTTACTTTTCACCTCTGTAGCCATAAGTGGTCTATTTGAGTGCTTTTGAATCAAGTTGGGGTCACTCTGCAATGTTGTTTCTTCATGCTTTGGGCTCTCTCAGGTCATTTGGTGAGAAATGAAACCCTTCCGTCATCTATTTATAGACTTTTCCCTAGGTTGATTCATTAATGCTCAACCACTCCTCGGTGTGTGAAGATGGAGTTGTCGGTTGATACACTAACTTCTCTTTTGGTGAAAATGTGATGCTTCAGGGGAGTCATTTAACTTTTTTCGTTCATCGACAGATTTTGGTGTATGGCGAAGACAACTTTGTTAACTCACATGATTACCGATAGATCTCGGTTTACACTAGCAACTTTAGATTTTATATGTTAACTAACGATTCTCGGTAAGTGTAGACAACTTAGCTTTATAAATAAACTAATGCATTTTAGTATGTATTGACTGATGAAATTGAATTCATAGAATTATAACAAGTAATACCATAGTGCATCTCCAATCATGTTGATTTGGTATTTTAACTATATATAATGGAACTAATGCAAAATGTAACTTGGTATAATGTAGTTCCATACTTACTTGTTCTGCTTAGGTGGGGGTGATGATGTCACTAGATTCATTGGATAAGGTGTCACCAATTGCATTTCTTGGTCCAGCTTCATCAGTGTTTGTAGCTTTCCTCCACATTTTGTTTCTCATCTTCCTAATGTCTTCAATAGTGTTTCCATTGGCAAAGGTGCTGGTCTTTGTCATTCAGTCTCTGCAATCTTTCTTCAAATGACCAACTTTATGACAGTGTAAACATGCCATTTTGGGGTTAGTCCAGCCTCTATACTTTCTTGTCCATTGTCTCATACAGTTTGCAGCTATGTGACTAAATCTTCCACATTCTGTACAATTTGCCCATGTGTTGTAATCCCAAACATATTGGTTAGCAACTCTTTTCAGCTGATAGGTAGTTTCTTAACCTTTAGGATTCCATGCTTGCTTTTTATTCTTCCAACATTCAAGAGATGTGTGCCCATGTATTTTGCAAGTAGGACAGTATTTTTCCATGTAGGTTTCCTTCTTTGGTTGTTTCACCTCAGATTTACATTCATATGCTTTATGTCCTTTCTTGTTACATTTATAACAAGTTCCTATGAATGAAGGTGTGGATTTAGGAATACCTCTCATTTTTCTCTTGCAAACATTTGATGTGTGGCATTTCTTTCCATAGTGATTGCATGTTAGCTTTCTTGGTCTTGGATTTTCATAGACATTATTTGGATCAACTTGGTTGGGTGATTCTCCATTCTCAGTATATCCTAGTTCGGTCTTGTTGTTGGCTCTCCTTTGTCCATTGAGAAAATCATCTATCCTTTTATTGTTTTCTTTAGCTCTCTTGATTATTTCATTATGTTGTTGCTGAATTCTTACTTCTTGTTTAAGCTTTTTATTTTCTTCCCTTATCTCACAGGTAGCTTCTATTCTTTCAATGAGTTTTGTATTCATTCTGTTTGCCTCTTGACTCATAAGAATAATCTGATTTGTAATATCATGATGATGTTCTATAAGTCTTTGTATTTCTGACTCTTTCTCTTGTAGCTTTTCATTAATCTTCCTTCTATCATCAATAGCTAGTGTTCTCTCTTGCTCAGCTTGTCTATAATTTTTCATGACATCAATCATTCTTACCATCTGTGTCTCTTGATTGATTTACAGAGATTTTACTTATCCAGCCAGATGTTGATTGATTTCATTCAGACTTGTGATGCTTTCTTTTGATGTGTCCGATTCTTTACTAGTTATATATCTTGAAGACTCAAATAGATCTGGTATCTCTTCTTCTTGGTAGTCTATTTCATTACAATGAGGTGCCATAATATTTCTTTCATCTAGCAGTTGTCTCATCTTGATTCTAGCTTCTTTATATTACTCATAGAATATCTGAATTTCTAGCTTCTGATTCTCAATACTCTTTTCAAGTCTATACTTCTCCATTGTATGATTTTTTCTCTTAAGTCTTTAAACTTTCCAAATAAAAGATCTATCTCTAATACCAATTGTTGGAAATAATGGAAAGTGTGTACTAAGAGGGGAGAGGTGAATCAGTACCTCTATAACTTTTATCTCTTTTAACCTTTATCCATTGTGTAATCAATTGTATAACCAACCATCTGTTCTATACTATCTTTGTGTAAGATATATCAATTCATGAACTTAACAAACATGTAAACATTCATAGAAACATTCATGAAAGTAATTGACTCATAACACAAGATATGGTAACATAGAAAACCCTTGTTAGAAGGTAAAAACTGCAGTGGGGATGGCACCCACAAAAACTTCACTATCTGTAGATTGTAAGGGGCCGGTTAAGGCTTACAATTTGATCACTTCTGATGATCTACCCTATTAGGAGTATTATGCGGAGATTGGTTAAGGTCTACTCTATTAAGAGCTTTAGCAACACTATTTAGTGTGCACTCGGTTAAGAGATTTACAATAGGATTGTTAAATCCACATTTCTTGAAAGGACTTATTCTGTTTGCTACACTTTTTAGGATGCAGACAAAAATACTCATTGACCTAGGTGTATGCAATCTAAAAATTGTTGATTATAGATCCATTACAAATCACATGTATAAATATATCACCTAATGTGATTGATTAATACCTCAGTTGCTCGATAGCCTATGTTCTTGGTTCTTGATAACCAATTTCATCTTTTTCTATTCTACTTCTTGAAACTCTCAGCCTGATCCATAGATGTGCTTGTAGGCTACATTCATCCTCTCATCCTTTTAAATGAAGGATTACAACAAATATTTATAAAATATATTTACCTAATTTAGTTTCACATATTACAACTTTAACTCTATGATCAAAAGTTTACAACTTGACCTTGATCTCCTAGTCTCTATGTTTTTAATAAGTTAGACTAATTAAAACAATTAAAATAATGTTTCTTTTTCCTCAAGAAATGGATTTTAAAAAAAAACTCTATAAATAGAATATATTTTTTTTATCTAATGTGGAAGTCATATCCACTTTTCTCAAGATATAACTGACTTTCGGTGTCTGATGCTCGATTTTCTCTGAAATCAGTTTGACAATATTTTAGTGTTCCTTTGTTGAACTATCTGTCGGGTTCCTCTCTTGTCTGTTCTCTCAATTGCAATACATTCTACTCATTGGGTTCCACTGTTGGTTTACTCCTATCAAGTCCCACTTTATCATGTTTGGGTTGCACTTTTGGTTTACACTTCAAAATTGTCATTGGGTTTCTCCTTGCTTATCAATTTTGGTCTGAACTGAAAATCCAACTTTCAGTGTAGTGTAACCAATGGTTCATTACAACTATTTTATCTTTTCATACTAATAGAAAAACTTTATGTCATCACATGTTACATAATCTAACAGAAGAAAAAAATGGGGAGACAATCACTAGATTATGGTATAACTTCAAAAGAAAAGATGATGGAAAATGTTATTGTCCCTGCATAATTTGTAAGGGCTTAAACACTGTAAGATTTCTAATAAAAATAGCTAAGAGACATTATAGGGAAAATGGTCACATTGAAGGGGGTTTGATTATCATCCATTGGTAATTTTTTCATTATATTTTTTTAACAATTAATATACTTATGAAATACAGTTGATGATGAGATCATTATCATGGTTTATTTGTGTTCATCAATTTTATATAGGTCGACCTCCCCAGGGCAGCACCTGATATGGACTATGGAGGTGCAAATATGGAGAATATGGTTTTTGAACTAGAATGTTGATATCCTAATCCTGCCTCCTTGAGAGAGAGAGAGAAATTGAAATCTGGCTAGGTTCCCCAGGGATCGGAAGCAATTCAATTGATAATCTGATGTAAGAAGAAGCTGATCTGATTAGAAATAGGTCTGAAGTGGTTAAGATAGAATATATAGTTGATGGGAGATCATGTTTGACCAAATTGACCAAATTGATGATAGGAGGATTGTGTAGAATAAAACCACAAGAGATTTCCAATGGTCGGGGTCCAAAAGGACTAATTGCACAAGCGGTCAGCTATAGTTGACTGAAAAAGTCAAATGTAAAAATTGGCAAGTAAAACAATCTCAGATTTTGATTTCAATCATGAAAATGGAATCAGGATGGTTGAATTAGCTAGGGGTATAATTTTCACGATAATTGGAACAAGTCTAAAATTAGGTCAAAAACCTATATAAGGGCCAAAAGGGTCATTCAGTTCTTTTCAAACATTCGATCCATCTATCCTTCGAGAGAAATAATGGTGGTCCCTATACAAAATCATCGATTCAAGTGCTAGAGACTTCACAATCGGCCCACAGACTACCATCCACCAATGAGTAACTGAAAACCATGCTCCGCATTTCAATTTTTTGTCATTTTGATAGATTTTTCATGATTTTTACCATATTTTTAGTAATTTCTTCCAGATTCTCGTACGAGAGTCTAGGTAGGCTCGTACGAGTTTCTGCAAAATTTTATTTACTCGTATGGGGGTATTACAATCATCCTATGCCCCATGCCCCATGCTCGTACGAGAACCTACAATTTTAACCACTTTCTCATATAGTGAGTCATGGAGACTCGTATGGGAGTGGTTACTCATATGGGAACACCCCAATACTCATACAAGTTTCTAGACCAGAGAGAAGCTCATATTAAAAACATAAATATTTTCCAAGTGCCAGATAGTGAAAAAATTTTACTCCATTGGTCTTTCGTTGCCTGTAGATGCCTGCTTAGAACCTCTGTATTAGTCTTAGATGTTAGTATGTGTCATGTGTTGATGTGTCATTTTTTTTTTCTTTTCACAAGAGAAGTTTCTTGGTGTCTAGTTTTGGATCACCTTCCCTCTGACCATGCATCTAGGTGGTTGGTTAGATGAGGAGGAGATAGCCTTAGTGTCTGTGTGGATTCGGTTGGTTACTGGGGATCCCAGATATTGAGCTGAACCATGGACTTCTTACCGTGTTGCTCGATTAGTTTCATAGTAAGCATAATACCTTCCATATGCCGACAAGTAAGATCACAGTGACTCTGGAGGACGTATATAGTATTCTCTGGATTCCTATCAGAGGTGAGTTGGTTAGATTTGAGGTGGCCCATCATCTAGGGTGACTTGTCTTACAGAGAGTATTTCAAGATGATACCTTTCTGGATCATTAGATTACTTGGGATAGCGTGATGAATTAGTATTTAGCACAATACCCACTAGCACGTTTCCTGGTAGGTATTATAGGATGCATCCTCATTCCCGATAGAGGACAATAGGGATTTTAGACTAGGTGGAGGTTGGTATTGGAGGAGCTATTGGAGAGGCCATTGAAGCTCACATGGGGGGCTTTCTTATTAGCTCATATGTACCATGAGCTACATGAGGTTTTATATCGCAAGGACAAGAGCCTCACAACAGGGGTATTGGTATTACAGATTTGGGCTTGGGAGCATCTCCTAGTATGTCGACCAGTAGTAGATGATGCTCGACAAGATGGGCAACCTTATATCTTTAGATATGTAGGATTTATGACACAACCTCATCTGGCCTAGACTGGATATTGGCGTCGTTAGTTGGATGATATGATAGAAGTGACATGACAACCATACAAGGGGATAGAGACATGGGGTTATTGGGCCTGACATAGTAGAGAGATGTACATGACATGCCCACTGATTGGGAAAACTATGAGCATAGTGGAGATATTTGTGGTGACTTGAATTTAGAGGCAGTTCGATTGCCCTTAGGCTATTTCAGAAGTGTTCACATCTTATGCTCAATTCTCCGACAAGAGGAAATTGGGATGTAGTCCCTGAATGGTATATACTAGTGCAGTACATGACATGACCAAGATAGTCTGAGCTACATGGGATTACAGGGATGATATAGCATATGTAGCGATGACACTTGAGTACTAGGATTATTTTGGCAGACATCCATTCCCTTGTTTTATAGATCTAGTGGTGAGAGTGCCGAGGATAGAGAAGATAGATCTGATCCCCATAGTGATCCTGGTTATAGTACCCAAGGGACAGGTGTAGACCTAGGGCCTAGTTTGAGTAGAGTAACACCCAGGGTTGGGCAGAGATGGAGAGAGAGGGTCATGGATCAGGATCAGTGGGGACAGATGTACAATTAGGATCACAAGATGTCCCAGCAATAGGTTAGGACACAATAGTTTTTTATGAGGTAGCTCGACACATTATACATCGTGGAGATGCCCAAGCTGAGAAGGGTCATGATGAGTAGGGAGAGCAAGGACATGCTCCCAAATAGGGAGAGTAGGGCCAGGCACCTCAAACCCCTCAGTATATTATTCTCTCATTGAGAGAGAGAGAGAGTATGCACTCTCCAAATAGAGGTGGTTGTAGCACAGACTAGGTTCACAGAGCGCGATCGACATATTTTGGATTTGATAGCAGATAAAGTTCAACAGGTTGCCATAGTACAGGCTAAGAGGGATCATAGGATAGCCATTATCTAGACTGAGAGAGATCATTATCATTGTGTAGCCACCCTGCAAAATATTAGGGCTTCTTATCACATGGTTGCATATAGTGCAGTAGAGCTAGTGGCACAACAGGTGGGTCCTTAATCATAGTTTATGGCCAGATCAAAGGGTGCTCACATGCATCCCATAGATGATGCTCTCCATCCACCACAGTCTACATCACATATTCCTGATGTTGAGGATATGGATGGGAGTTAGCCATAGTGAATTGATAGACATTCTAATGTTGTACCCATTTTTGGTCTTATATTATGATGACATTGATCCGATATTTATGTATATTTTGAGATGTACCCTAACACATTTGATGATATATAGAGACATGTGATTTGATTTCTTCATACTTGTGTTGATGTGACGTGATTCATGAGATGTTTTATGTATGGATGCATTTCTATTATGCTTTATGTATATGAATATGTATGTTTATGCATATGTTGATGCAGTGGTTGATGTGATATGATGTCTAGATGTATGGATGGTTCTTGTAATGATGCAACATTTTTAAGTTCTTTTTCTGATGTATATAGATGTATGAATGTAATTTTAATCATGTTTATGGATATGTAATGATTTAATGATTTAGAATGCAATATGATATGTATGTGAATGTTATGATTATGCAATACAATGTAATGTTTCTAACATCTCATGTATGTAAAAAATGAACTGTCAACACAAGTAATCAATCATGTCTCTATCAACACGCAGCTTGACCACTTGACAATGAGAAGATTGATCAATGAGAACCTCAAATCCTTCACATTGGAGAGAGATATCTATATCATGTAGATTCACCACCAAGCAGATGTAGATGCAAGACTAACATGAATGCAACCTAAGGTGTAGTTACTAAACTTTTAGCTTTGAACTTTTTCATCATCGAGCATTTTTGGAACATCAGAGTCAATACAATCCTTACTGGTGTCACTACGACCATGAGAATATGAATATGAATTTCATCGGATAATATATGGCAAACTAACATAAGCATCGGGGTACAAAAGTTGAGATGACTAGAACATTGTTTCTAGTTGATGTTGCAAGAGTACACCAGTATCGAGGCATTCAAAGCCAAGATAACCATGAATGTGATCTTGCATAAACAAGAAGAGTAATAAAAATCAAGGAGATAGTTCTGACCTCACCTTGGCATATAATTAAATAGGATCAAGGGATGTGAGGCTTTTCTTCCTTAATGTTGGAGCTCTTATCGCATACACCCAGTTTATTTGACATTGTAGGATCATCGGGACCACACCAATAATTAGTAGACAAATAAAAGATTGACAAAAATCAATGAGAAGTTCATAATACAAAAGATAAGTTCAACATACAAAATAGAAGTTCAACATACTTCAGCCAGTTTCAAAGTTTTCAGATGTGTACATGTATGAGGTGCTGAGAAAAATTATCGTGCTTGTGAGTGTGATGTGTTTGATTGCTATTGATTTGTTAATTATGTTTGTGTTATCCAATGTGTGTTAAGAAACACATATGCTTCCAAGGATAGTGTTAAGAAACACTTTTGGATTGGGGTGTTGAGAAACACTGGTTGCATCAGTAGTGAGATGTCCTTCAAAAATGACAATATTACTTACTCTGGTGTAAGCCAAATATGCGATCAAATTTGGGGACCTATGCCCCCTGGTAACAAACAACGATTGAAGATAATTGACTTGACTCATACTATCAGGATAAAGCCAATTCGATTTCCCCCAAACTATAAATCTGGATTAGTTTCAAGCTAGGAGGGTTCTCAGAAGAACCAGAATGTCACGAAAGTGACTGAAAGCTATGTACAAACTGAAGCAAAAGATTGCCAAGATTGAGTATTAATAGATGGAGCACTGAGTATAAGAGGTGCCTATTTACCAGATTTTCACCTACTTGGCAGAGATTCTATTTTTGCTACCAAGGTGTCTATTTACCAAGTTTTCACCAAGGCACTCTTCTTCTTTTTCAAATTTTTTGTATTTTCTCATTTTTTATTTATTTTTTGATTGATGGATCAAGGCGCCTATTTACCAGGTTTTCACCAAGATAATCATTTTTTTAGTACCTTTTTTTTCAATTTTTAGTCTTTTGTTCAGGATCATAAGGATGTACATGGTGTTGGTCACTGAGAATGTCTTAGGTGTAGAAATTCTTAAAATGGAGAGTATTTATGGGCTTTCAAAGGTGTTCTTCTTTAGGTGTGGAGAGTCGATAGGCTCCAGAGCCAAATACTGCAATAATGATATAAGGACCCAGCCAGTTGGGTACAAATTTCCCCTTTTTTCTCTATATGACTGATTATGGGGGTTTATCTCAACACTAGGTCTCCCACCTAAAGTTCTCTTGGTTTGACCTTTTTATTATAACCTCTAGAAATTCTTTTCTAGTAAGATCTGAGGTGATCGAATCCCACTTGCAGACATTCATCCAACAATTCCAATTCTTGTAGCCTTGAGACTTTGTAATCTTCATTTGTGATAAGTCTTCATAGAGAAACCCTTACAGATGGAAGTTCTACTTTTATGGGTAGTATTTCTTCTTCTCCATAGAAAAGAGCAAAGGGGTTTTCCCCAGTAGGTGTTTTGATACTTGTTCTATATGCCCATAGTGTGGGATTGATCTATAGATGCCAATCCCGTCCATATTTGTTCATAGTATGTGCAAGATTTTTAGTAAAATTTTATTGGAGGCCTCAACCTATCCATTACCTTGTGGACAATAAATGGAAGAGTGGTATTGTTTAATCTTTAACTTCTCACAAAGTTCTTTGATATTGGTGTTTTTGAACTGCCCTCCATTGTTATTTATAATGGATGAAGGAATGCCATATCTACAGATAATGTGATTCTGAATAAATAAGGCTACTTGCTAGTTTGTAGCTTTGATTAGTGGGACTGCCTCTACCCACATTGTGAGATACTCAGTGGTGATGATGATGAATTTGTGCCCATTAGAAGAAGATGGATGTATCTGACAGATGAGGTAGAATGCCCACTATTGGAAGGGTCAGTGTGTGATAAAGGGAATTAGTTCCCTCACTGGAGCATGTATAAGATTTTTATACAGTTGGAATTTCTTACACATCTTTGCATATCTTACTACCCCTTTTTCCATATCTGGCCAGTAGTACCCTACTCTTAGCAGTTTTCAGGCCAGATTCAGACCATTAGAGTGAGAACCAAAAATACCATCATGGACCTTAGCCAATGCATGTTTAGACTCCTCTTTTTCTAGACACCTAAGAAAAGTACCATCTTTTCCTCATTTATAAATATCATCATCTATGAGAACATATCGTGAGGCATTTCAGATAAGGTGTCAGCGTTTATTGTAGGTAAGCGCATCAGGGATGACCTGATGGTGTAGGTAGGGGTAGACATGTTTGTATCAGGGTGACTTATGTCCTATGATAGAATAGACCATGTGGGAGTCTAGGGATTTGTAGGTAGGGAAATGAAGTTCTTCCACCAGGAACTCATAGTGGAAGTCTTCCTCTTGCGGTTGTGAGGATGCTAATGTAGCCATGGCATTAGTTTCTCTATTCTGTGTCCTTGGGACCTACTAAAATGTGATGTGGGTAAAGTGTTTTTTAAATTCATCAACCATTCTCTTATAAGGCATGATTTTATCATCCCTAGTTTGGTAAACATTGTTGGTTTGGTTGATGATGTTCCCTTCAATTGCCAATTTAATTCCATTAACCAAGGCTTCATATTAAGAAATTTTATTTGTACAACAAAACAATAGCTTGTATGCCTTTGGTATGGAATAGCTTTGAGGTGTTATGAACAAGACACCTACACCTGAACCTAGTTGTGTAAAAGATCCATCAAAGAAGATTTTCCATGACCTGTGCGTTATGTGCAGAATGGAACTATTTGGAAATTCAACATTGATAGTGAGATTATCTTGTAATTGAGCGTCAGCCAGTTGATTTGCAATGGCTTGTCCCTTAATTGATTTTTTCTCAACATATTCAATTTCAAATTCACTAAGGAGCATGACCCATTTTTCTAGCCTTCTAGTCAAAGTTGCCTTACTCAAAAGATATTTCAGTGGATCGATCTTTGCAACTAGTTTTGTGGAATGTGCTAACATATAATGTCTCATTTTATGAGATGCCAATAAAACTATGATACAAGCTTTATCTATCACTGAATAGTTCATCTCATATGAGAGCAAGGTTTTATTGATGTAGGAGATGACTCGGTCTTTCTTATTGTCATCTTCCTATGCCAGAAGTGCCCCCAGTGATGTTGTCATGGTAGATATATACAAGATTAATGGTTTTCTTAGCATAAGATACATCAATACTGACAAGTTAGCCAGGTATGATTTTATTTGTTCAAATTACTTTTTAAATTCTTCATCCCATTCATATGTGACTCCCTTACACAAAGTTTTTGTGAATGGTTGGCATTTGTCTGCTAACCGTGAGATAAATCTCCTGATGGACTGAATTCTTCCTTGGAGTGTCCTCATCTGGATAATGTTTTTAGGTAGAGAGATCTATAGGATTTCTTGCACCTTTGCAGGATCTACCTTGATTCCTTTTTATGAGATAATGTATCCCAATAGTTTTCCAGAGGTCACCCCAAATGCATACTTCTTTGGGTTTAGCCAAAGCTTGAATTGCTCCATTCTATCAAGAATTTTACCCAGGTCTTGTAAGTGCATGGATCTTTCCATGTTTTTAACCAATGTGTCATCCACATAATCATCCATGTTTTTTGTGAATCATGTCATGGAAGATTGTTGTGACAACCCTGTGATAACTAGCTCCTACATTTTTTTAGTTTGAAGGGCATAACATTCCAGGAGAAGGTTCCCCAAGCACATGTGAAGGTTGTCTTTTCCTGATCTTATGGAGCAATATTGACCTAGTTATATCCAGAGATACCATCCATGAGGGAGTACATTTCATATCTAGTTATCATGTCCACAATCATATCAATGTTGGGAAAAGGAAAATCATCCGTTGGACTAGCCTTGTTCAGGTCCCTAAAGTCTATACAAACTCGGATAGATTTATCTAGTTTGGATACTAGTACAATGTTTGAAATCCACTCGGCATAATAAATAGATAGAACAAACCTATATTTTAGTAACTTTTCTACTTCAGCCTTTATCAACAGAGTAACGTGAGGATGCATTTTTTGGAGCTTTTTTTTACTGGTTTGATTCCTGGTGCAATAGAGAGATGGTGCATGATCAGATTTGCATCCAAACCTGGCATGTCTAAGTAAATCCATGCAAAGTTGATTTTTTTCTCTTTAAAGAATTTAGTGAACTCTTTTGGCTCAACTATTGATAAATATTGTGCCACATGGATTATGTGTGGATGCTCCTCTATCCCAATATTCCCAAATTGTGTTAGTTCAATCAATAATGATGACCTCTCTTGGAAGTGACTAGAAAGGATATCAAGTACCCCAGCCTTTAGCACCTTAGAGAGGTTTTCACCATCAGATGCATCTTTCCTTTTTACTAGTTTGTATTTTGAAATTACCAGAATGTGGTTTTCGCCTTCAAAAATCTTTTTATTTTTCATTTTAATTTTATGACTGTGGTACTTGATATCTATTTCAGTCATATTCACGCTAGGTTTGCTAGTGGATGAAGTCACATGTTCAACAAAGTTCATGTAGCATGATAGCGCCTACTCATTGGGGAATGTAGGGATGTTTATGGGTTGTGTTTGCAAACCCCAGACAATGAGTTCAAGATGTACGAGGGGTAACGAATTGATAGGTTCAAGGGTATTCATAGTATGTTCATCATAAACCTAGACCGGCATATAGAGACCTAAATTAGTACCATATATAGATGTGTTTAAATTAGCAAGATCCCTAATAACATCATCAAAGCCCATGTCAGGGATCAGAGGATCTAACTCATCAAACATAGACCCCAAACCTTCACCTACCTCAAACATAGTTACATACTATTATACAGTATCCACCTCCTTTTCTTGAGTCCCCTCTGAAAAACTATCAAATGCATACTCCTGAGAGTTTGTTTCAGCATAATTAACCATATTTAGGACATCAGTGAAGTCCACTCATTTACCCTAGTTTGGATGAGCTCTATATAAGAACTCTGCTATGGTTAGATTCCCTTCTAATGTATCTGGATCTTGTTCAAATGTAGTAGTCTCTAACTGATCAGAAGATATTGGTGATTCCTCTAGAATACGCTCTTCAGTTGATTTGACCTATGGTGTTCGTTCTTCAAAGACAAGAGATGGGATATTTGGAGGAATAGGACAAGGATACCCATCTTCATCATCAGACTCATCCCTCTTGCAAGTAGGGGAGTTAATGCTTTGTTCTATTGTGTTCTGTTCTTCTTCATCTAGATGAACTTGATTCCTCTTTCCTTTATCTTGACAATTCGTTGCTCTTTGTGCTTTTGTTGATAAGAACCCTACACCAGTTGTGTCCCTAGGTCATTGGAATTCAACAGAGACTGTTTCATGGAGTCCATTCTGATTACATCCAATGGGTCCCTTTCCTGAATAACCATTTTTTGAGCTAGTTCATACCCCACTCCATATGTTTCTGGGGATATTTCACATTATTTTATCTCATTATTTTTAGGCTCCTTATATGGCCATTCCAGAATAGCTTGTTCTTCTTTCTCATCCTCTAATGGTATGTTGGCTTTAACAAAGTCACCATCATATATTTCTCAGGATGTTGGTTTCATCTCTCCTGAAGGTCTCCCGCAAGACCTAGGTGATGTGGGAAGAGATGTGATTGATAGTATGGGTTCCACTATGTATCCACCCATACCAGTGTCCTTTATCTTCAACTTCTTTTCCATTTATTTTATTAAGTCACTGGTTGACTCTAAAGTTGAAGCATCTATGTTATGCAAAATGAGAATGTTTGTTGTCTGACGCAGTGAATTACATGCATAGCTAGTGTCTGGAGGAATGTTGAATTCGACACCATTGAATGGAAACTCGATACACTAATGGTAGGTGGATGGGACAACTTGCATTTCATGAATCTAGGGTCTTACCAACAAGATGTTGTAAGCCAATGGAAGATATAATACATGGAAAGTGACATCACTCTCCACGAGACCTTTGGAAGATCTCTCTTGTTCATCATATGTCTTTATGGTAATTTTCATCTTTGGATCAATGACATATCTAAAATCCCAATTTCTCAATCAGGTTGTATGTGTAGATGTTCAACCCTACGCCTCCATCTATCAAGACTCATTTGATGTGATTTTTATGAACCATGACTTCAATCTGCAATGGAAGATTATGCAAATGATCAAGGATTTATCATCTTCCTCTAAAAAGGATAGGTAATGTGGTGAAGTCAAATGACCAACAAAAGATTGAAACCGCTCCAAATCCAAGTCTTTAGGGACATTAGAGGTTGACAAAGCTTTATCTAAGATCTCTTTGTGAGCCAGAGATATTTTGACGAATTCAAATATCAAAATTTGTACATTGGTTCTTTTCAGTTTCTCTATGATGCTATAGTCTGTAGCATGGGACGAAGCTAGTTGTTTAGACCGTGATACCTTAGAGGCATTCATAGTCAGTTGTTTGTTGGTTGGCACCCACTATTTTGATTTTGTTAGTTGATTTTGAGATGAGAAAGAGTTTGAAGATCTTCCTTTCCCCAAGGTGACCTTTTCTTGTCCTCAGGTCATGGTGTTTATTGTTCTAGACTCTTTCTTATCATTTTTTATAATGATAATGTTACAGTACTCAGGAGAGACTATTTCAATGATGTGGATGACCTTATCATCTTGGGTTTTGTACGTGTGATTAATCCTAGCACCATGTTTACAATATTTTGCTTTCTCATATTCAGGCAAGGGATTCTTAAATGCCTTATGATCAGTGTTCGTTGCATGATTGTCAACTGCGATTGTTTCACTATCAATGAGGTCCTGGATCTCATGTTTTAACCTCATGTAGTTCTCTGTTGTATGTCCCTTATTTCTATGATATGCACAATAATAATTGTCTCTCCACCATTTTAGTTTTACCTCTGGTTCATATGACTTGGAGTTATCTGGCAACGTGATCAGTTTATTTTCCACTAGATTCTTAAGGGTTGATTCATAAGATTCACCCAAAGGATCAAAGTCCCTCTTATGTTTAACCCAATATTTTTCATTCATGAGGTTACTAACCCCTTTGGAGGGTACCTTTGTGGTGTTTTCAACATCTTCAGGGATTTTGAGCCACTTTTCAAGTTGAATACTGTTGGTTTGGGTTGGGGAGCAACATTATTGACTACCCCACCATTCACTACATGCTTGTTTTTATTCCAGTATTTGGTCTTATATTTGGAATAGGAATTAAATTTTGTTTCTTTTGAAAGGGAAATTTCACCTTTCTTGACAAGCGTAGTTTTAATATTCAGTGTGCTCTTCACAAGTTGATAGAAAGTAGAAAGATCTTGCATCTAAGGTGGATAATTATAATCTTCGAGTAATGCATTGGTAAAAATATCCATCTTTTTACACTCAGGAATGAGTCATGGATATTTAGATAATACTCTTCTCCATCACTGAAGAAAAGTCAAGAATGATTCTCTCATCTGTTGTTGAATGCTACATAATTCGATCACAGACACGGGATGTTGTATGTTATATGAAAACTATAGTAAAAATAGACTCATCAGTTTGTCAAAAATTTTGATCCTAGTGGGTTGCTACTCAATATATGTTTTGAAGGTTGTCATTAGTATTCAATTATCCAAATTTTCATTTGGTAACAAAGTAAAAGGTAGACTAGTCAGTATGATCACCAAGTGTAGAGTTAACCGAGTGTAGTGATCAAGTATAGAGTTAACCAAGTACAGTGATCATTGAGAAACAAACTTACCGATCACACAGTATACACCGAGCATAGAGTTTACACAAAGATACACAAGGAAAATGGAGCATTGAAAGACAATATTTACCAAGTAAACCAGCGGTTACATAAAAGCTTGAATTGGCACATCAATCTAGGTAACAATTATTTTCTCAAGTTGGATAATGGTTTACATTGATCAAGAAAAACATTAATTATGCATGCACTCATTAATTATTTATATATCCTATGTATACATGATCAAGGTAAATTTTGTACACCGTTGATCTTAGGTTTTCTAAGATATTGTAAAACCCTAATTAGGTCAAGAGGTTTGATATATGTAAGTATAAGATGTTATTTTTTAATGTATGATGATCAAGTAATGATCAAGTAGCCACCATACTAAGGACATCAGGAGATCAGACAAGGGTTTTAGAACAAGGAATACATTGCAACATTCAGTTTTCAGAATGGAGACAAGGCTACCAAGTAGAAAAAAGGTATTATCAGTCATAGTAAGGTGATAATTTCATTGTACTTAAAGGATTTGTATTCACAATATTGAGATTGTAATTTTTTCATATCACACATTTTGTTACTCTCGAAAAATTGTAACAATCCTAAAATCTCCTAACAGAGTAGAATTATCCATCTTTGTATAAATATCCTAACAGAGTGCACACATACTTTGTGTTGCTAAATCTTCACACAAGGTTGATCTAATCGATCTTATTGTTACTCCTAATAGGGTAAGATCACTAGAATTGATCAAACTTTGTAATCTCTAATAAGATACTTTATTACTGCAGTAGTGAATCTTTGTGGGTCTCATCCCCACCATAGTTTTTACCTTCTAACAAGGTTTTTTTGTGATATCAAAGTACTAGTGTCATGTGTACTTGAGTTTCATGAATGTTTATCTTTTTTATTACATGCATTTACATTTCAGCAATGACATTACATGTTTGGTGAAAGTAATCTACCTAGTCAATTATAACAGTATATAATTACAAAGATTTGCTTGAAAAGTTTTTAAGGGTGCTGATTCACCCATCCCCTCTTAGTACTCAACTTTGTATTATTCCAAAAATTGATATCAGAGCTAGTTCTCTTTTTTAGAAAGTTATATCTCTAGACAGAAAAGATCTTACAATGGAAAGGTATACACTTGATAAAACTATTGAGAATCAAAATTTACAATTGCAGATCTACATTTAACAATACAAAGAAGCCAAGGAGAAACTCAAGGAAAGGTTGATTAAGAGAAAAGACATGGCATCTCGCTGTCATGAGACTGATTATCAAGAAGAAGAGATTCATGACCCTTTTGATACATCTGCATCTAAATCTGGTAGCATATATAATGCATCTAAAGGAATCATATCAAAGCTATCTGAGAGAAATCAACAACTTACTGAACAAGTGAAAGCACTACAGATCGGTCAAGATACACAAATGGTTAGAATGGTTGAAGTCTTTAACGATGCTAAGAAAGATAAACACGATAGAAACAAGGTTGTTGATGACAGAAGACAAATAACTGAAAATTTACAAGAAAATGAATCTAAGATAATGAGACTTACTGAACATTACTTTGAGATCACCAATCAAATGGTTGCTATGAGTCATGAGGCCAACTAAATGAATATTGAGCTTGCTAGAAGACTAGAAGATATTGGTGAACTAAAAGAAGAGAATGAATAACTAAGAAATGAATTGAAGATTATACAACAACATAATGAGGTCATTAAGAGATCTGAAGACAGTACTAAGAGAATGGATGAATTTTTGAACAATCAAAGAAGACTGAACAACAATACCGGATTAGGGTATACTGAGCAAGGAGAATCATCAAAACAAGTTGAACAGAAGAATGTCTACTCAAATCTGAATCCTAACAAACCCTCATGCTATCACTATGGAAAACCAGGCAACACATCAAATGTTTGCAGGATCAAAGAAAAAGGTATTTCTAGAAAATCTCCTAAATTTAATGGTAATTGCTATAACTAGAATAAGAATGGACATCAAACACATGATTGAAAATCTAAGCTAAAAAAACCACACAAGAAACCCTACATGAATAAATATTGGTGTACTTGCAACATGCATGGTCACACATCACAAGCATGCAGGACTAATATGAAGAAAATATGGAAACCTAAAGGAAAAGAAAAAGAAAATCAACCAAGAAGACAAGGTAATGCTTATGCTTGGGATTATAACACTTGGGAAAGTTGCACAACATGTGGTAAATATGGACATATAGAAGCTAACTATATGAGACGATGGAGAACTAAGTCTAGAAATTGGTCAAAGTCTGGAATGGCATGCTCACACTGTTAGAAGGTTGGCCACTCAAGAAGAGATTGTGCAGACCAAATAAATACTTATGGAAATGGAATAAAATCAAAGAAATCATGAGTATCCTTAATCAAATGTGGAGGAGAGCATCAAATGATAATTCTGGGCCAAGCACAACACTCAATGACACCTCATCCAATGGATTAGGTGATTCCACCACCTCCACCTAAGCAATACAAGCAAGTATAGAACTATGTTTTGCAAATCCATATCTTACATCAATTCCTATATTTATTGCACAAATGCCAAATTATCATGAATTAAGATGCACTATGGTATTATATTTTGATAATTTTTATCTAGTTGAGTTGGTTGATCAGTACCAAGTAAGAATTCCAGTTAGTGAATATGTGAGAGACAACCGAGTTTCTAAGGCAACCGAGCATTTTTTGTACTCACCAAGCTGAGATATCTTTAGCGTCAACTAAGTGATTTGTTTGTCTTCTGAGTGGTTCTTGATGTGCATTTATTGTCCTGACTAAAAGCATTTTGCATAAATTTGAGGGAAGTAAACTCATTTGTTCACACAACGATCATAGAGTAGAGTAGAGAGATTGATACCGATTTCACAGCAGAGCACTTAGAAAGATTTTATAGAGATTCAAAGCATATTCAAGAAATTAAAGGTTATATTAGTAAGCATTTGCACTTACCAAGCTATCTGATTTCTTTCATTGGAAGCCCTAAATTTGAATATACGATGACGTCCTCATCACAAACCATGAAGGTAAATATGGATAAAAGAGAAAAGCTAATTCTTGTCAAGAATTCAACATGCACACAACCCCATTACAAGATTTATCCATAGGTTGCAGCTCAAACCGACGACAAAGTTGTGTTCTCTATGATGCCACCTAGGGTTCTCTTGGCTCATGATGTAAGGTTATGCATTCACTACATGATTAGTGAGATAGGTGATTTCAAGTTAATATCGACATATGAGACACTTTGCACTAATGAGAAACTAAAAGATGATCATAAACACCAGGAAGTGAAAGGGTTAACCAATGCCCTGCATTTCCCAAAGGAATTCAAAATAGAATGGGTATGCATAGTATTGAGATGAGTACATGATGGAAATTTTTGGCTAGATGAACCAAAGAAAATAAGAAAAGATGTGATACATGTAGTAACTAAGTATCCTACAAGAGATAAAACAAAATCCCTAAGGCACTCGCCCATAATAGAAATCAAAAAGCTAATAGGAGCCGAGTGGGATGGTAGAGGTTTAAGGATCAACACCATCAGCGATCCTGGACTAAGGTTTGGTGCATATGTTATTGCATACAAAATCTTCCAGTCAAGCAGACCTAATAGTGTTGCATGTGGAGTTGTTGATATTGCATATAAAATTGTTAAGAAGGGTTTGCAACTTGACCTAGACAAGTTATTGCAGAGACAACTAGAAGAAAACACGAGGACAATCTAATCAGCAAGATCTAAAACATGTAAGTTTGGTTCTCTACTGTTGTGCACATTTTTCTATCCGCAAAACATTTTCCCCTCTGTCGGTAATGTAAAATGGAAGACAAACCAACCGATCACATTGCAAATCAGTGAATTCATTGCAAGTCTAGGCACAAACTTTGAACCCATTATGAATGACTATTTTACAAAGTTCAAAGAAATAATGGAGAAAAGGACAAGGATACCAATGAATTTGGTAGAGAAGTATAAAGACAACATCTATTTTGTAGTTGACACAGACACAACACTTATCAAAGTAGTAAAAATGAGGATAGCATGGCTACCTCCTATGGACTATGAACTTGACATAGACTTGGCTTCTGAGGCAATAGAGAAACTACTAAATGAACCAGTTGACAAATCTGCCATGAGATTTGGCACATACGACGAAGCTAAGGATAGAATATCTATTGGACTCCAAGTAGAGAAAATGGGTAGAAAGAAGACAAATATTGTTAAGACTTTGAAATGAAAGTTTGCTATCACTAATGAAGAACTGGACAAATCAGTTGATAAACAGATTGTAGTAGGTGAAGATGATGAACAAAATCAAGATGTCGATGCCACTGAGTCAGATGAAGTACAAGAAGAGGTACCTAAGGCCAAGAAGGGCAAAGGTACAAAGGCTGAGAATCCACCGAAGACAAGAAAAAGATCAGAAACAACATATTCACCACCTTTGAAGAAAGGAGTTGCTAAAATAAAAAGACCATAACCGAAGTATACATATCAAACAAGGAAGCCAAAGATACCACTAGGACTATAGCACTGAGACAAAGAAAGAAGTATGTAAGAAATAAAGATGATAAGGATGATTCTAATGATAACATTGATCAATTTAAGGTTGTGAAGAACAAAGTACCACAAACTATTGATGAAATAGCAAAAGCAATCAGGACAATCGGAAGGTTAGGACATCCAAAGATCCATACGAGAATCATGATAAACTAGAAGAAGATATCATAGGTATGATGATTACTTTCAAAAATTTCCCTGTAGAATTTTCTACATACATTCAACAAGATTTATATGACAAAGTATCAGCTAGACGGACTTATGCACTTAATATAGAGAAATAGATTAGAGAGGCAACTCTCACTATACTTAGGACTGATTGCATAGCGGAGAAGATTGATGACATCATGCAACAGTATGAAAAGGAATTCCCCAAGAAATCAAGAACACTAAATATACTTCAAGGGAATTTGAAAGAAGCTGATGAAGAGAGCACCATGATTTGGAAAAATCAGCTATGTACAACCAAGCAAACAAAGGGCATTGCATCTACAGTCGATACTAAGGGACATCAACCGAGTACTGAGACAAATATTAATCATGCAAGTGTTGATAATGTATTGGATGGTATTCCTGAGCTATTGACTAATCTAGGTCATGCAAAAATCATAATTGATGATATAATTGAAGGAGACCCTGATGACCAAGCAAAGGAAGATGAAATAATAATCAGAGCTACCGAGACCTTAGATGAACAAGATGCAACATAGTTTGCCCAAGAAATGGTACTGAGTAATCTTCCTATACTGGTAGAAGTAATTGATATTGTAAGTGCAACACAAATCAAGACACCTGAGAAGGTATCAGATACAAATGAAGACAAGGGTGATGACAAAGGTAAAGAGACCGAGCATAGTGGAGCGACAACAACCCAAATAAACCACTGATGCAGAAGATACATGTGAAGGTAACATAGAGATGATGGTAGACACTACTACCACTGGCACTAGGTCAGCTACCAAGCCACCTACTCAAGGCATCACATATACCAAGCCACTAAAGTTAGACACTGAGCACAAGGCTCAATTATCATTAACACTATCTCCTACATAAAGTGTACAAGGGAAGAAGAAGAAGAAGAAGAAGAAGAAGAAGAAGAAGAAAGGGAGCAAGGATATAGCCACACTAGATGAAATAATTGACATTCTTGAATGTGACCCAAGGACACTTGATCTTGAATCACTTAAAAAATATGGTGAACTGTGTACCCAAAAATTAGCTCAAGACAAGCTGAGGTTAGAATATAAGAATGCAAAGGTGCTAGAGGCTGCAAAGGAGATCTTATAGCAAGTTGTTCCTGACGTGAACATCAATGAATCTGCCACCATCATTGATCAACTTGCACTGCTCACCAAGGCAATAAATGGACCAGATATTGATGTCGATTTGAAGTTATAAGAGAGAGTAGAAAAGAATATACAGTACAAGGTTACTGAGAAGATCATCTAAGAAGTGGCAATTAATAAGGTAACACTCTCAGAATTTGTAACAAGATTAGAAACTGTTATTACTGAAGCACTTACATTTCTGCAGAAGTTATGCACATTATATCACTTCACTACCGAGCTTAGTGAAAAGATGAAGAAATTAGATGATGATCTAAATGATAGTGCAAACATTCTTACAACCGAGCAACATGCATTTCAAATTCATTACACCAAGGTTCTATAAACATAGTGGTTGAGACTTGATTTGAAGAAGGAAGAGGACAAGATAAGAGAAGAGGTAACTGAGCTTCAGGCTATGTAACTACCACATTTAGTATTGATGCAGAAACATGTGACAATAGAAAAGAATTTGATTATCACCCCAAACCTATCCGTAACAATGAGCATATATAATATGCATGCTCAACTCAACTTGGAACAGTTGACTCTCGAGCACTTAAAGGAGGAATTGGAGAAGTTAATGGAAAATCTCCAGAAGACCCATCCACACATTTTTGACAAGTTGTAAGTTTTTTTTTTGTCATTAATTTCAAAAAAGGGGGAAACATTTGTATATATCTATGCATACCAAGCATGTACAAAGGGGGAGTTACTATGTATAAGTTGTGTATACTATGTCTACATATACAAGTTTTAGATACTAATGCCAAAGGGGGAGAATGTTACTCAATATTAGTTTTGAAGGTTGTCATTAGTATTCAAGTATCCAAATTTTTAGTTGGTAACAGAGTCAAAGATAGACTAGTCAGTATGGTCATCGAGTGCAGAGTTAACCGAGTGTAGTGATCAAGTGCAGAGTTAACTGAGTATAGTGGTCACCGAGCACCATACTTACCGAGCACGTAGTATACACCGAGCACACAGTTTGCACTGAGATACACAAGGAACACCGAGCACTGAGAGAAAGTATTTACTGAGTAAACCAGTGGTTACATAAAAGTTTGAATTGACACATCAATCTAGGTAACAATTTTTTTGCTAAGCTGGATAATGGTTTACATTAATCGAGAACATTAATTATGCATGCACTCATTAATTGTTTATATCTCCTATATATAGATCATCAAGGTAAATTTTGTACACCATTGGTCTTAGGTTTTTTGAGATATTGTAAAACCCTAATTAGGTCAAGAGGTTTGATATATGTAAGGATAAGATGTCATTTTGTAATGTATGATGATCAAGTAATGATCAAGTAGCCACCATACTAAGGAAATCATGAGACCAGACAAGGGTTTTAGAACAAGGACTACATTGCAGCATTCAATTTTCAGAATAGAGACAAGGCTACCGAGCAGAATAGAAGGTTTTATCAATCAATAAGGTGATAATTTCATTGTACTTAAAGGATCTATATTCACAATATTGAGATTGTAATTTGTTCAGACCACTCATTTTGTTACTCTCTGACAAATGTAACAATCCCAAAATCTCCTAACAGAGTAGAGTTAACCGTCTTTGTATAAATATCCTAACATAGTGCACACATAATTTGTGTTTCTAAATCCTCACACGAGGTAGATCTAATCAATCTTATTGTTACTCCTAACAGGGTAAGGTCACCAGAAGTGATCTATCTTTGTAAGATCTAACAGGCTACTTTATTACTACGGTAGTGAAGCTTTGTGGGTCTCATCCCCACCGCAGTTTTTACCTTCTAACAAGGGTTTTCTACAATACCAAAATACTAGTGTCATGTGTACTTAAGTTTCATGAATATTTATTTTTTTGAGTAAATGGATTTACATTTTAGCAATGACATTACATGCTTGGTGAAAGTAATCTACTCAGTCGGTTATAACAGTATATCATTACAAAGATTTTCTTGAAATTTTTTAAGGGTACTAATGATCCACTCCCCCCTCAATACTCACCTTTCTATTATTCCAATAGTGGGTAACTTTGAAAACCACTCCATAGCTTGACCACCTAAGCTTCAGGGAAAGAGATGCATGAGATACATTTGCTTGTGCATAAACTTTGTACATAAGGCACAAAATTCCTGATTTGTGTCTTGGGGGTCGGAATGATCACTATACTTGTCAAATTTGGGGATTTCTACTCCATGTGGAAATTGAGGTAACTACAAATCTTTATCGAAGGGAAATGGACAAATGGTGTCCTTAGAGAATTGTGTCATTGGTTTCTCCTTTTCTTGTTTCATTGCTTGTATTTCTGTTTGCAATGCTTGAATCTATTTGGTTAATAGTGTCATAGGAGTTTCCTCCTCTTTAGCAATGATATCTTCCTCTATAATGAGAGGGAAGTTGGGCTCCTTGTTGAGCTAATTCTAAAAATTATTTCTCTTTGTCTCTATTCATGATAACCTTCATTACTTTGAGGAATTCTTGGTCTTGTAGACATTTGTTAACTTCCTCCTCAAAGTTTTTAGGATCTTAAAACTCTAGTGGCATTTTAGTATCATGATTGTTTTCCCCAGACATGGTTGAATCTAGTAGTCTGTTACCAAGAAAAACTTACTTGTGTGTAGTGTTTAGTTGTTCCTCAAACATAGGGCTTTCTGTAAGTGGAGGACATTGTCCTTCTGTGTAAAGTGTTCTAAAAGAACTCCTAGTATCTAACGACATTAACCAGTTGATTCATCTAACTAGTGTTGAGGTGATGTCTAAAGTGCTGACTAAGTCCAAGACCTAAGAGACAAAGAGATAATGTCCAACTGAAAGGGAGAATTAAAGACTCCAATCTTGAGTCACGGTTAATGAGCCTTCTCTCACAACTCAGGATAAGGATAGCATGGACAAAGATGATAAAATAATGAGTATCTTGGACAAGCACAACAAAGTCAGACTTCAAAACAACAAGAAGGTCAGACTGTCAACAAATTGTAGTCAAAGACAAACTAGTAGTGATGTTGTGAAAAGACAGATTTGTGAAAATTCAGATAGAACCGTCATGACAGAATACCAACTTGGGCAGAAATTTGACTTATTTTTAGAGTTTTGATACTAAATGCAGAGGTCACATACGAGCATGTATAGTGCTCAATACGATTTCCACAGAGGTCTGATATGAGAATCAGTTTCAGATAGTAGAATGACCCAATCTCATACGAGTACTGGGTCATTCTCATACGATTAATGGGTATCTTTGATACGAGAAACTAGTGATGATGATCCTGACTTGTATGGACTAGGACAAAAACTCATACAAGAATTGACAACTCAACACCTAAAAGTGCAATTTTTGAAGCATTTGATCATTTTTTTGTTCATTTTGATTGTTTTGGGATCAGTTTTGATATTTCACTCACGTGCAAGACACATCATGAAGATATTATATAACCAAGCACAAAAATAAAACCCTATTCCTAGGTGGTGAGAAATGGACAATACTTGTTTGAATCCTCTTACAATAAAATACCACATTCAAGTCGGACAGTTAGAAGCTTGGCAGGAATGGCTCTCCTCCACAACACACACTTCTAGGGCCTACCAAGCTTCAAATTTCTCAAGGTCCATAGATCCTGGTAAATTTACTATCTCAACAAGAGAGGCAAATGAGAGGTTTCTTAGGTATGCACGTCTCACAACGCCCGTATCAATAAGTAGAAAGGATTTTGGCCACTATTCTAAAAAGGGTTTTAGTAAGGGTCTTCATTTAAGTGTATGATGGTAATAATACATTGATCCATGACAAATTTGGTACTAGCCTAGCTGATGGTGATGATCAGGATGATGTTGATGTCATCCATGATATACCTCTACTTGAGAAGGCATACACGACCCTTTACAAAGGCTCCCAAACACCTCTTCTCTCTATTGTATTGTTGTTGTTGAACTTGAAAGTTATGAATGGTTTATCCAATATAACAATGTCACGTATGCTAAGGTATGTCATATATGTCATTATAGTCAATAAAGGGTGAAACATGTACCATAAATATTGTTAATATTAACAACTTATATTTTTTTGTAGATTGATAGGTGAGTTTTTGCTACCACCATCAAATATTCTCCCTCGCTCATACTAATAATTATGTGCCACTATGAAAGATATTGGAATGGAGTATCAAGTAATAGATGCTTGTCCCAATGACCATATTATTTATCATAAAGAACATGAATTTGTAACAGAATGTCATGTTTATTCCACATTTACAAACATTATTCAGGTGTAGTAGCTTAGAATAATTTATGGATTACCATGCATGCAATAAGAGTCAAGATGACACTATTCAAATGTCTGTGGATAGTTCAGAATTTATAGACATAGAGGAAAAGTGGCCGCACTTTAATGAAGAACCTTGAATCTCAAACTTTCATTGGTCGTCAATCCATTTGGAAAGATGAGATTTGTTTACTCTGTGTGGCCTATTTTTGTCATCAACAATAACATTCCTCCATAGATGTCAATAAAGAGGGAGCACATTATGTTGGAAATGATTGTTTCAAGTATTTTATCATTTAACAGTTATCTCATGTAATTATAAATCTTGTAGTAAAATGGTCACAACAATTATGTAATGTTATTGTTAATTCAACTAGGTAAGTACCAAGTTAAAGATATGAATGTATTTATTGAGCCTCTTATCAATGAATTTCTGGAGTTATGGAATTGTGTCACTATGTATGACATCTCTAGACCAATAGGAAAAAGACAATTTCAATTCCATGTTATGCGTGTATGGATAATACATGATGCCCCAGGGCTAACACATTTTTCTGGTATGTTATGGTGAATTCAAGTTACACATGATAATTCTAATTATAAAAATTAACATATTTAATCCAAGTGTATCATTATCTTATAGGTCTTCAAACAAAGGGAAAATTTGCATGTCAAGTTTGTGGTCCAAAGATGAAATCTTGTCATTCAAAAAGTTTAGGAAAGAAGGTGTTTGATGAGTATAGGTACTTTCTCCACAAAAATCATAAGTATAAAATTACCAAAAAATATCTTTTCAATGAGAAAGAAGAGACAACATCAAAGCCATGAAGAATGACACCTCGTCTATGGAAGTTGGAATACAATAGAATTAATCATCAAGGTACTATCTATCCACCTAATGGTTGATGTTTGGAATTTATATATTTATATTGTGTTTTATTTGTTGATTATGTAATTGATGATCGTGAAGGTCATCAAGGCATTACTGAGCACCTTCCAAAGGGACTAAAAAGTTATCCCAGACAATTTAGTAGGTTGCCCTACTATGAGCAACTACAAATTGTGCATTTGTTTGATGCTATGCATATTGGAAAGAATGTAATGGAGACATTGTGGAAAATATTGCATGGAAAGTATGACAAAGAAAAAATTGTCAAATTTTGTAGTGACACTCAGGAATCCAATCATGCAATGAAAATTTTTATTGAATCAAATAGAAATGGAGACCGGATTAATATAAGTTCCCTTCCTTGGTTATTAATGAAGCAACAAAGTGATTCCATAAAATAAGTCATACAAAAAAATTGATTTCCCATAGGATTTGTTGCAAACATAGGTAATCTCATATCAAATAAAAGTGAATTTGGGCTAGGGTTGAAAATGTATGATTGGCATACCTTCATCAAGGTAAGTCATGTTCTTCTGTAATTACAATATATCTGTAAACTACATGTACATTTTATTGTATTGTGTGAGAAAGAATGACATGATTAGTTTATAATTGTTGCAGTACGTGCTACCCCTATCTCTCCCAGAGAACTTCGATAATAACATCAAACAAGTGATATATGATCTTGGAAAATACATGAGGTAAGCAGTGATATCTGTTCAATTTTCTATATATATTTATTGTATTCGCAATTTGTCTTTCTTGTTATGTAATATATTGTAAAGTCTCGTATTTATATATTTTTGTGTCTTGAATGTTTTGTAGGTGGTTGCCATCTAAAGAAATCCATATAGAAGATATAAAATATTGGAAGAGAAGAATTCCTCATCTAATGTGTGAAATACAAAAGTGTCTACTTTCAACTTTCTTTAATACACAAGAACACTTCCTCATACACCAAGTTGAGGAAAGTGAATTGTGTGGACCTGTACACACTCGGTCAATATGGATGGTTGAGAGGCACTTGAAATTTTTGAAAGCTTTGGTTCAACAAAGAGCATGTCCTGGGGATTCTATGGTGGAGGGATATATGGTATATCAGACTATGGTGTACATAACTGAATATCTCCTAATCTTGCAGCAAAGATCCATATAGGTCGCATTTGGCATCTCGACACCATTAGAAAATTTGAAAGGGAATACTTGGTGGGGAATGGTAGATTGAGGAAAGTAAGAGGTAATAAATTATAATATGTTATTGTAGTTAATTAATTCTTAATCTTCAAAATTAATCAGTTGTAAGTCGTCTATTTAGTTTTTGTACAGTTGCTTGAGAGTGGGATGCAATACATTTGTATATTACAAACAATCAAGATCGGATGATGCTATGGATTGAACGATGTCATCATTTTGGTCACATATTAACATGGGAAGGTGTGTCTTCATTGGTTAAAGAAGTTCATCATAATGAATATTGTAATGTTACGCAAAGGGAAATAGATTTAGCATATGGTTTAAGACATTTTCAGGTACGTATATATTTGTTAATCACCCGTATGTTTATCAACTCCCGATGCAATAATTTTTACATGTTTGACATATTATTGTAGGTCAAACACCACAAGGCTATGTTTTGCAATGTTCATAAATTTTGCATCAAAAAGTTGGATGACACGAAGAAAACTTGTGATTCTGGGATAAGTGCAGTCTTTCAGGTGACTAATATTTCATCTAAAAATGAGTTACATCCTTGAGATTCTCAAAATTTAAATTATGGAATTTTGGATGATATACTTGAGTGTGACTTTAATTCCTTCATATTAGGTCTCTTCATCGTTAGATGGTATAGGCTACAACTTAATCAAAATGATCCTGATAGAATTGTTATTGAACATGACAATGGATTTCCAATGATTAATACAAGGTGGTTTGAGCCTATTGGAGATGAGCCCTATGTTCTTCCAAGCCAATGTGAGCAAGTATTTTACTCAGAGCTTCCACATAAACTGGGTTGGTCATTTTTTGTTAGACATGATCCAAAAGGAAGGTCGATAAGGTATAATGAGATGGAAGAAGAAGATTTTGGACAAGTACAAGATGATATAGATGATGATCACGATCGACAATTAGTCGATGATGTTCTTGATGCAACTTTTCTTGAAGAAGAAGAAGATGACAATAATGTTGCTACTGATGATGATGATGATGATGATGATGATGATGGTGGTGGTGGTGATGATGTTGATGACAACGATGATCATGGTGATGAGTTGGATGAAGAAGAAGATCAATGACATGAATGAAATGTATAGTTATGTGATCACAGGTTAATATTATTTAATATTTATTTCTTGAGAGAAATGAATAGTCATGCGATCAATGCTTAATCTATTTAATATTGATTTCTTGATAAAAATGTATAGTTATGCGATCAATGCATAATCTAATTAATTCGTGATGTACCTTTTAATATTTTTAATTCATTTGTGATGCTTATGATTTTTAATGTACCTACTATTTAATTTTGAGTATATGTATCATGAATGTTTTAGCTAACATAAGATAATTGAATTACATATGCAGGAACCTGAACCTCTTTCACAATAATCCCACACAGTCTCATGGATTGACAGGTATAAGTCAATACACCCTATAGAGATTAATGTCTTTTACAATTTGAAAAATATCTCTCATTACTTGCTATCTCTCTCATTTGATGGAGTGCAGGTAGTAGCAAATAGGTATTTATCAGATGTGTCTTCTTTGAGCGAAGGAAATATAGGAATGGAAGAATAAAGTGAGACATGTAGTATGTCTGAATTAGGGAGATCAACTAGAAGTCAAAAGACTAGAAGGAAATTCAATAAATGCATGAAATTTTTCCTTGATCAAGAGGTTCATGTTCTTATGATGATGAGAGAAAAGGCAACATCGAGGTTCCCTTTACATACCAACATCTACAGAAACAATGAGTCCCCAAGGAACTTCCTCCAATAAATACTGATTTTAGTGTTAAAGGCAAGATATATCACATAGCACCATCGTTATTAGTTGGTTTGGGCCTATTTTTCATGGATGGCATAAAGGTCTCTTACAAAAAAGTTGTCGAATTGATGGAGTATGTTGGACCTTGTTACGATTACAAAATTTGGATGTGGATTGTTCGATATAAAAAAAAGTATGTGTAGGTATGCAATCTCGATAAATTATATTAAAAAAAAAGACAATGAACAAATTAAAAGAGTGGATATATGCATTGAGGGAAAGCCAAAAGCATCGAGGAATATTTTAGGTTTTATATATAGTACATGACATGTGTCAACTATTAAGTAACCAAATTGCATATTTGAGGTGTGCGAGGGAAATCATGTATTTGTATGTGTGATAAAATAAATACGTGCAGGGGAAGAGCTTCTTATTGATTACAATTTGAATCGCATAGATAAAAAAATGTCTCTATCATGGGGGTGCAAGTGCATACTATGCACCATTAAATAATTGAATTTTTTTTCTAACATTTTTATATTTGAGTTCTTTTTGTAATGTTGAATCTAACCCTTCTAGGAAAGGAAATTCATCCAAAGAAACTAATACAAATAAGCCCTCCAAAACCAGGCACATTTAGAGAGTCTCCTCACCATCCACCTCATCTCCATCATCATCTTCTAATGAAATTTATTAATCTAGTCCTTTCTAATAAAATTTTCTAATGTATTTCACATCCCTAGTCCAATACTCAATCTTTTCTATAATTAATTAAACTATTTTATTAATTATTGATTAACATTAAATAATAACATAGGGCCACGATATGAATTGGCCACATAGAGGGGACAATGATGATCCTGCAGGAACTTCTTCTTCCCAGTAGGTAAACATATTTGTTATTGTACAAATTAGATAGAAGCATAATGTTAAATAGTGTTTTTTATTATGTTCTTTTCATCACTATTTTGGAGTAATTTTAATAGTGCTTGTAATATTGTTGTCACAGACAGGTGCTCATCAGAGAAAGGGAAAAGAACTTGCAGTCCCTCAAGAGAAGTCCTTTGACGAGGACCTAGATGTTGATTTTACAACTTGTGATGACCCGACCACTGCAATTCAAAAGTGCCTCCAAAAAATTGGAAAAAGAGTGTCTCAATTGTCATCTATATATACCCTCCGACTCCTGAGTCATGAAAGAGGGTGACTAAATTGATGCATTAAGCTCAACATTTCAAATTATTAATGTAATTTTTAATTATAACAAAAGTTCAATAATAGTTTTTATGTTATACTAGTCTTTTATATCATTAACTAATAAGCGGATATGTTGTTTTTACAGCTTTTTTTGCATAGTTTTGATCCTCGTGGCCATGATGAGGGTACTGTAGGTGGTTTAGGTAGATGGCATGTTCGACTATTTTTTTTGTATGCTCTAACAATATTGTCCATGCTAGTCCATGCTTTTATTATGCTCTAACAATCTTATTCTTCAACACCTGTCAATGATCATATGGTATCGCTGCCTTAGATGAGGACAGGCCCAGATGTACTATTGCCTGCAATGTCAACAACATGAAGCATGGCCACAAACGTTATGGAACCACCTACTAGTACGTAGATTTTATTTTCTCTCTCATTATTTATATGTTTATTTCCCTTGAAGTATTCTTTCTTCGGGGCATTTTGTAATGGATTCAATTTATGCAGCAGGAGATGCATCACATGATGAGGAATTTCATGGATGTACTCATATTCCTACTATGGGAACGGTGAAGGATTGTGTATTGATTGTGAGCGACGAAGAAGGAGTTCCCTTGAAAGTAGCCAAACTTCCAGGTACTTTAAAGATTGGACCTTTCTTTTACTATACAATCGTATGTTAATTACACATTGCATTCAGTATGTGAACCTTCTATCTATTATATTCTTATTTTATACTATTATATCCTTCGACTAATGATCCCATGGTTATTTTGTAGGGAATGATGTCTTTTTATGACAAACTTAATGACGAGTGTTTGTGGATATTCGGGCCCACCCTCCGTACATGGTGGAACATCATATCCAAACTAAAACCCCAATCCACTATTTTGATTTCATATCATTGCTAGGATAGTTTTCATTTCATCCATTTCTTGAACTATATTAAAGTTAAGTTCACTTCATTTATGAATCTAACAGTGTTTTTCTTTCTTAAAAGGTGGAATGTCCAAGATAAAAAGTTGAAGATGCTCTTGTAGATAGTATGACAAACTTATTTTGACCTCATGCATTTGAGAAAAATAGGCTCCTTGAGAAAGGCGAGTTATGTTTGAAGTATATTAGGGACCAGTACAGGAGTACATTATCAAACAACCTGAAGTATGAGTGTCCCCCTGCATTCTTGATTTAGAGTGGCAAAATCTTATTTTGGATGTGAAGGAGATAAGTGTAAGAAAAAAAGGAAATACACCACCAGACAACAAAAGAAGGTATGTGATACTATTAAGAATGTAATTATGTACTAGATACTCTTTATATTTATATGAACTAACATATTTCAAACTTTTCATAGATTGCCTGACACATCAAAGGCAATAAAGGAAAGACTACAAAAGCATGGGCAACACAAGCTCGGCTCTGGTGGTTATTCGAAACTTGCTGCACGAGTTGTAAGTCTTAGTAAATGAAAAATCGTATGTAAATTTTTATAATTTGCAATCAATTTTGTTTTAATGAAACAATAAAATAAAAATTCACGATACCAAGCAAAAATGGAGGGTGGGGAGTTCAATAGAAGTCTCTCAGAAGAGGACAAGAGAATTGGCTACCAACAAGGCTATAGATTAATGGTTGAATGAATACGAGAAATAAGTGCACAATGTTCTAATGATGGATCTGTCATGGTAAGTAAGCTAAATGATGATTATTTTCAAATTGAATAATTTACCAATTAGTTTATTTGATTTTAAGTTCCAACATAAAGTGAGTGTATTTTTTTTAAGTAAGAAAACAATGATAACAATGCGTATGAAATTGGAATGTAGCTTGTCAATTCTGGTACAACACTTGTGCATGATGAAGTTGGTTCGGGTGTGCATCACAGTGATGGAGGTATACATTTTCTATTCAAATTTTTATATGTAATTATTAATACAAGTAAACATCTTAAATCTGATTGTTTTAGTAATACAAATTAAGTGCAATAGGTTTTTGGATTAATGTAACATTTTGTATTGTGGCTACAGAGGATGTAGAGGTCGGTGTTCATGAGGATATTAAGGTTGAGGCCAGACAAAATGATCTGGAAGTTGATGTTGTGACTAGATCAGGTAAAGACAATCACAGTTAAGTTCTTTAAAGTACTGAAATACTTGTAACAAATTATAATAAAATATTTTTAATTTAACCCTTTTATTTGTTATTGCAGAGGACCCCCCTTTGCATCAACATAGAACTAGGCGTGCATTGAATTAAGGAGAAGAGGGTAGAATAACTTATGAGAGGGGAGATGATCATGATGACACTGATGCTCCTCTTAAAGATTTCTTAAAATCAATAAAATTAAAGAAAAAAAGAAATGATTGTCATTTATGCACCTTAATTGATAATGACTGATTTTTATGTGGCAATGAATTTAATTATGTATTATTGAATGTTCAAAAATTATATAATGTGTTAACGAATATTGATGAATTTTGTGTGTTAATGAATGTTAATGAATGTTATCATGTGATAATTAATGAATGTTATATTTTATTAGTGGATAAAAGAATGAATGAATGTTAGATGTTAACGGGGAATTTAGAGTGATGTTGGGGGGTGGGGCCAAACGAGCTTCCACCTTCACGTGGTTGGACTTGTTTAATAGAGAATATTAAACTATTCTCAAAACAAAGTGAAGCTCAATAAGGTTATTCCTTATCTAGGGTCTCAAATGTACTCTTTATCCCACTCTCAACATTGCAAGGCTTCAAGTGGTATTGTCCAAAAGTAACTAAGAATGGACTTGTTATTATCTAGGCATCTTCTAGATAAATGAACCGTTGTTACCTCAAGTTTGATATGACTTTAGTCAATGGTTCACAAAATGTGCCCCTCTATTGGAAATTACCATCGGAAAAGAGGCCCAAATGTAGTAGTGGACTATCAAAAGGATATCTCTTCACATTTGAATATAGTATCTTGGAAGATTAGAGAAATAACGAGGAGTATAGGTGAACAACTCTAGTATTGGATGAAGAGGAAGAACCCTGGGATACCTCTAGAAAGGAATCTAGTCCCTCCTATAAATCCCTATAACCATTGAAATCCTCTATTTTAGAGGTTGGTCTCTGTAAACCCTTCTCTTATATCTCAAAGCTAAGATGGATACCAAGAGATATACTACAAAACATAGAAAGAAGGGTATTGTGGACATAGATTTTGACATGTTGCAATCTATTGGCTTCTCTTCATTCCCACCTACTCTCAAAGTCCACTCATTAAGAAGGTCATCCTCTTCTAAAAAAAATACAAATGCCCCTATCCAACTTTGTCAATCTTTAATCCTTTATGGGTTTTCAATACATTTGTAGGTTAGTAGACCTAGGTCGTTAACTACTATGGCTCAACCTCATCCTTGGGGAGATAATATTGGTCCTCTCAATCTTGGTGCATAGTTAAGTGCCTTTCCTAAGGGTTTAAGGAAAATCATACCCAAATTCAAAGGAGATGTAAAATTTACCCTTGATGAACACATCCATGCTTTTATTAGAGCTTGTGCAATAATAGGGGTACAAGAAGAAAATCTGGTAGTTAGGCTTTTTGTTGAATCTTTGGCTAACGAAGTAGTTGATTAGTTTTATCACTTACTAGTAGCATCTATTATGTCATGCCCAAAAATAGGGCAACACACACAAAATATTTTTAAAAAAAGCATAAAAACAACAACTATGATGACACAATAATACTATAAGCATTGAGGAAAGGTGACAACATGGTGAAGTTAATTTTCAAGTTGAAAGGTCTAGTCATAGATTGAGTCGAGGTTATCAACAAAGGAGGATGTAGAGTCGGTATTCCAACTTGATCTAGATGACAAGAGATCCTATGGTTTAGTACTTTAGGGACACAAGGGTATACTAACTCCATTAATGGTTGACCTAGCAATCCAATTTATTAATCCTATTCAATGTCATTACAATCCTTAAACATCCCTGATATAATAAGGTTCTCACCATTACTATAATCTTATCCAATTACATTGCGAAAGGGATGCATTTAACTGATATCAAGAATAATTAAATCATAAACTTCATTTGTTCACACATTTTTAATAATAAACATTAATTAATTACAAAGAGAAATTTCTCATGATTCGAAAGGAACACTTAATTTAACATATCAACCTAGCCCATTAATACATCTTTGTTTAGAATTTACCCTCTTAATCAATTGCATGAAAGCACATAATAGTAATAATCATTATTGAAGTAAATGCAAACAATAAATCTAAACTATACAATTTAAATTAACCGAGTAAATCTATTACTTTAATAGACTAAACAATTTCAATTAATCATGTGAGTTATTAAACTATTAAAATAACTAGCCAATTTAAAAGAATAGATCTATTAACTTATTAACAAGACTACACAATTTAAATAAAACAAATAAATATATTAACAAAACTACACAAAATAGAAAAGTAATTCTATTAATTTATTAACAAACTACACAAAATAAAATAAAAAAAGGTAAATCTTTCTTAGCTTGATTTCTGGATTTTGATTGCGTGTAATTTTTAGCATCAATGATTCCTTCATGCTCTTTGCTCTTATCCTGATGATGGATCATGGAGTGTGATCCGAAACGTTGATGCTAAAAATTACACGCAATCAAAATCCAGAAATCAAGCTGAAAAATTCTTATGGATTGTGGAAATCTGATCGATTTAAAAGGTAAATCTATTAATTTATTAACAAAACTACACAATTTAAAAATGAAGTAATAAAATTAAATCTATTAAACCAAAGCTTAAACTAACTTAATTCCTACTAACCCACCTATGAAACTACCTACTAATCTACCCACTAACCATCCTACCCCTATCCCATCACCCTCTACTTTCCCTTGGCCCACGTGCCAAGTGGGAGGAGTGATGTGACAAGACAAGGCTGTAACTTGGGAGAATTTTGAATTTGACAAGGAAATAAAGTTTTCAAAGGAGAAGGGTAAATGCAGGGAAGAGTGAATGGTACGCATGGGCAACCATGTCATAGTGGGTGGCCCATGGCCCAAGGAGAATGACACCCAACCACTAGCAAGGTAAGTATGTCATTTAAGTTTTCATCATTTTTTTTTTAAACTAAGACCATCAATACCTCCGCCAAAGAGGTAAGGGAAAAGAGGGGTGTGGGGCCCACTATCAAAAAGGTACATGTTTTAATATTTAACTCTTTTATTTTCCTTCCATTATTAATTTATAACATAATGTTAATGGAGTTACTATTTTAATAAGAGGGTTCACATTAACCAAAGTTAATAGAGAGGTTTATTTTCCTAACCCAATATGTAACAGAGGTATCCTAGAAGGAATATTCTCTGTGGTAAAGGGAATTAAACCCTTTGTCCATACATTTTCCAGAGAGCATTTTGGCTCTCAAAAATCTGGAAAGTGATTTTTTTTTTCATCTCCTCTAACAATGCATTTCATTCATTTATTTTTATTTTTTTTAAGTTAAATGCATGCAATATATATTCTATTGATGCATTACACTAAGATAATTATTTACAAAGGATTGATAATAGGTAGTTGTTAATTAGTGTCCAAATTTGATTATTAAACCGTTGTTAATATGTTTTCCTCCAAATATTTGAAATTGTAATATTGAATTCAAGGTAAAGTGTTGGATCATATTGTGATAGAAATCTAGATTTCAAGGGAAGAGAAAGAACATATTAAATTGAAATTATGCAAGACCAAATTTTAAAAAAAAAATAAGAAATAACTTGTAATTCATCTAAACTTGAGCACATGATTTTTTTCATTTTCAAAAATGGTTCCATCTTCATTTACAACATTGAAGACTACAAAATTTAATCCATGCCATTACAAACTTCACCTTGAACATGAAGGCACAATACAAGAAAAGATACTACAATGGAGAAGTCTCTAATATCAAGGCAACAAGAACACCATCCAAGCTCCAATTCCAAATAGCTCCAACACAAGGTTCTTCCCAAAATCTATAAAAGGCAACATGAAACTAACCATGGAGAGCTCACCTCCCATCCTAGGTATCAAGGAGACCACCCCTGAGCTAGGAGAATCAGTAACCAACGGGTGACATCCACACAATTTTCACAATACAAAATACAACAAGAAAACACCCACCCAAGGCTTGCACAATAGGATTCACCTTGAACCCATAACAAAGGGTGAAGGTGGATTTCCATGTAGGAGATTTCCAATGAACTACATACAAAACTATGTCTTTCCAAGGCTATAATCCACATACACTCTTCTATACATACTCCTCCTTATCACCCCCAAATCAAGATCAATTACCTTCATTGGCATGCAAGGGCCCATACACCTTGCATCTTTTCCCTCTTCTCTCCATGAGAAAAGACTCTACACTTTCATGGAATCCAACTGACCCCTTCCCCCATACATGGCCACTTCTTCCCTATCCAAGGGTGAGTAATGTCATTACACCCTTCACAAAAATCCCTCATTCAAACAAGAATAAAACCATAAGCATGAAATCAAACCAAAATCTCATTCCATTACATCACAACAACACAAAACACATAAATCACATATACGAGAGAATGAAATACATACTACTCTAATTGTAACAAAACAAGAAAGCTTCCATGGCAATGGTGGAGACCAACCTTCACAAGTGTTATGCCAAAATAATATTTGAGAAGAACCCAATCCCTTTTTGCTTCCTTCAATCCAAAAACCTAATGTCTCCAAAAGTAGAGAGTGGGTGAACCCCCTCTAACTCCACAAAGGGCCTCTAAAAAGGTCACCAAATCCTACCCACCCAACAACATTAATTTCAGAATTAAATCCTAAGTCCTTTGGATGTCCTATGTCCCCTATCATAAATGCAAGATTGGAAAGGAGTGTGGGTTTGGGTAAAAGGTCAAGACTCACTCCATTTTTGCAACATGTGAGTAATAGGTTATTAAGAGGGTCACCAAGGCCACTAGTGGGTTCTAAAAGTGTTAGAAATGTTCCTAACCCATACCCCTATCAATAAGGTATTTGGATTTTCTTAAAATTGACCCTTAGGACCTCCTTTTGGCCTCTAGAAGTGACTAGAACAAAATTTAAGTTTAAACAATTTAATTAGGTTCCATTGCCAACCTTAGTAGACATGTTATCACATAAACACATAACAAGTGTCAAGTGACACTGTAAAATAACATAACACAACATTGACATGTCACTAATTGCACAGAGAAAACACCTAATACATACATGCAATTTATGGTCACAAATAAAATCACTTAACAACGAGGTTCGAATCTCTTTATTAGATTCAACATTGGCTTTACAGTTTGTACATAGGGTTGATTACTGATTCTTCGATAATTTCCATGGTACTTTTCCTGCACACTAAATTAAACCTCAGTGGCTCAATAAAATCATATATATA
>MU226302.1:4778096-4810234 GCA_018584345.1 Thuja plicata
GTATGTACATACACTAATAATAATATCTATTATTATTATCATATATATTGATATGCATAAGTTAATCTATTCTCATAATATTAATATCTCATTCATTTTATCTGATCGAAGCTACAAACATCAACAAATTATCATAACATATAATATCAGAGCACTCATGTGATTGGACATGATAAAAATGTAGACATGGTGAGGATTTGTGCTACATAGAGAGACGTGATAAAAGATCATGGAATATTTTTGTGTATCGATATAGATGATGGTTTGCAAATGGTATACAAAACAGTGAAAGAGAAGATAATGAACCCTACATTCAAATATTATATGAAGAATGACATATGAATAGAGCAGCTCAAATTTAGAGTTCTACTACTCTTTTAATTTCATCGCAGTACACGTCCTAATGTTGAGATTTAAGTAGACTTTGTGAAGGATTCAGAGCGTTGGTAACATTGCAAATATGCCAGTTCATTTCCTATTCTCAATGTTCCATTTCTCTAACCGTTTAAATGCATGTTCTCAGCCTGTGTGAAGGGATTATTCTCTTCCCTTGTGATCACTCCCTACATTGTGAGAAGGAAATGAAAAATGATTAGATGAGACTCTTAAGGCGACGTTAATATTCCCAATATCTATTATTGCATTTTTTGTAGAATGAGATGAAAACTAGACAAGATGTAGAGAAATATATGGTGCAGATATGGAGATGTCAAAGGGTATCCAATGTTACTCTTCTTCAAATTGTTTGAGATAATTCTATAAGGTAGTTCTATGTTGCGGGTATGAATTCTTTCACATTTTGTTATCTTGCATCTAGTCGATTATCTGTTGAATTTTAATGAAATTGTAGACAAGAAATTTAAAATATTTTGAAGGCAATTTTGGATATTTGAATGTCTCCCATTTTATTTGATATCATTACACCACCATCACAGAAAGAAAGGATATTGTACCTACCATGATGAGAAAATTACAAGCTTGAAAAATCGTTAGAGTGGTAGTTATATTGTATATTTCGGCCAATAGGATCAGTTATGTTTGATGTTGACTCCCTCATCCATTCCACTTTTATGTCTAATAGTTTGTGATCCTAGTGTTTTTTTTTCCATTAAATAGAAGCATTCTTTAGATAACTAGGCATGCTAATTTGATTTTTGACATGAGTAGAAGTGCTGACAGAGGTGAGATATTTATATGGGTCAATAATAGTTGTTGATATAGATTTGTAAAGACCATTAATTTTTCAAATCTAATTCTTTAATCATTCAAGACCAAAATCTTTGTAGACACTAGGTGTGAATCGAATCATTTGTTATGGTGGTGATTTATATTGTTTGAAAAGAAAAGAAAAATTACAATCAATACATGAGGTGGATGTGAGACAAAGTGTGACATTGATTTAGTTCAAGAAGGTAATGTAGGAATAAGGTGGTTACAGACAGTTGCAAACCCTATAAATCTTTTACTATATTATAGATAGGTAACTATCAATGTTGTCAATGGATCATTAAATACTAATGCTTGGACAATCATGACCATCTTTGTTATATACGACAAGGCCTTCAAAGACTCTTATGCATCAAATAGATAGATTGTAGCTAGTCATTTTAGAAGCTAGTGACATCCGAGGATGCAGGAATAGAAAAGTGTTGTTAACATCCATAGATTTTTGTTGTTGGCTGCAATTTGAATATTTTTTAAATGAATTACTCCTCATCTAGATATTTTTTTGTGTGATGTTTAAACTACATGCAACACAAAATTAAAAAACACCTTGATGCCAATAGAGTTGCCAATATTGATGAACTAGTGGACAAAAATGTGCAACCCAATCATAGTTGTGTTGAAGTTGAGGTAATATAATAGTTACGAAAAAATATGTATAGCTTTTTCATTCTTTACTTCACTTATATTAACTTTGCATGTTGTTTAAACCACATGCAAGCAAAATGAAAAGGAGAAGACAATGTTGATAGTGATTATGCCAAATTCAAAGCTTATGTGCATGATATTTATATTAGTATCTGTGCTAAACGTGAGGTGAGCGCTATGAAACTTTACTTTTCCTTGCTATGAAACTCAAAATAGTCCCTCTTATCTTGAAAATAGGTTTCAATGATTGCACTAAATTTGTCCTTTTACTTTACTTTTGAAAACTAAAACAAAAATTTACGTGGGATCATGTTGACTGTCATTGCTTTTATTTTCTATCACTATAATACTCCTCATGAAAGCTTTGGAGAATTAGAAGTCCCTTAGAACAAAGAACGAAAATATGAAGAGAAGCAAAACAACTTCATCTTAAAATAGTGAAAACCTCTTAAGCTAGTTTTCCATTCTCAAATTTGGAGGAAACTCAATTACAATAGCAACATACCTGCACAAACTAATTGACCTTTTGCTCATAAAATTATACTATTAAAATGACACCATTAATCCAATTTTCCTGAATCTAGGGTATCCATGGTGCCACTTGGAGTTAAATTAAGAAGGTTCTCTTTGCCATTTTAGCATTGTTTTCTCATTTTGATTACCACCAAAAATTCTAGCCCTGAATAACTACTTGAAAGTTATTTGACCACTGCTACTATTTTTTGGCATTGACCATGGCTACTATCTCATGGTAACACATGTTGTAAGGACTGTTACAAAACTCACCGAATTTTACAATTTTTGATGATCCTCTTTGTATTGACAGTGACCATTTGATGTAAACGATGGCGGTCCCATAACCTATGACTTCTCCAGGGGACTTAAAATGTTCTAAGTCTTAATGACTTAAAATTTGTTGTTTCTTAAAATGTTTTCAGTCTTAATGACTTTGTTATGCATTTGAAAAAAACTTTAATGAAAGGATGTGACCTTTCGATGATAACTGTTAGGTTGTCTATATATATGACAGTAAATAGAATAGAAGGATACGATATAAAAACATACTTTTTTGGTGTTATTCTCTTTGTTTTGGAAAGACAATTGTTATGAATTGATGGGATACAATACCTGTCAAATGGTTATATGTTATTAACAATACTACCTCTGTTTCTGAAAATCTCTTGTTGAAATATGTTCCTCTACTTTGAATTTATTCTTTGGATAAAATCTTCACATTTTCTTCGATTGGTTGTTTTATGTTGCATTGTTTCAACTGAAATTGTAGTCTTTCATTCAATTGGTCTTTTCATCTTGCATGGTTAAATTTATTTGATTACTACAGGAATCAATTGGTCTGTCATTTGAAAAGTTAAACTCAATTGGAATAATTATAGTTTTATATTGAAATATATGCTCATTGATAACGTCTTTGAAGTGATAAGTTTTTATGTAAAATTGTCTCCAAAGTTATACGTTGAATTCAAATCAGAACATTGTCATTAATAGATTAAATTTGAGAGATTTAGACACTGGTCATCTCTTTGAAATAGCCATACTTAGCATTGTTTGTTCCTAATAGAGGATATAGCATCAAATTAAACATCTTGCGAATTCTAGGCATTGATAAAAATCATTTACCATTTTGAAGCAAAACATCAATTACAGATTTTGATTATACAACCATCTGCTATAGAAAGCCTTGAACTAGCATACTTGGTCAAGGTAAAGGCCTACCAACCTTGGTCCTGCAGAGTTAGAATTGCAGAAGTCCAAAACCTTGTTTAGGTTGGGCTTGTTCATTAGCCAGAGTAATTGGGTTTCCCATCATTGGATCGAATGGTCCATAGGAAATCCAATGTGTTGTTTTGGGCACCACCAGATTACCAATTTATACTTATTTGTGGCGATACTCTTTAACAGGGGATTGTATTCTATTCTTTTAATAGTCTAATGATTTACATATAGCATTTATAATAATGCATTAGACTCTCTAACTACTTTAAATTTCTATGATTTTACTCTTTGTATTCTATTATTTTAATTTTAATAGTCTAATGATTTACATATAGCATTTATCATAATGCATTAGACTCTCTAACTACTTTAAATTCCTTTAATTTTACTCTCCATGCTGGATCCATTCTAGGAAAAGTTAAAAGCTAATACTCACACTAACTGGCTTGAACTGAATGTTTGGATTCTATCTTTTAGTGGATAATAGGTTTAGTAGTGAGACGTAAAAAAGTCAAAACTTGATCATATTATATATTTCCTATGTTTCTGTAGTTTATTTTCCATTAATCTTTAGGATTATATTTTATGATTTTTTATTATTAAAACTATTAACGTGATATAAAATATCAGCTTTAAAATATCATTTTTTAATTAAAATTTGATATTATTCACAAGTTCTTTTGTAAGTTTATGCTGATATTTCTTTAGATGAGAATCAAGAACTGAAGTTTCTTCTTATTTTGACAATCATTGAATATACCATCACCCTTCTCAATTTTGCTTAACCAATTAAATTACAACCTTTTAATAGAAATAAAAATGATTAATGAAAAACCATTTGCATATCATAAAGCTTAATGAAAATTTTTAACAAATAGAAACCGTGCCAACAAGACACTCTTACATCAAAAATATTGATCCTCGTGGGTATTGAATTAGTGTTATACAAGATAAATTTGTTTGAATTTGAAAATTGTGCAAGTGCCCCTATTTCAACACATGGATGAACTGGTTTTGGAAAACATCTTCGATCGGGTCAAATCGGTACTCTTCGTGAAGGGCGAGATGGTACATTTAAATTTCAATAGACTTGATTGTATCCATTTCATTTGAATAATTTAAGTCACCTAGAAAGGGGCACAAATTTTATAAACCCATTGTGCTAGATATATCCCACAAAACTTAACATTCAAAGGATTTCTATTTGTAGGTCGTTCTAAATATAAGGCAAGCACCTATATTAGAAATACAAACTAATTATTTAAAAAGCGTTTTGCTGAAAAGTGTGTAAAAATAATATTTTTCTAGACAAGCCGGTTTTAAAATTATATTTTTTGGTATTGTTTCTACGATTTGAAAAAATTTATGTAGAAATGAACCTCCTACTAACACAACAGTATTGAAATTACTTCTTCCTTTAAAAAATGAAATAGAAAGGTCTGAACTTTGATTTGCAGATAGAAAGAGAAGGTGATCCAATGCAATGAATGCTTTTTATAGTTCAAGGTCATGGCTTCCGTAGCACAAACCAACTAACCAATGTTGTCACTAGCACTGTATTTGTATTATTTTCCTCTTTGGAAAGCACTGTACTTGTATTATTTTCCATGACATCATGGGACTTTCCTTTCTTCTCATCCTTAGTTTGGAAATACCCTTTGATGATGAATCCGTTGTCATTTCTAGACTTGGTGCTCTTTCTTCTATTTTCACAACTCGCCATACTATCATAATAGAAGGATACCCTTGATAAAATGAAAATATTTCTACCAAAACAGTCCAAACTTATAGGTCGTTTGGATGCTTTTGTGTTACATTTACTTGTTAGTGTTTCTTTTGGTATGATGCTATCAACCATTAATCTACTTCTTATATATATCCTTGCCCGATTCATATATGCATCACAACGATCATGATGATAACTTATTGCAATGAATACATCGATATATGAATATATTCATTTCCCATTGATATACTCACCATCACCAATCTTCATGTACCGGGCGACCCAAGGTCATTTGAATCTTTTTAACTTGGCTCTGATACCATGTGAAAGTAATTAAATTTATAGCAGACTTATGCAATAGTTGATAATTTTCTTCTTTCTTGATTGCAAGATAACTTCATAATTTATCTTTAACAAATATGAATATCAATAATGATATTGTATGATGCCGAATGCAGCCACCAATGTTCATTGCTTGATACATGGAAAGAGAAGATGAAGAATTGATGGTGAGCGACGAAGAATTGATTCACCTTAAAGATACAGAACGTTCCAGTGACGAATAAGTACCTGGAACCTTCTGTATCTTTAAGGGAACCATTTCTTCGTCGATACCAAGAAAAAATGCAAGGCTCTAAGTTCAATAGACAGGATTGGCTATAGAGTCGTGACAGAGGTAATTAATGTATTATTCTCTAGGCCATGTCAATTATTCTTCAAGTCATACCAATGATCCTATGCAAATGGCACCTCATTCTAGGTCAACCCCACCTACATTGCCGACTGCAATGTTGAAAACACCCAGCATATAGAAGGTTCCAGGGATTACCTTTTGTCTGCATGCTGGGTGTTTTCAACATTGTAGTCGGTAATGCAAGTGGGGTTGACTTGGAATGAGGCATCATTTGCACGGGATCATTGATATGACACAGGATACCCGTCAAAATTTCAACATTATTTGTGTAATTTTGATGCTCATTTGCAACGGGGATGCTATACTACCAACAACATTACCGTTGAAAATGATATTGGATAATCGTCAGAATTTTGACATGTATGTTATAATTCTGACGCCCATTTGCAACGGGGATTCTATACTACCAACAAGATTACTATAGGGACTGATACTAGATAACCGTCAGTATTGCAACATGCCTACTATAGTTCTGACTTCCATTTGCGATGGGGATGCTATACTAAAGACAAGATTTCCATCAAAAATGATACTGGATAACCATCATAATTTCAAATGTATGTTATAATTATTATGCCCATTTGCGACATGGATGCTATACAATCGACGGGATTATTGTTGGGACTGATACTGGGTAGCCGTCGGTATTGTGACATGCATGTTATAATTTTGACGTCAATTTGCGACGGTGATGCTACACTTTCGACGGGGTATTATAATGTGTTTGTGTGGTTAATTCTGACGGTTTTGTCTGTCGGAATAGCAACGGTTACCAACTCCATTGCAATTTTTGACGAAATAACTCTGACGGTGCTATGTCGAATATTCGACACATAGATGTTGAATATCTGACATAAAGCCGTCGGAATGAGGTCTTAAATGTACTAGTGTGGTATTGTCACATAAGATATAAATGTGCTCATCAAATAGTATTTTTAATATCTTTCAAAGTATGTTTCACCCATAATGTATGTATATAGCATGAGACGGCAACAATATATTCAGCATCAACAATAGACAAGAATATTGAATCTTATTTCTTACTTGAGCAAGAAACTGACTAGAGTCCAAAGAAAATGCACCCCCACTTGAACTATTCATGTCATCCACACATCCATCCCAATCCATGTCGGTATAAGCCATCAGTAAAGTCTTATTTTTTGAGATACTACAGTCCAAAGTCTTTTGTGCCTTTCAAATATCTAAAAATTATTTTCACAACATGTGTTTCTCTAGGATCTTCCTAAAATCTAGCTACAAGACAAACAACATACATAATATCCCATCTAGTAGTAGTAAGGTATAGCAATCTTTCAATCGTTGATCTGTATTTTCTCTCATCAACATTAGGAGATTCAACATCTCTACTCAACTTACAACTAATAGCCATAGGAGTACATACTGATTTAGCATTCTCCATTCAAAACTTTCTCAACATTCGTTTACATACTTTGATTGTGAAATAAAGATACCTTAACTTTTTTGATTGACTTGCAAACCAACAAAGAAATTTATTTCTCCAATCATAGACATTTCAAACTTTTCTCGCATCTCATCAGAAAACTTCTTGCACACACCATTACTTTCTCCAAAGATTATATCATCTGCATAAACAATTACAATCAATATATCATTTATTTCAACCTTAAAATAGATACTATTATCAAGAAAACTTTTTTTGAAATCCTTTCTTCAACAAATACCTATCAAGCGTTGTATACCAAGCTCTAGGAGCTTGCTTCAATCCATACAATACCTTCTTCAACTTATAGACCATGTCTGAAACATCAGATAGATTGAATCCTTGTGATTCCTCAATGTACACTTCTTCCTTCAACTCTCCATATAGGAATGTAGATTTCACACCCATCTGATAGACCTTGAAGTCCTTATGTGCTACAAAATCCAAAAATATCTTGTTTTCCTCCATTCTTTCCATAGGAGCATAAGTCTCTTAAAGATCAATTCCTTCCACCTGTGTATAGCCTTTACATACAACATCTTCATCCAATTTGTTTTGGAATACCCATTTTGTTCCAATTACATTCTTATCAGTTGGCCTTGATATCGATTCTTGATTCTAATTCTTCTCAATCTAATCTAATTCTGATCACTACAAGCTTCCTTCACATTCTTTGGTTGTGTTTCTAAGATTAAGCACAAGTTAACATGTTTATCAAAATCTTTAGTTCTTGTAATGACACCTCTACTATTATCTCCACTAATTTATTTCTCTAAATGATTCTTCTACACATACCTAGGAGCTCACTTGTACCAACTTCTGTATCATTCTGCACTTCATTTTCTTTGATCCTTCTTATTTTCTAATTGTCTCATTTGATTCATATCGAACCTCTATTTCTATAATCTTTGGAATGTCTTCATCAACCTTCACATTTTTCATTTCAACAATCCTTCTCATTCTTTTGTTCTAACATGTGTAAGTTTTTATTTTATTAGAGTATCTAAGGAATATGCCTTCATCAACTCGGGTACCAAACTTTACAAGATTTTCTTCATCTCTTCTAATATAACACTTCCAAATATTCTAAAATACTTCACAGAAGGGATCCTTCCATACCACAACTCATTTGATGTCTTTTTGAAGTTTCTTATGATCTGAACTTTTTGAAGTATTTATACTACAATCTGTACTTCCTCTTTCTAGTATATTTCTCATATAATTGCCTCTTTTATCATCTTGCTACTAGCTTCCTGAATTCTTCACTTGTTCCTTTCAACTAATTCATTCTGTTGTGGTGTTTTAGGAGTAAACAAGTGCCTCCTTATTCAATGATTCTCACAGAAAGTGTTAAATTCTTCATATATAAATTTTCCTCCTTTGTTTAACATTCAGCATTCGATTATCCTATCTATCTCATTCTTAACCATAGCCTTAAATATCTTAAACTTTTCTAGAGCTTCTAACTTGGCTTTCAAAAAAGTAACCCAAGTCAATTAGAATAATCATCAATTAAGAGCATAAAGTACATGTCACCGTGTTGACTTCTTATTCTAGTTGGACCACAAATATTAGTGTGCACAAATTCCAACAGTCTGATTGAAGATTGTTCCTTAACCTTAAAATTCCTCCTTGTTTGTTTCCCAACTTGACATTATTAACATGACTCATAGGCTTTGACAGATCTCTCACAGCTTGAATTGAACTTATGCTCACTGAATTATCAAAATTAATGTGACACATCCTCTGATGTCATATCCAACTCTCATTGATTTAAGACATCAAACAACATCCACTAGCAATCTTCAACTGATAAACATTTACATTTTTTCTTTTCCTAATAGCAATCGTAATTCCAAATTTTTTATTGGTCTTATAGTCATCATCTTGAAACATAACATTATATCCATTCCCACACATTTTTCAAACACTTTAAAGATTATAATTTAAGCTTTAACATTATAAACATTTTTCAATGTAATGATTGTCATCAAAACTAATAAAATCTATTACAACTATCTTAGCAGTTTGATCATCTCCAAATATAACAACACCTTCATCGCACTTTTCAAGATTTACAAGCTTACTCTTGTCACCAAGCATGTGATTAGAAGATCCACTATTAATGAGTCATTCATATGTCTCTTCTACCATGAAAAATGAAAGCTATAGTATCTACAATTTAAGTATCAACCTCCAAAGATTTTCTTTGAACAAATAAGTCAGGGTTAGCAAAACAAGATTCTTCCTTAATGACCAAGAACAAGCATTCATCAGCTTCTTCAAAATCAAATTCATCATAAAAAGTACTAGCATCTTCTGACATAATAAACTTTCTTGTCAAACTTTCCTTTGCTTTCCTTATTTTTAATTTGCAATTTTTTCAAGACATCTAGAAGCATAATGACCTATCTTTCCATGACCTGAACATTTAAAGTGCAACTTACCTCTGTATTTTATGGTTCATTTCTTCATTCTTCGCACAAATTTCACTTCAATCTCATCAAAGTCTTCCTCGTCAGATTCCTATTCCTTTGCTAATTTAGTAACTTTAACTGCGGTGTTTGTTCTTCTACTAGTAGTACCAAATTCTTCCATCTCAAAAGCAACTAAAAAGCCATACATTTGTTCTCTAGTATATTTATTCATTCTAAGATTCTACTATAACATAAACATTTGAACTATAGGTTTTATTAAAAGTTTTGAGTACCTTTTGCACAAGATCATATTTTTCAAGTCAACACCAAAACTTTTGATCTCATTCCAACATCTATTTTTTGCAGGTAGCTAGTTATGTTGTCATCTCCTTCCATCTGCAAACATTCAAATTTAGCCTTTGCATTTTTCAACTTAACTTGTTTGACCAAATCATCTCCTTCATAAGTATTCTTTAGATTTTTCTTAAACATCATAAGCAATTTCTAAAGATACAAATTTCGTTACCTCAGTCTTAAAAGAGTATTGAAGATAACATAACTTGCCTTCTCATTTTTTTCATAATCCTCAATTTCATCAGGAGTATTCACCCCATTTGTCGATTTCACGTCTTGGTTTCAACAACCTTCCATGTTTTATAACTAAGAGAAATTAGATAACCTTACATCTTCACCTTCTAGTAAGCATAGTTAGATCCATCAAACATAGGGAATGTTAGTGTGTGCACCATCAAGATCTCCTTAAGCTATTAATCTCTTCTCCAAGGAACCAAAACTGTGATTCCAATTGTTAAATTTGCAAGACAACTAAGAGGGAGGTGAGTCAATTGTCCATAAAACCGTTAAAATATTTTGTTGGATCACATCCACACAAAAATTATCCTTAATTCTTCAACCATAGAAAGATATAAACATAAAAGAGCATAGAAACCACCATACACAATTAACACCAAATTTATGTGAAAAACCATGTTAACGAAAAAACTATGGAGAAGATTAATTCTCAAACATATAAGAACACATGTTAGGATGACACAAATCAAGGTGATTTTAACAAAGAAAGGCTCACTGCCAGCGTGCTCATTGTCTAAAGAAAGGCTCACCTGTCAAAGGGATCGTTGCCTAGATGACGAAGGATTAAAGAGAATAAATCCACCATTGATGCACTTCTACAACTCAACGAAAAGATCAGTAGATACTTCCGTATCACTGCTTCTGGTAGCTAACACATGAAAGTCCACATTTCGCAACACCACATTGCACACTACTTCATACATGTAGGGAGAGAAATCCTCTTTCATACATCCCCATTGCACACACATGCATTTGCACAACACTTTGCACAAGTATACTTATACGCCACACTTTTTCCTCAATAATTCATCCTCTATTTATATCATCCTTTCATTTCTCAAATCTTCCATTGTCAGCCAAGCATCTTAACCTAACACAATTCAAATTAGATCGAAACTAAACATTCTCGTGGTGGTAAGGAATGAGAAGTGGACCACAAAATGTTAGATCTAAGCCCAAAATAATTATCAAACACATTACATTTCATCTTACATTCACCAAGATAATTAAAGTGTAAACACCCAAGGTCAGCCAAACCTAGAGTGAGAACACCATCAAACTTTGAAATTATGCCTCCAAAACTCAAGATCTCGTGTCGACTAAACTAAATGAAGCTAAGGACATTAAATATTCAGTTCCAAAACCACAACATAATAAACCAACTTGTAGAGAAATGTGGAACATGCATTTCACATACAAAATACTGTCAAACACTATCATACTCAAATGGACACCAATTCCACTAAACTACAATCCAAAGCACAAAAACTTCAATTCAACATCTTCAAACACTACTTAACAACATACCAAAACCTCATCATTAGATTTGCAATATGAAGAATATGCAAAGCAAAACTCTCAGCATCAATGCATAGGAAACAGTCACTTATGATAGCAACATGTTGACATCAATGATAACCTTACTAACTCAACCAACAACTCGTTCTGCTCAAACTTACAACAAAATCTTAAAAAATAGATGAAATCAAGAAACAATTATTTTTAAAATGACATCAATACAAGAATTGTCATTTATTATTCAACTTTAATCTAATCAATGAAATTACGAACATGCGCAAATTAACAAAATAACATTTTTTTATAATATAAGCATAACACCAACTACCATTAAGAGTTAGTGTTGAAAGCACTTAATCATAGGTTACAAAGAGTACTTTAAAAAGTTAAAATAATATTATTTATCCTCCAAAAGCACATTTTTAAAGCAAGATATATGTTTGTAATACGTTGGCCAACCGTTACAATTAGCATTATGATGTAATTCCTCTTTTTATTATCAATATACAAAACATGTAATCGATAAAAAAAAAATTAAAGTCTAAAATAAACCACCCGCATTTATCAAAGCTTGAAACATGATTAAAAAAACATTGCTTAAAAATAGCAAATTTGCACTAACCAACCTTTGTGATTCTAATGCATTTCCTCACTCATCTAACAAATACTAGAACCTTGGTCACCGTGAATTTTCTATCAACTTTATCAATTTGACTTGATAACTCAAATATGATGTCTTCCATGAAAACAAAGAGGATTTACGATTCAAAACCCTAGGTGTTGTCAATGGTGAAAACCTTTATGAGATTGATTGAAAAGCTTAATTAAGCAGCTGGGAAACTTAATAAAGAATGTCACGACAAAACCCTTCAAAGCTCTAAAACCACATTTGAAACGTAAGTTGAAAGTTGAAAACTAGTATGGAATAATTTCATTTTTTTTATTACAAATGAAACTCGAATGATTTGCCACTGACTATCGATTGAAATAATGAAAAGGCATTATTCCCATTTTATTCCTGTCATAGAATATATATTCTAGGACAAAGGACAAGCATTCCTTTGACAGTAAAGTTAATGGTGTTCCACAAGATTGGAGGGAATGTTATGACATTAATTTCCCAAACCAATCAACTCTAACTTCAACAATATCATTTTTGAAATGCCATATAAAGTTCATGGGTAGATACTTGAAATGCCGCCTTCAAAACTGAATTTGTATGATGGGTATGAAATACATAATACAAGAAGAGATACTATTCTATAGTTATCAAATGAATGTTAAATTCAATTGACATTTCAAAGCTCTAAATGCTCAAATTTATATCAAATCATAAATGAATAGGTGAGGTAAAAATCTCTATTTATTCAACTTCTCCTAATAATGTTTAGGAAAATTCAAGACGATAGTCTGCAATGCTGGCATTAATCACTAAGTATACAACAAATATTTGCATCTCTAAGGACTCAATAAAATGAGTTTTACAAGCGATCAACTTAACTCAATTGTGACACAAAAGGATCTTGTTCTTAATACCCTTGACTGAAACAATTACCCCTAAACATTAGGCATTGCGTTCTAATTACGTTACTTCTATTTGATAAGGAATCATCAAAAAATATTCACTATGTACGCAATCCCTCAAAATTGCTAAAGAGAACTAAATTCTTAGATGTATTTTTTGTCAAGTGATCGCAAGGATGTATTATAGATCAAGACGTTAAATTCATTGAATCTCTATACATATATGTGGTCATGCAAAACAGTACATTGTTTCTTATAAAAGATTCGGGCTAATAATACATTTAATTGGAGCTAATGTAAACCACAAAAATATTTTGGTAGGATAGCATCTTGACCTAAGTCACAACATTTGTCAAATTTTGGTCATGAAGTTTACTTAAAATTCGCGAAAATCTGTTTCATATTCATACAAGAAAAATGGTGTAGATTTTCTAAATAAATTGTTTTTTTGGCTTTTTTTTTTTTCCTTTTTGACTTTTTTTCTTCACTTTTGTTTCTATAGGATTCGTCTATATTTTCTCTCCCTTCTTTAGGGTTCATTAGGATTTTCTCTACCTTTTTTAGGGTTCATAGAACTTTTCTCTCCTTATTTCCACCAACACCTATATAGATATTCCAAAGTATGGCAACATTTGAAACTTGGATTGGTTTTTTACAACATTTGAAATTTAATTGGATTCTTCACTTTGCAAACTTATGATCGAGGGATAGAAAACAATAATTTATATTTAGCGATGATTTTTCAAACTTTTGTTATTGAGTAAGACTAAGACAATGGAAACGTCAAATCTTTACTATGATTAATTGAAGAATTCATTACTAATTATGCTTTAATATTTAATACGCTTTTATTAAAATTTCAATATTTCTAATTTCTTAATATAATATTATATGTTTAAAATATTATATATAAAGTTTAATTTTTTTAATTTGTTAATATAATATTGTATGTGTTTAAAACTATTATTTAATTTATAAATTATAAATTAAATTTTATGGTTTTTTTTACTTGATAAAACGTCGAAGTTAAGAAATTTATATTAATTTTATATTATTGTATTCATTTATTTATTCCACCTATTATGTCAAAATTAATAGGTCGAGCAAATTCCCCTGTATCAACACCCAGCTTCCATTCCTTTGAGACTTTCCAAACAATCTAGTCAAGCAGATTTGCCCCCATTTAAATCTATATTTCAGTTATCAAGCAGAGCTCCCTTGTATCATTTACCGTCTTCCATGCATCTAAAACTAATATTAATATCAGGTCAATATATACATTCGTATTCATATATTCTATTGGGGAGAATTTCATGTCTATTGTCAAAATAGGCAATGGTAGGAATATTGCCCTGTATCGATGCCCATTCCCTAACCATCTGACGGCAAACCAAAATAGACCAGTATATCAAAATTTCCCCTATTTTATGTCTGTGTATCTATACAAAACATCAGCTATATTTGTTACATACTTAAGTCCATACAACATCTGAATTGCATAAAAGTTCTAAAACTATCTATTAAGACCTAACTACTATAGAATCATCGATATCTTAAAACATGCTAAACTATTGACATTATTTTCATTACATGAGAATGGCCTTACATTTGTTTATTGGAGTAACCACATATGGACATTCATTTGCCCTGTTGCTTGGCCCTGGGATGTCCTCTTCTATCGACGGTGTAGCCCTTCAGCTCCAAGCTCTAGTCTCTCCTCCTCATCACTGGTGTTTATATGTTTTAGTAGAAAACCCACATTTCATTTTATGATGAGCTTCCTAACTTCAAAATATTTCAGGTCTTCAATAGTCAATATCGGCATCCTAATTATTGGCTTGCCATCTATGGAAATCACCTTGTAGTTCTTGGGATGAGGAATTAATTCCTCATTAATGTTTAATGTTTTCCATGACTTTATCTAGCTCCCCCAATATTTCTTCCTTACAAATTTTCCTATAGAGCGCCTCAACAAGGCCCTTATCTTCTTCCACGTGTAATGCAGAAGCAATGAAGACCGTCAGGATGTTCGTATTTACCTGTAGGTCGTGTAGATAAATTCTCCTCCAATACTCCTGCAAACTTCTCTAATAATCAGGCAATGTGAGAAATTTGTCATCTTCTTCAGTCTATTCTCCTTCACCTCTCCTATGAAGGCCATTTTCGAGAAATGAAACTCTATGAAAAGCCTACAGTTGCATTGTTTAAAGTTTTATTTTCTATAAAAAGGCTCGCTTTTTCTGATATCTTGAGTGGAGTGCTAATAAATGCATGTTCAGGCGAATTCTACTCCACTTTGTACTTTTTGGTATAGCAATATGAGCTACGATTACTACCACCAACTTTATTGGCCACAAACCTTTGCTCCGAAGCTTGCTTAAGTTTGGAGTAGTTAAGATAATCTTCTTTTAGTACATGCCTTAAAAATCATTGCCATAAATGCATGGTTTTCGTATGATATTCATACGAGTATGATGTAGTTGTTCCTCACAAGTTGTTAAGTTCGAACGAGTGACCTAACTTTGAAATGATGCATTTCTCCTAAGGTATGGCGTCATAATTTCTTTAAATCCATTCTAGCTGTAAGCAGTTCAATGCTAACCTCAATATACCCACATAGACATAAATTCAACAAGCTAAGTCATTCTTTCTGTCTTTTTGTTAGATTTGATATCCCTAATCTTTAGGTCCATTTTTTTCTTTTTTTCATACTATATTCCATAAACACCAATACTTGTATTGGCTAATTGATCGACCACTATGTTGGCATCTCTCTATATATGATTAATTGTTATGGTACTAAAAAAAATTGAATAAATCTAAGGATTTGTCTAATAAGGTATTTAATTTCCAATTTGGTGTTGATTTTGTTCTCGTAGCATTGATAACTATTGTTGAATCACCTTCAATCTCGACCTTTTGAATTCCTAAATCTTTGCATAGATATAGGCCTTCTGCCAATGCCTTCATTTCTTCATTCCCGCCACATTATTAGTTTCCTCTCGTATGGACTCAGCTAGCCTACCTACAATTAAGTCATCCCCATGATGTATCAGACATCCAACTCCTCCAATTCTAGGATTTCCACGAGAGGCTCTATCAAAGTTTAATTTATACAATTATTTTTTTAGTAGAACCCATGTGCTTTGAGCTCTAGTTTGTTTATTTGTTTTTCCCCATTTTTCATAGAAGGGAGGTATTTTCAATCTATACCACCGATTCCTAATCTTTCCATCCCAATTAGTAAATTGATCTTCAGTAGGCAAATATGTTGCTAGTTTGTTATTGACAATTTCTACTATTATCACTTCAATTTTGTTGATCAAGGTTTTCCATGCCATTTTTTTCCTTGAAAGATTCTTCAATTTCTCTCTTTCCACAATTCCCAAATTATTAATGAAGGTGATGTGATCCATAGAATTCCATACAAACTATTCTTATTCATTCTAGGCCAACATTTGAATAATTCATAATGTCATTGGGCAGGGTTGTAAACATCCTAAATTAGCACACAACCAAGATCACCATTGTTGAATGAAGAGGAAGTAAAGAAAAATATGGTTTATTGTTTCTTCTTCATTTTCACATAAAGAACATCTAGGTGGGATAGCAAACCCTTTTTTTTAACCAATATGTAATTAAAACTCTTTCTTGTAATGCTACCCATGTAAACATTCCATCTTTTGGTAAACATAGGTTATCCCAACAAAGATGTATAAGTATTTATGTCTTATGAAATTGTTGTTTTGGATCAAGTACTTATACTCATCCTTAGAGTTATATTCTCCTTATTTGGATCCACACCAAACTAATTTATCTTCACCATTGTGTAAAGTTAGCTTTCTTTTTTGTAGAATGTTTTTCAATGACTCTATATTTGTTCTTGGAAATGAAAGATTTTCCAATGACTTCCATTTCCATCTCCATCCTAAGGATGGATCACCACCAAGTATTTCTATGTAGTCTTTAACATGTACTCTTCATTCTTGGTCTAGATAAGTTTTGATCATGTTATTCTCTATAATTTTGTCAATAGTTGTTTGTCCTCCCCAAGAATAAATTCAAAATACAACTATGTTCCCATTTTCTATGTGTCATGTTAGTTGTTTCCTGTAATAATATCTTTCCATTTAATCATGAAATTTCTTACCCTAGATCCATTAGGAGGATTGAGTGTTCTTAAAATTCCACATGGACTAGTTCCATTGAGATATTCATGTTGTAGTAAATGAGCCCTTTTAAGATGGGATTCTCTAAACATCTTCCATATCAGTTTAGCCCCTAAGGCTTTTGTTTTTGTCATAGCTGATTTGCTAGCCCCATAACCCCTCTTTTTCTAGTTTGCCTATGTTGTCCCATTCAATCGATGTTGTCTTTTTATTTTCTACCATCCCTTGCCAATAAAAGTTTCTCATTTTCTTTACTAGTTTGTTATTAGCTCTTGTTGAAAGGGGTAAGCAAGATATATAATAAATGGGCATGAAGGATAAGATTTCTTTAAGCATGGTAGCTCTACATCCCATGATAACCATTTTCTTTTTCGTGATTCCATTTATTTCCCATTTTTTTTGCTAATTGAATCCCACATTTTTGTTGTTCTACTACCTTTATCAAGTGGTAATCCTGGATATTTGCATGGAAATTTTCTCAATCTAAATCCTCATATGTTTATTATATCTAATTCAATTTTAGGATTGACATGGAAAAAGAATATTTCAAATTTTTCATGGCTTATGAGTTGTCATGATGCTTTAGAATGCATATTTACAATGTTCCTAAATTGTCTAACTTTCCGCTTATCTCCATTGCCGAAGAGCATTGTGTCATCTGTGAATTGTTGATGGGAAATAGTCAAAAATTCCACTGCTAATCCTTATTCCCTTAATATGCTCATCCTCTAGAGCTTTGTTGATGGCTCTACCAAGAGATTCCACCATTATTATAAATAGAAATGGAGATATTGGATCCCCTTGGTGTAGCCCTCTCGATATTTCAAAGAAACCCTCAAGTATCCATCCACAGAAACTAGTATTCTAGGGTTGGAGATGCAATAATAAATGAGATTTATTCATTGTCTATTGAATCTGAAGGCTTCTAAACATTTGCAAAGAAATCTCCAATCTACTTTATCATTTGTCATTTTAATATCGAACTTAATTATCATACCTAATTTTCTATCTTATTGAATTAAGTTGATTGCTTGTGTTTTTATTGCCCATCAAATACAGACATACTTGGCACAAACCCTGTTTGTTATAATATATTGTGAGCTAACTTTTCTTTAATCTATTGGCCAAGGATTTCACCATGACCTTATAGAATGTATTGCAAAGAGATATAAGTCTATACTCATCTAGACTTTCTGCATTTTCCTTTTCACGGATTAATGTAATTAAAGTATTATTTATTTCTCTTAGGAATCTTCCTAAATTTATTAAATTCTCCAATGCGTCCACCATTTCCTTTCATATAATATGCCACCATTTCTAAAAGAAGCATGTTGGGAATCCATCCAACCAAGGTGCTTTATTTGGACGAAGTTGATTAAGTGCACAAAATCTCACTACTTGTAAATTTGCTTCTGAGTATATTATTTTGTTCCTCTCTTATCATCCTAGGAATATTTGTTAACATGTTTAATTGGGCAATAAGATCAGAACCATCCCAGTTATTTAGGATATTGTTAAAGAATGTGACTGCTTCTTTGGCTATTTCTTCTGGTTCATCAATGATATTATCTTCATTTCTAATTGTTCATATTTTGTTGATGTTTCTTCTTTGCTAAGTGCTATTATGAAAAACTTAGAATTCTTTTCTCCCTTAGCTAGTCAATTTCTCGATCTTTTGCTATTATCTTCATATTTACTAATGAGTTCTTTTTCTTTTAGAAACTTGTCTTGATCCATCCCTACTTAAATAATTTTTGCATTCAATTTCTCAATTTCTTCTTCTAAAGTTTTTTTAGTTAAAAAAATGTTCTTAATTTGTTTTTTGTTCGACTATAAAAAGTCTCTATTTAATAACTTTTTGTTTATATACAAAGAAGAATGGTTTGGATCCCATGAACTATTCTTCTCTCCACCATTTCCCTATTAACTCATAGATTTTTTTTTCTTTCATCCACATTTTTTCAAACTTAAAGGGACAGTCCAAAGGTTTATTATCCCCCGTTATGACTCAATGGATGGGAAAGTGGTATAATCCTAAGTTAGTCATGATTAAGGAATTAAACCCAAAAGGAAAATTTGTTAAATCCCCTTTAAAGAAGAATATGTCTAGTTTTTCAATATGTGGCTTTGATCCCATTTTCAATTTCTATATCGAATAGATTGTTCTTATTTACCCAATTTCTGAAAATCTATTTGTGATTGGCATTCTTTTTGAATTCCACCCATTTTGAGACACATGTAAAATAACATTGAAGTCTCCTCCTATTACGCAATTAAGAACTGGAGTTTGATTCATAAATTTTGCTATTTCTACCCATACCTCCATTTTCTTATTATTTGATGCGGGTATGTATACATTTATCAAAACAAACTTCAAATTGATGCTTATGCTTCTAACTACTCCACCAAGCCAGTGATCTCTTTCCATAAGATTTTCAAAACCAACCCTACTTGGGTTTCAAAAAATAGGTAATCATTTTGATGCACCTTCTATTGGAACTGGATCTACTCTCCAATTCCCTAATTTTCTTTTGAATGCTTTTGTTTCTTCTTTGCTTAGTTTTGTTTCTTGAAGCGTAACAATTTTTGCTTTATTTGAGAAAATGCAGCATTTAACCAAACATTATTTGTTAGGGGCATCCCCTAACATTCCAAATTATGAATCTCATGGCTCCTTGGGTAGGGTCTTCCCCTTCTCTACGTTGAATAGAAAAGTTATCTTAGTTGGATCACTTGTGGCCCCATCTTTTACTCTTAATTCTGATAAGGATTACCTACCTCTTTTTTTACTCTGGTGTCTGGCCACAATCTGGGGCTTCCTTGTTGCAGCAGTTAAGGCTTATCCCTAATATTTCCTCTCTTTTTCTATATTCTCTTCTATTTGATGTTCTATTACCCTGAAGACCAAGTCCTACTTTACCTCTTGTGTTTCATCATATTCCAATAGTTTTTTAATAAGTTGTTCCTCTTTCAAGGTTTCCTCGTCGTCTTCTTCTTATGGCTAAGAAATCCCTATAAGATCACATATTGTTTCTAATATTAGAGGGGTTGTTGTATCCTCTAATATATTTTTTTGGCATATTTTCATCATGATATTGTGACTCCTCTCTAATTGTGATGGGATTTACTTCTTGAGCTTCTAATTCCTTTACTTGATTTTCAGAGTTATATTCTTGACTCCTTCCTCAATTGATGGCTCCCTTATTTCCTCTTTCATAATCATTGGATTGATGAGTGCCTATTCATTTTGACCTCTTCCCTAAAGTCCTCTAATTTCTCCAATAATTAATGACTTTTTGATTTGAGACCAAAGTTTCTCTTAATTGTTCATGTGATCTTTCAAGAATCTTAATTTTATTTTCTTCTATATAAATGATCCCCTGATTTGTCTTGTTTCCTTTTATAATGTTTTATGGGAACTCAATCAGAAATCCTCGCTGCTCATAGTTTATCTTGATTAGTATTTTTTCTTGCTCTTCTTGATTGTTACTTATTTCCTTATTAGATTTGGAGTTACAACTTATTGATTTCTTTGATCTGATGCATACCCCATTAATTTTCCTTTTATAGAATCTGGTTTGAGAAACCAATGTCCGTTTTCAATTATTATCTCCAAGAATTCTAGGGTTTTTATATGTGAATCAATTTTAACCAAAATTTGTCTCATTTACATTTGTCCTAATAAGGAAAGGCTTTTCCACCCATATGAATGGGCTTATGGCATTCCCTATGATTTCTAGGGTTTCCATATGTCAATATTATTTAGGACGATTACTTAATTTAATTCACCTAGGGAATTTTTTGGGTTTATGTGATGGGGGGGAATTTTTTGGTTGTGGGAATTGAAATTAGGTTCCTAGTTTATGCAATGAAAACTAAAACCCTTGTAAATTAGAGTTTCCCCATTCGAAATTTCATTTTTAAGATTTGGATCCTTGCAATCAATAAGAAAAAATCCTTCAGACAGGGTTTTAATACTTACCTAGCCTTGGAAGCTATCTTTCCACTAGTTTATGATTTCTTACAGTAGGTGCTCTAGTCCACTCCATTTTACGAAGAGACCGTGATTTTTGTATTCCTCCCAAATTGGGTTCAAGATATATTTGCAAGTATAGCGAAAAATTTACTTTCCTTTAATACTCTTTGCCTCCAATTATCCTATTTCTAAATTACTTGTATATGTGTTGGAGAAAGATATTATAATGTAGGAGAATCTACAATTTTCACTACCACAATGGTATACTCCATTGTGCCACATTCTTGGAACGTAGGTGTTGCAAGTGAAATTGCCTGGCTTAGACCATCTAGGCAAACCATTGCAAATTATTAGATCAAAAGTGCCACATTGTGCCACGTGGATGTTCAAATTTTATCTATCTATCTATCGATCTCCATTGTGCCACATTCTTGGAACGTATTAACTACCTGAGCTACGAAAGAAGCTTTTTCACCAATAGTGACATAACCACACACTTGTCCAACTCTTTCTCCATTAGGTAATATTCTTTCAGACCAAGCGAGAATCTACTCGGGAGAAACTAATCCAATTTGAAGTTGTTCAATGGTTTTCTGGGATATCAATTGTTCGATCTTCTACTTTTGGTAGAGGCCTTCGCATGATATTTTTTCTCTTGTAGCTCGTTCCATTTGCCTCTTCCAATCAAGATTCTATTAACCTATGAAACGCATGTTGGTATATTGGAGTAATTGCTACTACAAATCCATTTTCATTCTGTAAAATTTGTTTGCCATTGATTAGAGAATAAATTTTTCACAATTCACAATGAACGGTTCCTGCAAACCAATTTTCATCTGTGGAATTTGTTTGCCATTGATCTGTGAGTAAATTTTTCACAATTCGTCGTTGCAAACTGCAAAAGTCACATCTGCTAATTGCTCACATTTGTAGTGTATGGTCATTTTGTTTATTATATACAATAATGTGTAATTTATTGTATGTGTTTAAAATTTACTGTTATTTACGTATGTGATATTCTAAATCAATTTCCAATTTTACACTATAAAAATGTATAATATTATAATTTTATATGTTTTGTTGTATGGACATATCTAAATCTATTTATCAATTTTAGACTATTTGTTATCATTTTGGAAAAAAATTATTATTAATATTTTTTAAATTGAATCTATACAAGACAAATTTAATCACAACTTTTCCCCCTTGCCAAATTTCATCCGAATTAAATTGTTGCCCAACTCGAACACGAACCTTGTGACATAGATTCTGGCAATGATTCTTAAACTGAGAATTTCTTTAATTTCAGATTTCAATATATTAACCAATAAAATGTCATTTTACAAAGTTAATAAATTTTACCTCCCAAATCAAGGGAAGCATGCAATCAATGAAGCCTAGAACTGGTCTAGAAGCACAGCTTCTATTATTGAATCTTGAAAGAACAGGATTTTTGAATGACATCTGAATCTAGTGACATGATACAAGAGAAGAGTTTTCTAAATTCAGTAAATCTCGTATCTCTTCCAGATGGTGATTCCATCGTGCAAATGCTGTATCTTCCAGAAGGCAGGCCTCACACAATTTTCAGTTGTCTTGAAATAAAAATGGCAACTGTCTAACTATAGGAAACAAGTATGTAAACGTTCACTGACTTATTATAATATTAAGTAGAAATGTTAATCTCAGTGAATGACAAGCCCCCTCAATGTAGCATATACTGAGCGGCTGCTGATTTGGAGATGGCTTACGATTGGTGAATATAACTTGCAGACCCATCACTTGGTGAATAATACTTTAGACGAACTGTTCTAATCTCACTGTCAACTAGATTGTCAAAGATTGTAGATGATTTTCACTGGGTAGAGAACTTCCAAATTGAACTCATTGGCAGGTATATGCAAACAGAAAGCAAGAGATTATGTTATCATCATCACAATAAGTATTGCATAAAGCTGCACCGCAAAAGGTGTGACACTGCAAAAGAAAAATCTGGCTTCTAATTAAGCCATAAAAGATAATCTAGCTAGATATCTAGTGTTGTGCAAGGCATGCTAATATGAATGAGAATTTTCGCAATGATGAACACACATCTATGTTACCCGAGGACACGTACCTAGTTTTTTTTCAGCAGTCCCCATCCCAAAAATGACCCGGGGATAGGGGACACCTAGGGGACTTTGGCTTCCAATTCTAGATGAAATTTGACTTTGACTCTCAATATAATACAAATTTGGCATGGCTAATTCTTATATTTAAGGTTCTACAATGTATGAGTGCATGCTTTAACCATGTTTTCATATGAATATCTTAAATTTCCCTACATATTTTAATTTTCCCTAATTATATATAGCCGTCCCCCAGCCGTCCCCAAAATTGCTGTCCCAGAAACTTGTCCCCTGTCGTAGCCATCCCGGAAACTTGGGGTAACCTTGCACACATGAAAGTCCACTAAGTGTTCTGCAATGTTAAGATCCTAGATAAATATTTTGACTGAATCAATTCATCATCACTAACTTCTAATATCAAGAATGCAATATTCATTATGCATGTATATACTGACATCTTCTGGCTATTGTACAGCCATATGACCATCACGATCGGTGCTTCCAAGAGAATACCGTTGTTCGAAACCCAGGTAGCAGTCTGACACCAGAAAAAAATTTGTTCCCTGTTCATATTTGACTGTTAGTACTAAATCTAATAGATAGGCAGTGGGTTATACTAAACGTTAAAAGCTCTTATCAAAAAAATATATATACTAAACGTTAAAAGGAAATCATTGGCATATAGCTTCAAAGAAAATTACCTCCTGGTTAACTTGATCAGGTGATATGACCATACTAGTATTTAGATCCTGAGAAAAGCTTACTCTCTTTAAGGAATATAGCTCATTTGTCTCTATATTACCAAGAACTAACCACCATGCTTCTTCTTTTATCTGGTAAGAGTCGAAGACAAGAAGGTTGCAAGAAATAAATAAACTGCAGGTTCTTAAAGAAAATCCAGATATTGGAGCTTGAAATACTCACCTTTGGGAATCGAGGTGCAAAAGCTCTTGATCCCTTTTTCATTCTTTTTAATTTGATTTCAAGAATATAATATTTTTCACCACTTCTTTCTCCTTTTTCAAGATTCCAATCTACTTGAATTTGAGGAAACTGTCCCAAGACCTGATAAAAAATTAGGTGGACTCAAATTAATATCAAATGCATCTATCCTCACAGACAATATCAACAACTTCTGGAAGACCAACCAAAAACTAAAAACAAAAGCAGAAATTTTCCTTTTTGTATCTCAAGCTAAGAAGCTTAGAAGAGTGATAAATATATTTTTGTGAGCTAAAACTTCCTATTTACAAAAACTACATACTTGGAAGAGTTTTGCCAATTCAGGTTTGGTAAGAACTGATTGCAGTAATTGCTGCAGTTCTGTTGTCTCATTCTTCCATAAAGAAGGTTTTGAGAACTCCAACAACTGCTGCAATTCTGTGATCCCTTCCTGCCGCAAAACATTCATCAGATCATTTGTCATGCTTGGTAGCATCCACAAGGAGGACTCCTTTTTAAACCATAACCCCTGCAAGAGAAAGTCAAACATATAAGACAAGCAGGAGTGGAAAAACCTTACAATCATCCAACTTGTTGATGCAAATAACAGCACCTGTTTAATTGTTTAATCAAATCCATAGAGATTTAAGAGAAAGACTTCTAAGATTGTGCTATGGCACTGCTAAAGATTACACAATATATGGAAAAAATATTGTATGCAGTAGATAACAGATTTCATGAAATGGTGGAAGGCACAAGAAAAAGGATCAAAATGTATGTTACAACCGAAACCGAAGAATGATAAGGACATGAGAAAATGGAAAGCCTTAGAAGCTAGCAGAAATTCAACAAAAATTTCTGATTTGGGCATCAGTAGTACAATTGCAAACAAAGAGAAACTGATGTGACTACTCTACAAGAACACTGAGAAAATGAGAAGCCTTTTGGAAATGGGAGACAAATTAAATTGCTAAAGAAAGGAGATTGAAATACAAAGTTCTATATTTTTTTACATTTACTATGTTTTTACATTTATATATTTTTTCACATTTATATTTATATTTATTCTTTTAATTTTTTCGTTTTAATTTTTTGTTCTTTTTGCTTTTATTTGTTTATGTTTAATTGTGTTTATATCTATTTTCTTAATTGTTTTTCATTTTTTCTTTTTCTATATATATATATATTAGTTACCGATGCGTGCCAGAATGGGTGGGATGAGGATGCGGATGCCGGCGCGGATGCCTTGTGGGTGCCACCCGGAAGCGCATCCCAGGCGCTCGGATGTCAAATGAAAAAAGATTGCAGCTGCAAAACAAATTAGCGAAAATTTGTTTGGAAGACCTCTTTTAGGGTCATTTTAGGGTTTGGAAGGAAAAAATAGATTAAAATAATCTATTATGCACATGCTTTAATGTGTTTTAAGTGGGAAAAAAATTTAAAAAGTCATTTTTTTCTATTTCTGGGCATGCTGCCCGCAGATGCGCCCGGATGCGCTCAGATGCCCTGTGGGTGCCACCTGGAAGCGCATCCCAAGCGCCCGGATGTCAGAAGCATCCAGAAGCATCCGAGCGCCTGGGATGCGCTTCCGAGTGGCACCCACAGGGCATCCGAGCGCATCCGGGCGCATCCGCAGGCAGCATGCCCAGAAAACAGAAAAAAATGACTTTTTTAATGTTTTTTTTATTTTTTTCCCACTTAAAACACATTAAAGCATGTGCATAATAGATTATTTTAATCTATTTTTTCCTTATAAACCCTAAAACGACCCTAAAAGAGGTCTTCCAAACAATTTTTCGCTAATTTGTTTTGCAGCTGCAATCTTTTTTCATTTGCTCTCCATTTTTGCATGTTGAAATATCTTGAATCTTGATCAATGGTGAAGTATCAAACTATCAGTATCTAGTTCTACTATCAAATGTTTTATTTTTGTATATTTCTTGCATTTCTTTGAAGTTTGCATATATATATATATATATATATATATATATATATATATATATATATAAACGCATCTGCATCCCCCCAAAAAAACATTTCACGCATCCGCGCACCCGCATCATGCATCCGCATCCGCATCCGCACCCGAATCAGCAACTTATATATATATATGAGTTTTTACATTTTGTATGTTTGTGCTTGTAATTTTATTTTTTGGTTTAATTATATTCAAACTTTAGTTTCAAATTTTCAATATGTATTTTCATTTCTTTTTCTTTTGGTCATGTCACCCTTCTTTTCTTGTTTTACGTACAACTTTTTCCTTTCTCTCTATCTTTATATTCTGGCTGTGGTCTGCAATCTTTCATTCTTCTCCTTATGCTCTTTTATTTATCCTGATGATGGATCACAGTGTGATCCGAAACGTTGATGCTAAAAAAACCTTACACAGCTGAAGCCAGAAGCAGCATCTACATTTATCATGAACTGGAAATTTAATGTTGTTGATTCAAAGTTCTTCCATCTTTCAACTGTAATAAGATAAAATATTAACTGAACAAAATATTATCTCCTCCTTGAGGTGACATTTAAGGAAATGACGAAATTAAAGAGAAAAAGTGCACTGCCATGAATCTTTATCAATGGAAGCTAACAAAGGCAGATCATAAACCAAAGAAAATTACTTCAAAACATTCTTCCAATCACCTCGAAGTAAGATACTATTAATTTGATGAGGTCTATCACTGAAGGTGTGTGTGTGGGTGTGTGGCAGCAAATAAGTTCATATGCCACTATGCTAATAGTAAAGCAACATAGCAAAATACACCACCATATATATTAACAATCAGAAATGTATCACCGCAAATCTCATTTTAGATCTATGGGATTCATCACTTACAAAAGTCAACATAGAACATAGATCTTTTCACGAAGTGAAATGTGCCTTAGGCTCTATGACTCCAGTCCAAGTTATGGCTGCCCCAACATAATGCAAATGAAAGCATATCAAATTACTCTAAATTCTTTAATGGTCAACTGAAGCACTAGATGGTTTTCAAGTACAAGTAATCCTCTGTAACAGAACCAAAACTACACACATGCAGATGGCTGCATTCTCAAGTAAATGCAGACTGATCCTTCAGGAATATAGAATGCAGCAGCCAAAATAAAATGTCTGCCAACGCAAATGAGATGGTGCAAACATTAATCGCAACCAGATAGTTTACTCCCGATATTATATTGGTCATTGGCAAATAGAACTAAGTATGCACAATCAAACTGGAAAGAGAGAGATGGAATAATAGACAGGAATAAGCCCTTGGCAGTTGGCACTTTAACCACATACCAAAATAATCACGTTTTTTCATATTCATATTTGTATAGACTAAATTAGACAAACAAAACTTCAAAAAAAGTCAAAACAAAAGTTGTTTTTTGACCAAAGTCGGTCCGAGTTCTGCCATGTTTAGTCAAAATCGCTGTAAATTCTGGTAAATTTGGCCAGGGTCCGTCTGTGAGAATTTGGGATGAATTTGATCCACTGAAGCTGAATTTCCAGAGAATTTGACAAGGACCGGAATTTGCAGAGAATCGAACCCGACTTTCAGCCTGCCAGAGGCGAATCTGGTAACATAGCATTGCCCTTTGCAACACAGTTTATAAGATCATAACTAAAGTATTAAACCGTTAATGTTAAACAGCACATGGGGAAGATAATATCTAATGAGAAAGGGCACAATTTAGAGTTAAATAGATCTCATATAGAATAACAATAGCGCATGAAGCCCTTCACTCCCTAAAACATCAAAAAGGAAAAGCACTATAATTACAGTAGACATGAGTAAGGCATATGACGGTAGATTGCAGGTTCCTCGTAAATGTTTTTAAAAAGTCTGAAATTGCCAAAGATTGGAGGGATCCATTAACTAGTTTTATATTGTCAACTTCTTTCTCTTAGATAATTAAGTTCCAGCCAGGTACTTCCCAGCAAGCAGAGGCCTAAGGCAAGAAAACCAAATATCTCAGTACTTATTCCTAGCAAAAGTATTAGGAAGATCAACAAAAGAGGAAGAGGAATATAAAAGGGATCCAAGACTACTCAACATAGATGAAATACCTCGTGTGCAATTTGTGGCTGACACAATTCTCCTGAAAATTTTAAATTAAAACAACGGATGAAGCTTGACACATTGAGAGTATTTTAAGCCTTAAGAATATATGAAAGTGAAGCAAGGAAAAAAATAAATGGAGAGAAACACAAATTTTATTTCATTAATTTCCTTGAAAACCTAAGGATGAGAATAAATAGGTATTGGATTTTATAGTATGTTGGATATGTGTGTTATAGTTTGCATGTTTTAAACACTGTATATCCTGCCATTGCTGGGTTTTACAGGTGGTTTATTGATGCAAGGTTTACTACCATTTTATTCTAATTGTAGACATGTAAAAATTGTTCTCTTAATTTAATATCAATTTTTCCATTAATCGGGTGGATTCATTTCAATAATCATATCTTTCATTATAATTATTCACTATATTATAATATTTCATTTCTCTGTTATTCCCATTATATAAATATATATTCCAATATACCATTAAGCAATTTAATAAAATATTCCATTCTCCATTATTCTCATTAAATAAATATATATATCCTATTATTATTTCATTAAATCCATTAAATAATGAATACTCTATTATTATTTCATCTAAACTCCTAAATCCCTCTCACATCCATTTTATCCTCTATTTATCGTATTCTACCTCCACTTGGTACATCCACCTGCCACATGCTGGATTACACTGGTCTTTTATCCCACAATCATCCTGATAAGGGATTCACCCTAAGGACATCTATTTAAGCAACATCCCTTCTCATTTGAAATCCTCTGTTCTTTGCTTACATCAATCGTTTGCATTCTTAACATCCACTATAGCCATTTAGCAATCTTTGCATTCTAGTTCATTTTGCATCCTAGTTTCTCTTGCATTTTGCATCTTTTAATCATTTATCTTTGAATCTCCATTCTTCACAGCTGTTTGTGCATGAGCTTCTGAGAGCATTCATCCTTAAGCACAAGATCTTGATTGATACGAGTGCAATGGAGAGAGGTTTCCTTTCAAATGCATGTGTGTGTTCATTTGTTTACGTTTTCAGGTGTGTTTGTTAGAATGCCTCCATTGTTGGATGTTGGAATAAATCTGAATCTCTGACTCAGATTCTCATTTCCCTCATCTACGCTAATACAACCTAGCAGTTTCCTATTTGTTTCCCTATTTGCAAACTTGGCCTACAATTTTTTGAATGTCTCACATAAGATTCTATCCCCGAGTGAGTTGATAGATGTCTGTCTCAAGCATCGTCAGGACTGTATTCAAATGAAGTCAGCATTAAAGTCTTTGGATTGCCATTAATTAAAGGGTGCTCTTTGGTCCTAAAAGTGAGGCGACATATTGAGGAGAGGCGCAAAAACGACTGTATCTTGAAAATTTTGACTTAATTCATCAAATCAGTTTATAGGATTTGTTTTGACAATATTGCAAGTGACATGGCCAATTTCCAAGTTGACCCAATTGGCAGATTCCAAGATTTTAAAGCTCCTATTTTTTGGGACCTTGTTCTGAAAAATAATTATGTCCAGATTTTGAAAATTCGTAAGGAGCCTATTTATATAGGTTCTGCTCATGAATACATTCTGGTCATCCTGGCAAAATTTCACAGCAAGTGGTTGAAAAGTTGTCAGTGTTTTTCTCCTGTGAACTACTGGGATTTTGGTTGTCAAGTGTGGAACTATAAACACATCATCCTTCTCTATTCTCGGTAGCATTGAAGAAACGCATGGCTAATATGATAGAGAGATGACATCTCATGGAACACAATAATCATTCTTTGAAAATTTAGGAATCACAATTGGTCCATCAAAAGATGATTCTCCATAACTGCCTTTTGAGTACAATTTGACTTCTACAGTGCATCTTGATCCATCTCTATTATTATGATTTAAGAAATTTTTCTTAGAAATGTGAATTTTCATTATTTCATACAGATGCCATATTCTTATGGAAGCTATTAGTGATGTTATTGACTTGCTTTGAAGTAATATGCCCTACGATGAATGAGCATTTCCATCAAAATAGTCAAATTGATAAATTTAAATATCTTGAAGATATGCTATTTCATTGAATGTGATGATTGTGCTTAATTGGTAACTTGTTCCTGTTGCCAAAACAACTGATGATACTGATCAACCATTCCAAAACTATCACTTGAATATCAAAAATGCCCAACGAGATTTTGATTTGATCTCTAACACCAAAGAAAATGTATGAGTCGGATTGTCAAAAAGCGGAATGAAAAGGTCACTATGTCACTCTAATATCATCAGCGAGAAAAGTCTAATGGCAATAAAAGTCTATCGGCAAGTTGGTACATGTTAAGAAGCTGCCAAACTTAAGGAATTTACCAAACAAGGAGAAGTTGGCAATTCAATTTTGATAGCTCACTCAAAGCACCTTCAGAGTTTTAGAATTTACTTAAACTGCCGGTAAAGTTTTATATGGATGATTAGTCATTTTACCGAAGGCACCATGTTATTGGCTTTTTAGTTATTATCGACAAGTTTATACACTTCAAGAAGTTGGCAAATTCATGAAAACTGCCGAATGAGCAAAAGTTATTAGTCTGCATGATGAACAAAGAAGCGGATGCATTTTTACAAAAAAGCTAATTATTATTTTTCAGCAGATTGAAGATATTGGCTAGGTTGATTAAAACACCAATGTATTCTCATCACTTATTCATCGGTTATTTATAGAATTTGTCCAAGTTTATTAAAGCAATGATGCCTCCTTTGTGGGGGAGTAACTTGTAACTAATTCAAAAAGTGCCTAAAATATTTGCTCGATTCATCTGGTGGAATGAACTAAAAACTATCAAACAAATGCAAAGTTGCAGGCATAAAGCTGAGCTCAACAACCTTTGGTAGTTTATTTTCTGCCCGTGAAATGGAGTTTTGGAGCAGTTTATGAACATCAATCAAATCTCAGAGGATGCAGCTAAGATACATTTTCGCTACAACATGATTAATAAAGAGCTCGACGCTTTCCTGTGAAAGAAGGAAAGAGAGCTTTGGTTGTATTCTAAGTTGCCGATTTGGGTGTGGATGCGGATGTGAAAATCAGGGGCGTGGATGCGCAAAATTTTTGGGGAAAGGGTTTTGGATGCGTTTATATAAATATATGTGTGTGTGTGTGTGTGTGTGTCATGTCCCCATTTTTAGCAGGGTCATTGAATGGATGGTGCCAAGTCATTATTGCGATCCTCGTGGTTTGGCAAGGTGTTTAGAGGGTCATTGGTGTGAACTTACTATTTATTGTAAGTCAATGGATAGTTCCGATGAGCTTAGATGAGTTACAAGAGTGAATGATGCTCTCAGTTTTCATTTCTAGCTTCTGGTTTGGGCTCCAAGAATCTTGGAGAGAGCGTCTATTTTTAGTAAGTCACCCCATCAAGTTCGTTCATCATCTTTTATCATCAAAATCACTTGTGCTGATAGATTTCGATTCTGATGCTTCTTCAGTTATTTTCGCAAGACGGGTGAATTATTATTATTTAATTAAATTTGCTAAGGTTGCCATTATTGTTGGTATTATATGTTGGGCACCTTAGTGTTATAGCTCG
>MU226302.1:4818361-4830627 GCA_018584345.1 Thuja plicata
TAAGTTTTAAATTGTTAAAATCTCTAAATTTTAAGGGTTTTTTAAATTTGTCGATTCATGGGCGATTCGATTCCGATTCATGGGCGATTCGCGATTCGATTCGGCCTTGCCGATTCCGAGACGATTCTGATTCTCGTTTCTTTGCTCCACACTTTCATAGACGACACTTGAATATATGTCGACATTAAGTATATTGACATCAGTAAAAGTTTAAACACCCGATACCTTCCATCTATTATTTTCCCCAAAAATTCATCCCGTCCAGTCCCAATCCACTCTCCAAAATCCTACTAAATACACGTCCCACTATGGCTAAGCCGTGTCGAATCTATGCCACGCGATTTCCTTCCCTCTTGACCATAGCTCTGTAATATACTTCCATGCTATGAATTTCTGACACCCAAGTGTTTATGGAGGGTGTGTAATACTGCCAAACTACTGTTAATTTCCCATATCTGTCAAGGGAAGACACCCGTAGCCACTTCAATGCCACCCGCGATGATCAACGACGATATACTATCCACCGTATTCTCTGTTAGAGCTTCCCGACATATAAATGAAATCCCGGTTACCTCCACCGTATGAAGACCACTTATGATGCGAGGGGTCCCAGTCCCTTCCTCAATGCGTTGGCATGCCAGTCTTATCATCCACGATGCCTTACACAGGCATATTCAACCCGCGGAATAGTCTGACTTCCTGTGTGAAGCATTAACCGTCTCAATTCATGACACCCGACACCAGCACCCAGTGCAAGGTAGTAGGGAAGTTTCTACCTGTTCAATGTTTCAGTGCCAGCAATATCTAAGTCTGCGGTCAAAGTCGTGAGATCAAAGGTGTTTCCAGAAATGGTTCATTAATCCCCTTGCTGCGTAAGCAGACTGTGTTTGCCAGTTGAAGTAACTTCAATGTGCAAACCCACCTTTGAACCAATAAACTCTAACTCCAAAATTTATTTATTTTATTTCTTATTAAATCTGAACCCAAGATGTAAATGCAATCACTGATGAAACCTCACAAGTTGGCAAGAGAACCAACTCTGATGCCAGTGTAATGACCCGAACCGGGTCTTTCCCTCGTTTTCATAAATATTTCTCATACAGATTTAAACATTCAAGTGCATGCAATAAACCATTGATGCGATAGCAAATGACCTGCAAATATATTTCAATAAAACCCTCAACAAATATTATTGCATTCAATAATAACAATACAATAATAATGGGATTTCTACAATCCAAAATTTGAAATACAATGTTCAGCAGTAACATCAAATGACAAGAACCTGGAAATGCAATGGCAAACTCTGCAGTGAATCCACACCGGAGACGAACTGGGGCTACGTCCAATCCACCTCTGAGCCAAAAGGGTTTCCGTCCTCACGGTTGTATTCGAAAGCTGGAAGCTTCCTGATATCTCCAAGAGATAAATATAATATCCAAAAACTAAGCATATCTCAAATGAGCCTTCAATCCTTCTTTTGAAGCAATGGCTGTGACTCTTCAGTTTCCCCTCTCTGTCTTTTCATATTCTCACTTAAAGTCATTTTTTAAACAAATATAACCATTGGTTATAAAGTGACATAATAAAATAGAGTGAGGAATCTTCTGGCATTAAAACAGAGAACCAAACGAACTCGGATGGAGACGTGTGATAGCTTGCCGGAAAGCTCTCGGCGAGACGCTCCAGGCCCACTACTGAAATGCCAGGAACACTGAATTCTTCCTACTTACTATAAATAGTAAGCACCCTGGAAACCCTGTGGAAACTAATCCGATTGGCCTGAAACTGAAAACACCTAGGCCAAACACCCCTCTGCTCCTCTGCCAAACCTTGGTTAGCCCACCGGACCATGATGAAAAGGCTAACTATAAGGCACAAGATAATGTGCCCAAAAGGGGACATTACATAGCCACTACAATACCTTATAGATTATGAATAAATGAGAACCATATTAGAAATACTATATTAGCTAAAGGAAATGCGATTTTATATACATCAACTATACAGTCGAGAGCCTATGCCTTGGTCTTGGACGCAACCAGGAGATTTCAACTAAGATTGTGGTAAAAAACACCATACAAGGAAGACACGAAGAGGCAAGGAGAAGGACATGAGACTAGAGCCAAAAAAAATGATTATAAAACACATTAAAATGTGTTTTAAGTTATATTTTCATTTTAACGTCAAACGTGCGGATGCTGGCAGGAAGCTCATCCTGGGCCTGTGGATGCCCTCTAGATGCGTTACAATGCATCCAGAGAGCATCCACAAACCCAGGATGAGCTTCCTGCCCACATCCACCACGCATCCGGCTCCGGCTCCGGCTCCGCCTCCACCTCCGGACACATCGACTTCTACATCCGGGGTGGGGGGAGAGCATCGGGAACTAAGGTTGTATTATACAGACATCGAGGAACTTGTCAGGCTTAATATATCATAAATAGTATCAAGCCTTCTCCAGTTTATTTGTATTTTGGGAGCCACTTAACTATTAAGCACGGGCAAGCCAAACTTCTAGTATTTGTGGAGTTCGGCTAAAGGAAACGTTTGAAGGAAAGACATTGTAATATCTCCAAATTCAGAATATTAAAATAAATTTTAATAGAAGATCGAAATTTATTTATATCATGCACATAGTAATTTACCACCGTGACTATTATCATTAATCGAATGAAGGGAAAGACAGATTAACCATGCCAATAACAATATCATAGAAATATTGTTTAATGGTGGAGAGCATTTCGATGAGAGCAGCTGATATTATTAATCGATTCAAAGAGTCAACGATGATACCAATTATTGGGAGCTCCAAGCATCATCAAAGAAGTATAGTAACGTCATACTGGAAGGCGCCGATAAGAATGACCGGAGATGGGCATTTACGTAGTGAACAAGTATCAAAACTATACAGGCTATCATCGTCTAAGAGACTCGGTCTTGCATACGAAAACAATATATGGGTTACACGACAAACACAAAATTAGCAAATATACCATCATCGAGCACCATAGAAATGATACATTGTCATTGAGGGTATCAACCCTTCAACATGCACGAATGGAACCATCAAGGATGATGATCAAGTTCAATACATCGATCATACTCAATAACCGCGTAGTAAAGGAATGATGGGTATCGGTTACGGTCAAGGCTATGAGGACAGCGACTATGACAAGGCACATAGTATCATTAGCCAGGCCACGATTATTTGGCATCATATCATGTTCAGTGTTAAATGATACTTTCATTAGTATTATTGACTTCCACAATATTTATCATGGCTTGATTGCTATAAATCGGTTAACCAACCGATTAGTATTAGATGTAAAGGACAATAACCATCGGTTAACAAACCGAACTCAATAAACATTAAGCAGTGATTATGTTGCACGAAGGGAGGCAACTCTTCATACACACTCCTTCCCTTCTCACTGCATATGTATTAATACTAGATCAATCATTCGATCAATACATTTGATCCATTCGATCAATATATTGGAGAATTGACTTTATAAACATAACTCCCTTGTGGATTTCGCTCGCATAAGAGCACATACGGTTGCTAGCGCAACCTTTATCAAGTGCAAGTATTATAATTATAGATCAAAGACGGCACAGTCAAAGAGCATATAACATTATTGAAATATCAGAGGCGGCTCTTGTACAAAACATTGCATAATTCAGAATAGAATATCTGAGACGGCATATTTCTGCCAAGTGTTTATCCTGTCAATTTCAGCATATATCAGATCGTATATCAGAGACGGCTCACAGGGTAATGTGCATATTTTATATTGTTGAATCAGAGACAGCCAATACACATATATTGAATTCTGTTTACTTTCGAACTGCCAAACACTTACAGCAATCATTGTTGTAACAATAATAGAATTGAACATATCGATTGTATTCCATTTTAGCATTTGGAATTATCAATCATATATATATTCATCCCATTTACTATTGCATTGTTATTCATCAATACATTTCCATTGTTATAGCATTTGGAACTACCAGTCATACTGGTAATTCACTAACTGTTCCATAATTCCCTGTCATTTCATTCATAAATTCATATAAATCCATATTGCATTAAGTAGGAATTCAGTGATTTACCTAGTGTCTAGATAATTACAAAAAGGGGACATTACAATTGTATCAGAGCTAACGAACCTGCTAGCCAGTGGGGTACGTATTAATAAAGATCGAAACAAGTAAGAAATTAATATAACAAAAGGTTAAAAAATGGAAGAAAATGAAAAAATTAATAATGGCTTTGGATCAATTCATCAAAGGACAAAGAGAGGTTCAAGAAAAATTGGCTAAGCTAGTTGGATTACTAACCAAGATCGACCCTTGCAAACAGAAGAAAAAAAGAAGAAATGATGAAAGTTCAAGACATCATACCCTTAAATACAGACCAACGCTTCCTAGTTTTCGTCCAAAGAAAGAACGACAAGAAGTTTCTTTAGCCAGTTTACAAGATCAATTGCGACTGGAGCCAAAATCAGTAGATACATATGAGCAGTTTCAACATGATTGGTTGTATAGTAGTCTTCAACAAGATATCTCTTTAGAGGATTACATTGATCTATGGATAAAATACTCTCCTAAGGAGTATAGAAGTCACGTCTTGGAATTTCAAAAGCATGCACACCATAAGGAACAACGGATAAATGATTGCAACATGAAAATTGCATCAGGGGTCTCACCCATTGACTCCTCACATAAAATGGAGCCATTGAAAGTAGGTGCTTCAAAAGAAGAAAGAGTAGAAGAGGTCAAAGTGAGAAATGATCATCAAACACAACAAGAAGATAATCAGGACATGGTCACTATAAATTCCGAGTCAAAAATACCTAAAGAAGAAATCATTCCCAACATCTCTAAGGAAATGGAAGCAGAGGAATCTTCAATCACAAGTGAATCAAGCATGCAGACTTATAAGAATCATGAGTCCGATTATACAAGAAAAGATATAAGACAGGTAGAAATAAGAAGTTATAATTCTGAGTATTTGATGTTGATCAAACACAACATTCTTTCATTCCTAATTGCGAATAAGGTGAGTAATGCAACAGTAACTCGTGTTCCACTCCATCATCTTGAAGTTGAGAATAAGGAAAGATGATAATGGCCTGAAGAAGTCAGGTGAAGAGAGGGTGGAAAAAGATGAAATTGAGTTTAGAGACAAAAGCAATCTTCAACTTATTCATAATCCATTAACTAGAGTTGAAGTAGACCGGATTTGTGACAACACGCTCTTTGAAGTGAGTGAAGAATCTGGTTTGAATTCATGCAAAGGCGAAAATGAAAATAAGTTTTGGGATCCCAGTGCATCTTCCCTCAAGGAAGCATTGCAAACCATTTGGAAACTTATGAAAAGATCTTATAGTACCGTCATTAAAGACCCCATTCAAATTATCAATAGACGCCGTTCAAAAAAGGATTCTTTCTTCGAATCCTTTTTTTACAAACTAATTGTTCAAGTTTGATAGCAAGAGGCAGACATTATTTCATGCAAGATAAGTATTACCACCATTGTGTTTTGGTTAAGATAGATCTATTGAGCTCGTGGAGGTTAACTACTCACATCTTTACTCCCATCACAATGAATCATTATTCCTATCGAGGCAGCTATATTATGCAGAGATGGCACTTCCGAGTTTGGGATCCAGGAATCATCATGCTATAAGAATGCTTGTGGGCAAGCATTTTTCAAGAGGGGGAGACTATCATATCCCCAAATTCAAAATATTAAAAGAAATACGATTAAAATAAATTTTAATTGAAGATTGGAATTTTTTTATGTCATGCTAATCTACCACCGTTACTATTATCATTAATCGAATAAAGGGAAAGACAAAGATTAACCACGCCAATAACAATACCGTCCAAATATTGTTTAACAGTGGCGAGCATTTCGATGAGAGTAGCTAATATTATTAATCGATTCCAAGAGCCAACGATGATACCAATTATCGGGAGCTCCAAGCATCATCGAAGAAGTATAGTAACGTCATACTGGAAGGTGCCAATAAGAATGACCAGCGATGGGCATTCACATAGTGAACAGGTATCAAAACTATGCAGGCTATCACCGTCTATGAGACTCAGTCTTGCATACGAAGACGGTATATGGGTTACACGAAAAAACACAAAATAAGAAAATATATCATCATCGAGCACCGTAGAAAGGATACTGTCATTGAGGGCATCAACCCTTCAGCATGCACGAATGGAACCATCAAGGATGCCGATCAAGTTCAATACATCGATCATACTCAATAACCGCGTAGTAAAAAAATAATGGGTATCGATTACAGTCAAGGCTATGAGGACTGCGACTATGACAAGGGACATAATATCATTAGCCAGGCCACGAATATTTGGCATCATATCATGTTCAGTATTAAGGGATACTTTCATTAGTGTTATCGACTTCCACAATATTTATCATGGCTTGATTACTATAAATCGGTTAACCAACCGATTAGTATCAGATGTAAAGGACGATAACCATCGATTAATAAATCGAACTCAACAAACATTAAGCAGTGATTATGTTGCACTAAGGGGGTGACTCTTTATACACACTCCTTCCCTTCTCATTGCATATGTATTAATGTTGTATCAACCATTCAATCAATATATTGGAGAATTGATTTTATAAACATAACTCGCTTGTGGATTTTGCTTGCATAAGAGCATATACAGTTGCTAGCGCTACCTCTATCAAATGCAAGTATTATAGTTATAGATCAAAGATGCCACAATCAAAGAGCATATATCATTATTGAAATATCAAAGGCGGCTCCTCTAAAGAACATTGCATAATTCAGAATAGAATATCTGAGACGACATATTTCTGCCAAGTGTTTATCCTATCAATTGCAGTATATATCAGATCATATATCAAAGACGGCTCAAAGGGTAATGTGCATATTCTATATTGTTGAATCAAAGACAGCCAGTACACATATATATTGAATTCTATTTACTTTTTGTGATGTCCCCAATTTTAGCAGGTATTGGCTGTGGTTTTGTCCGCTCATTATCGCGACCCTCGTGAGTTGACACCTGGTTTTGAGGGTCCCAGTTGGCAGACTCGCTATTTTTAGTAAGTCTGGACTTACTCTTTTTAATAAGTCAGTTGGACAGTGTTTATCTCTGACAGGGCAGTATCACCAATGGTCAGTGCTTCAGACAGTGTTCAGAGTAGGCAATTCTGTGGCTGGGGATTTACTATTTATAGTAAGTCTATTTTTGGCAGTTGCTATTTTTGGCAGTGCAATGGATGGCTATGTCAATTTGGCATGATCATCAGCGGATGGGAATTTATCGCATAAGTTTATATTTATTAATTAATAGTTATTAATAAATATTTATAAACTATTAATTAATAATAAAGCCACATTATTATAATAATACTTTATTATTATAATAAGTTAGAAGTTGTTATTTAAGAGAGCGGTTAACTGATACATCTTTTGGGAAACTGTGGCTACAAAAGCATTATAAATATGGGCTCAGTCTTGGACTTGGGCATCGAATGAATTATTATTTTATTTTGGTTTGTTTCTCTTAGGAGAAGTTTTGATTCGTAGAATCAAATCCCTTGCTGAGGTATAAGGGTTTGATACTAAATTTTGTATTGCAATTTGCTGCTGATGTAAAGCAAATTGAAGGTACTCTCTACTGTGTTTTATCTCTACCTAAGAGAGAATTTCTTAAGCATTGGTTGTAATGTCCCGATTTTGGCATGCTTCTGCAGTTGATTGAGTCAGCTCATCATCGCGACCCTCGTGAGTTAACGCCTAGTTTTGAGGGTCCCAGTTGGCAAACTTATTATTTTTAGTAAGTCTAGACTTACTATTTTTAGTAAGTCAGTTTGGTCAGTTTCCATTTCTGGCAAGGCAGTATCGGCAGTGATCAGTTTCCAGATGATGTTCAGTTTGTGCAGTTTTTTGGCTAGGGACTTACTATTTATAGTAAGTCTATTTTTGGCAGTGCAGTGGATGGCCATGTAAGTTTGGCAGGATCAGCAGTGGATGCGGGATTTATCGCAAAAGTTCATATTTATTAATTAATATTTATAAAATATTAATTAATAATAAAGCCACATTATTATAATAATACTTTATTATTATAATAAACTAGAAGTTGCTAATTAAAAGAGTTGTGAACTGAAACTCTTTTTGGGCAACTGTGGCCAAGGATGGATTATAAATATGAGCTCATTTCTTTGGGATGGCATCGATTCAATATATTATATTTTGTTTGTTTTCTCTTAGGAGAAGTTCTGATTTGTAAATCAAATCCCTTGCTGAGGTATAAGGGTTTGATATTAAATTTTGTATTGCAATTTGTTGTTGTTGTAAAGCATATTGAAAGTGCTCTCTACTGTGTTTCATCTGTATCTGTGAGAGGAAGTCTGAAGCTTTGTTTATGCACACTGAGGGTGCGAATTAATTCTGGAATTCAGATTATTATCTTTTGGCATTTTATTAAAACTGGTGGATTGAAGAACTGGTGAAGGGTTTGAAGAAATTGTGTTTATCGAATTGTGAATTCGATAGAGTTGAACCAGCACTTGAATGGGATGTATCTATCCACTGAATTATGTATTTAATTTGCATTTCGTTGTGAGAGAATTGTATCATGTGTGTGATTTTGCAAGTCAAGAGGCTGCGTCTGAAATTGCTCACCTATACTGCGGGTTGAAGGAAGGAAGCCGAATCACTGTTTTTGGCATCATTCCCTTCAAAGTCAGCAGCTACAACAGATTCCAGCGTCATTGTCTTCAAATGCGTGGATACAGCCAAGACATGAGAATTGGTTTGAGGGATTGCCACGGCTACTATTCAAACCATGCGGCCAGCATTCCATCGAAATTGATATGAGGTAGTTCTTGTAATTGTTCTGGTTAATGTTTCATGATTGATAAAGGATTGCAATCGCCACACAATTTGATATTAAATATTAAGTATTTGCATACAGAGGAGTTTAGCCTTTCCTGGCAAATTACTTATTTGCTTGTAAATTTTGGAGAATGTTTAAAAAAAGGGTTTAATATTTGTTCTCAAAGGAAGAAGTATAGTTTATTTTATCTTGTGAAGCATAATTTTTGAGTTTGCAAAAAAGAGCCAGGCAGGTTCATTACATTGGTTTATGCACACTGAGGGTGCAAATTTATTTAATTCTACGATCATCCATTTTGAAAAGAATGTTGAATTGCTCATGTGGTTTCGAAGGAAGGGTTTGATGGATTGAGAACGTAACATCTCAGTCTTGTGAGTGCTTTGAATCAACCTGTGTTGGTGAATTGCGCTGGATTTGCCGTGGTTGTTTGGTGTTGTTTCCATATGTTTGGAAAGATTGTTTGGGTTGCATGTGGAGAGAAGGCAATTGATGAGACAGTTGGTGGTGTGTTGATTCCTTATTGTAGCCGTTTCATATCTGTCGTCAACTTTGGAATTCACGGTTAGTGTCACCTTGAGTATCAACGTCTTCATTTGGGAACGGATTGTCTATTCAGTATTTGCTAATGCGTAGAATATTGCTGGGCGTGACAGTTGAAATCATTAAACACAGTCAGCTGGGACTCCAGCATTTAATCTAAGGCAGCCGTGGGTGCAAGAGAGTGCTATCAACTGCAGAGTTTGAAGCAAACGGTTGGTATAGTAAATGCAGATTTCTATAAGTTATTCGAAAGCTTTTCCTTTCTATGAATTGTGATAAATGTTACACTTTCAACATTGATAGTATTTTGAATGTTATTGTTTATATATATATATTCCGAAAAAAACAACCAAAAAATCAAATATGGAAAAGTTACCAAAAAAACAAAGTTTGTTAGCATTTCTTTAGAAGTTCAATTTCCAGAACTTGGTTAAAGTGTTATTGGAATTAGAAAAGTTATCTCAGGAGCCAGTCAGGGTCATTACAGTATCAAAGCGGTTTCCTACCAACTTGCCGGGAAATCGGGTTAATTTTTTATTATTATTATTTGGGAATTCAATTATGGCAAATGATAGGAGATTTATGCCCGGTAGGCATTACCACCAGAGAGGTCAATCACCCACACTAAATGAAGAGGATGCAGATATTCAGTTTGGCACAGTGCTTGGTGGGTTCAGGTGCGTCAGCAGGTACTGCACGACCCACAACTGCTACTGAAGCAGATATAGACAGAGAGGCTAGGGAGACCTTCAGGAACCTAGCAGCAAGCTAGCATCATGTAGCTGATGTATTACATGAGCTTTCTGACACATTGAGACAGATCGTACTTCCGAGGGATCAGAGTAGGGAGAGATCACGTGATGCCTCTGTTGCATCACATAGATCACGGGTTGATGACAGGCACAGGGATTATGAGCATAGAGCCCCGAGATATGATAGGGCAGATAGGGCAGGTGACAAGGGAGATCAGTTCAGACACCAGGGGCCTAGATTTGTGAGACCGGAGGCCGATGCGGTCAACACTGATGCTAAGAATGTCCCCTTTGCCGATGATATAGTCACTCACTATGCTAAGTGGGATGCCCTTCCTTAGGCCTTGAAGCAGAATTTGAATTTTGACAGATATTTGACATAGAAACGGGAGCATTCGAGGGGAAGGCCAGCACAGGATAGACAGAGGATGGGGCAGAAGGATTTGAGACACGTGGCTAGCAAGATGATGGTAGCACATTTCGATGGCAGTGGTAGGGTCACTGCTAGAGCTTGGATCCACAAGCTCAACACCTACCTCGCATTGTGTCCTATGACTGAGGACGCCATTAGATTTGTAATTTTGCATTTAGATGGGACTGCGCATGATTGGTGGTACCATGGGCTGAGATCTTTACACCATGACCGGATTACTGTTTATCAGGAGTTTGTGGACCGGTTGATTGAGCATTTTGATAGGAAGGACCTGGAGATCTACTTCAGAGAGTTGGCTCAGTTACGATAGACGGCTAGCTTAGAGGCTTTCATCAGTGAGTTTCAGCATCTGTCAGTTATGGTGTATGACATTTCTGAGCGGAAGAGAGTGATGTTATTTTTGGAGGGGTTAGTAGAGCCACTCCGTGGATAGGTTAAGTCTTTGGACCCACCCACTTTACAGGAGGCGATGAAGAAGACCCGAGATCTTGAGTCATCATCTCGGAGCAAGGGTGCCCCAAAGTCATCTGGTCCTCCACCTGTTGATGGGGAGTCTCCACCTATTGTTGAGGACAAGGGCAAGTCAACGGGAGATTTGATGATACTTCCAGAGAGGACTGAAGGAGGAGACAACTTTGCTTTTGGTGCAAGGGGCCTTTCTCTAAAGGTCATACTTCTGCTTTGAGGCCGAAAGGGGCAGTAAACCGCGGCATGTGGGTTTACACGGATGAGATGGAGGAGTCATCACAGCAGCATGAGGATGAGGACAGAGATGATCCTACTGGGGATCGAGTCTATACTGTGATGAGTGTTTATAACCTCATATTTGACTCACATGTTTAGGATTTACATCAGGTGCAGAGCCAATCTGTACCTACGATGGATTGGTTGCAGGATGACTGGAGAGAGTCAGTGAAGTTTAGTATGATGAGTTCTTCTGTTGAGTCATCTTCTGGCGACGTCCAGATCTCCACTTCATCAGCGCAAGCACTTGGGGTTATGATACAAGTTATGTTACTGGTGCTACTGATGTCATCGGTTTATAGTTGATTCCGGAATGGCAGGGATGTTACGTGCTTCTTATGGGATCTGGGTGGAGGTTCCAGTGAGATACTCGATTGCTTGAGGACAAGCAATTTTGGGGAAGGACTGTGGTGTCCCCAATTTTAGCAGGTATTGGTTGTGGTTTTGTGCGCTCATTATCGCGACACTCATGAGTTGACGCCTGGTTTTGAGAGTCCCAGTTGGCAGACACGCTATTTTTAGTAAGTCTGGACTTACTATTTTTAGTAAGTTAGTTGGTCAATGTTTATCTCTGACAGGGCAGTATCAACAATGGTCAGTGCTTCAGACAGTGTTTAGAGTAGGCAATTTTGTGGCTGGGGATTTACTATTTATAATAAGTCTATTTTTGGCAGTTGCTATTTTTGGTAGTGCAGTGGATGTCTATGTCAGTTTGGCATGATCAGTAGTGGATGTGGGATTTATTGCATAAGTTCATATTTATTAATTAATAGTTATTAATTAATATTTATAAAATATTAATTAATAATAAAGCCACATTATTATAATAATACTTTATTATTATAATAAGTTAGAAGTTGTTATTTAAGAGA
>MU226302.1:4872213-4886938 GCA_018584345.1 Thuja plicata
GATGTTCTGATTTAATTTTAATGTTTTGAATCTTTGATGTTGAACTTGAACTTGAAGTATATGATGGTATGATCATGGATTCATGATTCATGATTACAAATTTACAAGTGTTTTTATTGTTTAAATGATTACTTTTTATGATACTATGTGACATTCTAATCTTAACTCATGCTTCTAGGCTGCATAAATATCAAAATATGTATATATATATATATATATATATATATATATATATATATATATATAATTACATATTTTTGTACTAACGAACCCGAACCCAAACCCCTTTTCAAAATTTTGGCGAACCGGTGAACCGGTTCTTCGAACTCGAACCCGAATTCAAACCCGAACCGGTAACTTAGAATTTTACATGTAAATTGTAAAATGTAATTACATGTAAGAACGGCACAAGTCCAAAGTCAAACAGGGCCCTGTTGTTGAATAAGTCAAAGTTAGTTGCACTTTTACCCCTTTTTTTTCTTATAAGCTCTCCTCTATATATAAGGGCTTCTTTTGTAAAAGAGATCTTTCAGCACATGCAACAAAACTCTGCCAGTTTGAAGACATTTTGGAACTTTGATTTTGAACTACAAATTGAATTTCAATCAATAAAAAAGCAAGTTGCATTCAAAGTTTGTGTTGAATCAAACTGTTATGTGGTGATAATGTTCCTAGGTCTTTATTGTTACATTATCTTAAGTTGATTGAGAATATTGTGGTGTTAATAATTTGTCTAAGAGAGATTTAAATCTAATTTTGTAGTTTTTGAACTGCATTATTGAAATTGGAAGTTTTGTCAAGTGTTTAAACTAGAAGTAACTTGGAGTCTTTGAGCTACTATTATTTTTTACATGTATGTGATTGAGTTGTAGTGTATGTTGAAGACTTTGAGCTGCACAAATACTTCATCTTTGTTCCTAAATCTGCAAAAGAGGTAATGAAGTTTTTGTGCTTTTGTGGGCTTCTTGGATACTTAACTTTGCTGGTATACTTTTCAGTTATTCTTTCATCTAACTATATTGCATATCAGAATTATTGCTCCAATTGGTACTCTATGGTGAACTGCATTAATGTCACATGATGGTGTTTGAAGTTTATCGTAAGAAAAGAACATCTATTCTAAAAGAAGAGAATGTGATGATAGAATAGAAGAGAATGTGATGAATGACACACCCTATTGATAGTTTAGTGTAAATACACTTAGTTAAGTACTAGTTGTGCTTAGTAGCAATAAGAAGGAAGCCTCCCGTTTCCAAGAGGAGAGATTTAATCTCAATAAATTGTGGCTAAAGTAATCATTTTACAATCAGTTGATTTAAGTTAATTACAAAATATTCACCCAAAGCATTGCATGCATTTCAACTGTGGCTTAATCCCGGTAAATAAAATGAAAGAAATTTGACTATTGTGTGCCTTCTAGCACTGTATGTTCTCACCATACCCATTCCAGGATCTCGGTGATGAAAAAGTGCTAGAATTTGTGCATGAATATTGGGGTTTTGTCCAAATTATCAAATGTAAACTCCAAGCAGTACTAATCTTACACTTTTCATGACACTGAACAGTCCATCAACATCCATGTATTGTGCTTTTATTGTTCCCACCACCATCAATCTATTGTTTTCTGGTATTTCATGCACAATGCTCATTTCTTAATAACCTTATCCTGAAATTAATAACAGTCCTCGAATGAACCATTTATTAAAATCCTATCAATTTAAATTTTAAACATTTGGTTTCTATCTAGACTCCAAGCAAATATTGAAATATATCATCCACTCATATATAGAACTAAAAATAACAATCTTGACCAATATTGGTAATGTCAGTGGCCACAGGATATAGGATAACAAGATTGTGTTACTTCCACCTTCCAACTCTTCACATTAATCAATATGCACAACATTAACACAAGATTGTGAATGAAGAGTTTCTTTGCAAATGGGATAGCATTATTTCATTAAAAATATTTCTTAATGAGGTATTTGCTCTAAGCAGGGTCAATGTGGCTCATTTTGGGTAACCCTGATTCATTTAGGATAAACCCCACAAACATTCCGCTGGCCCCTAGATGACTCGATAGCTGCACTGAACAGAATTGCAAACCAGGTTCAAATCAGACCTAGATCCAAGGCATCAAAGCTGCAAATGGATAACTTAAGCTTTTGTGATTAAGTAGAAGCACTCTATTGTAGATATGAATTAAACAACTATTTGCATAAGAGTTAATGTATCTCAATAAGGATAGATCAAATAAAGAAGCTTTATAATATTAGAAACAAACTGTAAATTAAGAAAAGATCTTGAATTAAATAGAATAGGATGACTGCCAAGAGGACAATGCTCAGTTCAACATCACCCCTTAATCTTTGTAATTTGGCCCTCATAATGTTAAATTCGAGGATGAAAGCACAATAAAAGTAAAATATTTCAAGGCACGATATAAACAGAAAAAGCCTAAGGATTCAAATTATCATTACTAATTATTATATAAGGAAACCCTTTTGTTTTACAAAATACCAAAAGATCTGATAGTAAATATTTTTCAACAGAAAATTAAAATCCAGATATGAAGTTGAGAGAAAAATGAATCATGAAAAATCAATATGGCTCACCTGAATGTGAACTTCAAGTGGTACTGGTCTCACACTTGGCTTGAAGTTGAAAAGCCCAGCATCATCAATACCCAGCCAGTCAGCCAAATCACTGATCAAAAAATACACCATAAATATGACAATATCAAAGAGATCAGAAGAAAGTCACCAATACTCACTGATCTTGATGACTAGTAAAGAAAGGTCCAAGGGAAAAGATAAATCTAATTTGCCTCAAACTACTATATAATCATGCAGTTTGTAATATCCACAGCCAAAGCATGCGAAATACATAATATTTCATACTCACTGCCATTAAAACTCAATTTTCAGGAATCAGTAATCAATCAGAGAGCTCCAAACATATACAGATCACTAAGGATGAAATTTACCAGAATCCTTAAGAACACCTCTAATTTGTTGCAAATGAATAATAATTACTTTCATTATCTTCCAGATCACTTCAACCAAAACTTTTTTCTCATTCAGATAAGTATTTCGACTTGAATTATTGCAATAATCAACACAAGACCATGTAATAGTAACAGTATTATTTGAAGAGAAATAGGAACAATACTTGGATCAAAATAGACAAAATATTGTGCAAATATTCAAAATATAAGAAGTATAAATATAGGAATTATTGTAAAGAGATACAACTGAATAGACTGCCTTACCGAGCATTTGCTAATGCAGTTGACAACCCTACAAAGCGAATTGGACGAGCTGTTTGTGAGGAAATATATCTCATCCGGGAAACAATAACCTATTCAAAGTATCAAGACATGAGATTATCAAAAATATTTATAACATCTGACAAAACCCTCTCTATTTATACTGCGTATATCTAATTAAAGAATCTATGATTTGGCCAAGATAGCTGCCTTTGATGGTAGATCTGATATGTATAGATTATCTGTATACTATTCACCTGAGATTTCTTTAGGGTAGAAAAAGACATGTTTAATGTAGAAGCAAGCAATATGTTTTATGCTTGAAAAATTATTTCATTCCTTATTTGACCAATTATTTCATTCCGTATTGACGCTTGCACGTGTCTATATGTGTGTGTGTTATATATACCCACATATGTATAAAGAAGTGTGTGTGTGTGTGTGTGTGTGTGTGTGTGTAAGTGTATGTATATATAAATGTATACATAGATTATCTGATACATATACAAACACATAGATATATCTATATAAATATATCTATGCATCTACTTGTACATACATAATATATATAAATATGCATGTGTTATTGACAAATATATATTACATACATATAAATTAATATGAATATAAGCTTCGTTATGTGTGTCTATAGGATACACATACATGTATGTATTTATGTAATATAAACACGTGTGTATGTATAAATATATCTATGCATATATTGCATATATATATTATATTAATATACAGAACTACATTATACACGCACATATATATCATCTACATAATGCATGCATTCATGTACATATCAACATATGTACTTCTCTATACATGTGTGCGTATATAATGTGTATATTGATATAAGAAAAGTTAGCAAATTTGAAAAGTACTCGACAAGTTTCCAAGTACTTGCAGGTATTTTTCATAGCATGGTTTCCCTGTGTTTACTCACCGAGTCATTGGCATGTAAAAATAATATGCACCGAGTTTTTTAGTGAAAACTAACCAAACTTTTTTCAATTACTAGCTGAAACTCAATGAGTCCAATGTAAAATATCAATGTCACGGTCTACATGCATCTGATGTAGGTAAAACGCAAAAGAAAACTAAGAACAAATATTGCAAAAACACAATTTTTGGTCCACAAAACCATTCATTCGTCCCTCCCCACCACACACATCAGCAAGCAAGAATTCAAGAGAATACTGGGAAGATTGTTTGACAATTTGAAGAATACAATTGGCCAATAGTAACACCTCATAGTCGCCCATTTGCCAGTGGAATAGGCCGCTGAGAGAACTGGTCTCGTCTTCTGAGCATTCCCCTAGCCGGAGCACTCCTTCATCTGATTCGACTCCTTTGTCCTCTCCTTCTGAGTCAGACGCCAGATCCTGGCTTACACATTGATTCCTCAGGTCAATTGTGTACTTTCTCCCGTCGACCTTTATGGATAAGGTATTCATTTTCCAATTATGGGTGGCCTTGGCTGCCACCAGCCAACCTCTCCCTAACAATGCATCATACCCCTTTTTTTCTAGAGTAATTACCACAAAGTCAAGAAGAAAGTTTTGTGTACCGATCCTTACCTTCTGCCCCATTAAGGTTCCTATTGGTTTGATTCCCTGTTGATCTGCACCTACCAATTGGAATGTGGGCGGCCAGAGGGTAGGCTTCCCTAGTGCCTTCCAAGTCTCCTCTGGTAAGACATTCACACCGGATCCTCCGTCTACAATAGTATTTGAAATTTTGCACCCCATTACCTCCATTTCCACTACTACCGGTGTTCTTCCTGTCCCTATTGTGAATATAGTGTCGGACGTATCTACTGGTTTTTCTTCTTTCCCCTCCTTCAGGGTTTCCTCTTGGCTGCTTGTTCCCTGTGCCATTGCTACCCGTAGCTGAGGTAATGTTTCTAATAAATCCATAATTCTTACAGGAATAGTGGTTTCCAGTACTTGTTTCATGATGCTAGGTACTGGTCTGTTATTTGAGGATTTAGCAGGACTTCCTCTTCCTTCTCTTCCTTCCTCTGCCATAGTATTTCTAATCTCCTTTCTTGCTTCTTGAAACCTTTATTTTCCGTGGCCAGGTCCAAGTAAGTAAGTTGTTTGGACTGCATTCTCGTTATGGCGAATACTTCCTTCTCTGGCTCTGCAATGTCAAGCCTGTTCACCCCCTTTTGTCTCGGGCAATTGGCATCCTCATGATTTCCTGGTCCACACCATTTACATAACATCCCTCCGTTCTATCCCCCTCCGCTTTGGCACTCTCACGCGAAGTGTCCCCACTCATTACATCGCCTGCATTGGATCATTACATCGCCTGCATTGGATCATGGGCCTTCCTTTTGAATCGTACTGGATTGCCCTCCGAGGTGTGTTGTTATTACTGTTATTGTTGCTATTATTATTGCTCCCCCATCTATTGCTTTGGTACCCTCCAGGTGAGGCTTCTGTGTTAGTGTTTGTGTTCCGTGGAGGGGTAGCCGGTGGTGTAGATTGTTCCCCTTGAGTAAAAAATACTTGAGCACTCCGTGCCTTAAGATTGTAGGGGCAATCTTTGATCGTGTGGCCTAGCACTTGGCAAATATCACAGAAAGCTTTACGCAGGCACGTTCCTTTAGCATGTCCTTCCTTCTCACAATCCATACACCAAAGTTCCCTTCCTTCTCTTTTTTCCTCCTTGCTTCCAGTCACTTCCTTCATTAATCTCATCATGTCTTTTCTCAAAGCCTGGATGGTTTTGGACTCATCCCCGCTATCTTCTGAGCTCTCACTTCCACTTCCATGCTTATTAGCCTTGGAGGTTTTGTTTTCACTTTCGATGTCCATTGCTCGGGTGCATGCTTCTCCGAAGGATGATGGTGGTAGTATCTTCATTTTCCGCTTTAGGGACGGGGTTAACCCTTCAATGAACCATCGTTTTTTCGATCCGTCAGCAAGTTTGTTATCCAATTTTCCTATGAGCTCCTTTAATTTCCTGGTATAGCCCCTAACTGACTCGTTTTTGCCTTGTCTAGTATTGTAGATTTGTGTGACTATCTCATCGTCATCCCGTAGCAGTCTGAATTCCTCCTCGAATGCAGTACGGAGGTCTTTCCATGTGGTTTTCTGAGCAGCCTCAAGATCTGTGCACCAATCAATAGCGATCCCTCTTAGTGTGGCAGGGAAGGCTTTTAACCATTCATTAGCGTCATTTTCTCCATTGGCCTGCCATATAGTGATACACGTTTTACAGTGTCAAGCCGGGTCATCCGACCCCTCTCCAATAAATCTTGGAAGTTTCTGTTTGACTACTGCCATTCTTCTCCCCCCTGCTGGAATGACACTTCCTCCTGGTGGAACACCTCCTCCTGGTGGGACACCTCCTAGTGGGACACTTCCTCCTGGTGGGACACCTCCTCTTGGTGGGACGCTTCCTCCTAGTGGGACACTTCCTCCTAGTGGGACGCTTCCTCCCGAACTCGTACTCTCTTCTTCTCGTTGTGACTTGTGTCTGGGTGGAGTGAGGCGTCTCTCGGTACTCCCTGCGGGCAGGTGTTTCAAGATTCTCTCCTCCTCCCTTCAGTGTTTCTGAAATGGCCAAGTTGGCATTTCCTTCTATGGTATTTTGGATCAAGTTTTCCTCAAGTTGTCTTTCGCTTAGAGATTGCTTCCCCAACTCTCGCAAGCGGTGACGTCTTGCTTCCTGTTGTTGTTGGCCAAGAATCCGCACTCCGGCTTCTTCTTCAATTTCTTCTCCGGGTCTGTGTTTAGGATATTTGTTTGGAAGCAGGGGCATGAATTTATCAAGTGGACCAAATGTCTAGCCAGGAGTCGAGAAACTCCGCAATGTAGATCCTCCACACTGGTGGTACCGAAATCAGTTCGTACCGTGGTAATCTGGAACTACTCTCTGGGCTTCCCTTCCCACGTACCGCACTATCCAAGCTAGCCCCCACGTGTCTTGATCGTACCTTGGTATTCCCTCCTTTGTACTAAGACCTCCAGGTCCGAACTTAGGCAGCGGCGCCAAAATGTAGAATGGTTAACAATACCAGATATACAGAAGGATACATTAAGCATTCACAGATACCATTCAACCAATTACCAATAATTCGCTAACTACCAATATGATGAAAGATACAAATTACCATACCAAAATACCAGATTGGCGAGGAAGTGTTTATTCTATTTATTATTACCAGAAAACCAACAACTCCATACAATAAATCAAACACATATATATAATAGTCGATTGGTTGGGGAAACCAATCGACGCACCTCCTCGCTCCTAACCACCCTCCCGACAACCATAATTAAGTCTTAATACAAAATGACTTTATCTCCTACTACATATTGGATTTGCAATATATTACTTTCATTTTTTTCTTTTTTCTAAGTATTTAAATTTGTAAACGATTTCTATCTTTTTACCATGTTAAATCTAAGTTGACAGTTCAAGTTTGGGTTCAAAGAACCGGTTTGTTGGTACAACACAATTTTGAAAAGGGGTTTCGGTCGTTTGGGTTCCGTAGTACAAAAGCATGTAAACATTATGTGTGTGTGCAACCTAGAAGCATGAATTAAGATTAAAATGTCATATAATATCATATAAACAACAAAAACACCATAAACTTGTAATCATAGCATCATGATCATACCATCATAGCATCATATACTTCAAGGTCAACATCAAAACATTAAAATGATAATATCAAGTTAAGTATAATTCTTTTAACTTTCAACAATTGGAACTTTATACTAGGTTTCAATCGTCTAATGGATAATTCAATATCTAAATATTCTTCTTCTTCTTCTTCATCATCATCAACAAGGCATAGTTGATCAACAAATAGTGCCAAGGCCAATCAGCTCAGCTGCACCAATAACATTCTCCCTATCCAAGTCCTCAAATGCATCAATTGCATGCTAAGAAGTGCGAGCATCCAAGTCCATATGCTTTGCATTTATATCCCACATCTTCAACTCCTTTTCTTTGTATTCATTGTACTTGTGTGAAAGGAGACACAAGTTGGAATACATAAATACCAAGTTCTCTGCTCTCTTTGATTGCAACCTATTGTGCTTTACTCAGTAGATGAAAGAATATATGCTCCAATTTCTTTCTGATGCAGATGAATTGGCAACCTATAAAGACAAGACAAAGTAAACAATTAAAATTAAATTAATTAAAGTTATAAGATTAATTGGCAACCTATGAAGACAAAGTACATTAAAATTATAAATAATACTTGTGATATAATTTTGATTGTGAAGGTTAACAGTAATTGGAATCGTTGGCCATTGAGGTACCACCAGCTATGAGCATCCTTCTTAAACCAATAACAAAGAGTATCCGTACTTAGACCTCTTGCATTTACAAACTCTATGAACTCATCTGTAATTGAATCTTGCAAATCATCATCAAGAGAGTCTAAGGAATGCTGCCTTGTACCCATCACACATGTCTAAATCTCTATATATGGTGGAAGCATTCTTGGCATATCAAGATATTGTTTGCTATAATATTTTGGTGTCAATGCATAGGCAAGATGTAGAAGAGTGGTCAGCTTGTTCCATCTTTCTACAACAATTGCTTGCAATTGTTTGAAGATCTCCTCTGGATCTTGTTCTTTTACATTTATGATTTTCTTCATCTTCTCAAGCATTGAGTCGACGCCATCATACACCTCTTCAATGCAAGGCCTATCCATGTCAGTGTAGCAAAGCAAGCCCATAATGGGCTCAGTGAAGTTAAAGAGATACTCCACACATCCCTACCATGAGTAATCCAATATCCTTTGCTTGATTTTTGTTGCCCTTGCACTGCTACTTTGCCTCCATATAGACCAATTATTGCTGATCACCATATTGCAAAGTGTCACTTTCACTTTCACGAGTAGTCTCAAGATGATTACGTTAGATGCAAAACAAGTCTCAGCAACCTACAGTAGAAATGAAGCCGAAAAAAATACAATTAAAAAGAGACAAACTTAAAAAAAAAATACACTTTACACAATCAAATTATGAAAATAAAAAAATGTAATATACTAATTTTAATTTTTTAAAATTAAATTACTACTTCAAGTTCACTTTACCTTCAATAGCTGCAAATTTGAGAATAATCTGAAAATCCCTTGAGACTTGGTGGTTTGTGATGAACATCTAGATGACCTCAACCTCTACATACACCTCTTTGATCCACCCAATTTTATTCTCAATCTTTTGTAGCATAAATATTGAGTGAGTGGACCGCACAAGGTGTCCAAAAGATATGTTGATATCACTCTTCAACCAACAAACGAGCAGCTCTACAATTCTTTGTGTTGTCCGTTATAAATTGAACAACATTTCTAGTCCTATTGTCTCAATGGCAGAGATGAGAATGTCAACAATAAATTGCCTACCTTTTACTTGCCCCTCACAATCCATGGATTTCAAGAACATTGCGCCTTTAGGGGACACCGCTATGACACTGATCAAGGGACAATTTCATGAATCTTTCCACCCATCTAAAACAATGGATACCCTTGTCTCAATCCATGAATCGCTTATGGGCTTCAATGCATCCTCAACTCCCTTGATCTCTCTTTCCAAAAAATTTGCCCATTTGCGTATATGCATATTGCCATATCTCCATCACTAATGTCCCAATTGTCATTTTGAAATGAAGTTTTCAAAGGTCCCTTTCTTTTGCGCACAATGCATGCTTGAGTTTCAATTTCAAGCTCAGTTGTGGTAGTATAAAAGGAGTGGTCTTCCTCACAATATTCAGAGATGGGGGCTACATTCGCTTTGATTTTTTTTAGTGCGCAAATTTTGTGTGTGCTTCTCTCTCTTCTGCATCTTCATGCTCCATAATATATTTTATCACTCTCGTTTTGTATAGGAGCAACTTTTTTCCAAGGCATTTCTTGACTCCTCATCAAGGGAATCCACACAAATGGCCTACCACCAGATAAAATAAACTATTCCTTTCTACATCACAACCTTGATATCTCCAACAGAAGCCCGCACCTCCTGGAAGCAGACTTATAATATCAACATACTTCCACAAAGGAGAATCGGAATTTAAATTTATTTTTTCGTTGTTTATTATTGCCTATGGACGAAGAGGTGGATGCCATTGCAGTTCCTATGGCAAGAAATTTTATACACATTTAAAATAAAAACAATAGAATGGAAAATAAAATAGGTGGATCTTACCATTATCAACTTGCGTGAATGCGAGCATGGCATTTAAGCGAAACATGCGAACTTTTGCAAATACAAACAAAAAGTGCCCTCCTTCCAATACGGGCACTAGGGTTTTCTCTGGTTCTCCAAAACAAGGAGAATTTTTTAATCGTTTCAGTTTATTAGCAGAGCTCCCCTCCATCGCAACTGGTGCAAACAGTATTCCTTTCATATCTAAGCATGGCGGGAAAGGAAACTTCACCGGATCTGAGAAACTGAAGGAACTATCTGCAAGTTCTCTCCAAGCCAGGGGTTGAAGACCCCCGCCATTTCGGAAAAAAGGCCCTTGGGATTCATATCACTCTAAGGCAGTATATAGATATTCATGAGGGCAAAGGAGCCCTTGGCTTGAATGCTCAACTAAGGAAATATCCGAGGAAGGGCACGACAGATGGATCACTGTGCGGGAGCGCCGAAAGTCCAATGCTTCAAAGCCCAAGAATGTATCAGGGAATATCGAAGCCAAAGAAAAAGGTTTGTGGGTTATACCTATTGCTGGTAAAACCCCAGGAGTGGCTTTAGGAGCGAATAAAATCTCGTTGGGTAATACAACGAACAAAGGCAATGCACAACGGGAGTGAAATGCGGAGCCATCACACGACGGACCATCAACCAGTCTTCCTTGTCTTCCTTGCGATGCACAGCTAAATCCCAATTCGGTGAAAAGTCAAAAAGAGTCGGAACTAAATGGTCTAAGGCACAGATCTGAAAACCCTAGGACATTTGGGGTTTCTGCGAATATTTCTCATATTCCAGCAAAGATTAATAATTCCCTTTTTCCGAAACAATCTAATGAAATGATTGTCAAGGAAAACACACAAAAAGATGTAAACCAGGTATCAAATCAATATGATGGCATATGTCTCTTAAGAGTGGAAGGGCATTAGGTAAGACTCCTGCAACAACACCTTTGTATTTTTCCAATAAGTCATCTATCTCCTTGGGTACATTCGGAGTCTTTTCTTTTTCCACCTTCTCTTTGGGTTTCAACACTAGAACATAGCCTATCACTGCTTCTTTAATGGTTTCTAACATCTCTTTTTCTCCTACCAATATGATCATTGATTCTTTCTGTTTATCAGACTTAGGATCCATTATTGGTTTCATGGTGTCGTTATTCCCATCCTTAGTGATAGCATTAGTATTTTTCATCCCATCATGTTGGGCTTTAAGCTCATATTGCCAAGGGCAACCTAACAAGATATGGCATGCATCCATGTCTACAATATCACATAGTATTCTATCTTTGTATTCCCCTATGGAAAAATCTACCCATGCCTTCTCATCAACTAGTGTTTGTTGTCCTTTTGTAAGCCAAGACACTTTATAGGGGTAAGAATGAGAGATCCTATTTAGATTCAATTTTTCAACCATTTCTTTAGACACTAGATTCTCTGTGGAACCTGAATCAACAATAAGTTTGCAGATCTTGCCATGGCTCTTGCAGTTTGTTCTGAAAATGGTGGTTCTTGGGTTGCAGGGACCCTCAACAAAGTCCTCATCATCATCAAGCACACTCCTTTTGGATCCAACTCCTTGGAGGGTGAATTGACACTTTGAGCATCCTCTTGGATTAGTTGTGTAAGAAGTTATTTCATTATAAACATTATGGCTGTCAAATTATTGATCCTTTTCTTTCTTCAAAGGGAGTATAGTAAGATATAAATTTTGGTATAAATATGATTGGAAATAATGATGAAATGGGTTGCAAGGAACGGATATGAAAGTGGATGGTATATCATAATTTATAGATTTGGCAATAACATGGTCATTATTCTTTTAAATGTTTATAACTCTCATATTAAAGTAATTGGTATAAAGAGCTTAATTATTGGAGAATCCTCAAAAAGTTAAATTGGAAAAATTTGTTGATTTAAATTTTTAATAATTAAGATAATATCAACAAGTTTATTATGCCCTGGAAGAAGGTATGAGCTATATTTCTCTCAAATATATGCATAATCCTATAGCCACATACATATGTGATCATATATTTTAACAAATATATATAAGCTCACATATATGTATGGTATGGCAATAGACTTGTATTTGATTGAAATTTGCTTCAAAGTTGGGGAAAATGTGGGCCAGATTTTAGTGCTTTTATTTTCTTCTATTTTAAATCTCGTTCTCATATTTATTTACATCTATTAAGGCTAGATCAATCCTACATATCAAACAAAAAGTTAACAATGACTGCTCAGGATGATTAAATTGAATTATATTCAAAATTTTCCATTTTAAATTACTAACAATGTGTTCTTAGCTGAAAGGAAATGGAGACTTGCAGGCTTTAGATGATTTCACCGTAAGGATGACCTCTGAAGTTACTAAAGGCAGCAAAAGCAGGGAAGCAAGATCTGCAAACAAAACATCAGGACTGATATCTTGTAATAATTTAAACATTATTGTAATAAGAGATCCTCACAAAGTCCAAGGGGTTGAGCTCAATTGGTTACAGCTTTGGGTTTTCATTGTGGAGACCTGAGTTCAAATCCCCATAGGGACATCTTGCGTGACTTTTAGTCTTCTTAGTTGGCTTATGGTTTCTAGCCTGTTTACCAAATTTGTAAATCTTACTTATTTACAAATTGAATATCACATGTTTTTGCTTTAATGCTGTTTACAATTTGCAGATCCAATTTGTGAGGATCTTTTTTTCCTCATCTGGTATTAATCACATGTCTATAAGTGAGATTTGTAAACTAATTATTTAGCAGGACTTTCGAGTCTCGAGCAAGACTAGAGGTTTTCTTTACTCCGTTCTTTCCTACCAGTGCCCGCACTGAACGGAGATGTACTTTTATTTTATTTTATTAATAAAAATTATTACTAGCTACGGCCTCTTGCCCATCAAAAAATAAAATAGGTGGATCTTATGGACAATTAGAGAAAAATGAAAAAAAATCTAGAAACTTAAAACAAAAACAAAATAAAATGAAAAAAAACTTACCTCATTCACCCAATAGAAGGCTTGCAAAGAGTAGGAATTAAGCTCAAACACTTCATAAATAAATCTTCCAACTCCATCTTGCTCAACCCAACTTTTGCACCACCTATTTGCTTCATCTCAAGAGTCAAAAATATCTATTTACATACCAAATGAGCCATAAAAACCAACATAAGTCACTTTAAAACATCTTTTTAGGGTTTTGGATGTCAAAATTTTATTAAATTTTTAAAAAAAAACTTTGTCAGCACTTTTTCGACCAGGTTTGCAAGTGGTCCGCCAAAATTTGCCCGGGTTCAAACCGAGTGCCATGGGCACAGACCCTATCCAAACCCATAGACAGATTGGCCTCGGACACAAACCTAGTTTGAACCGAACCAGTACCAAGGGCTAGGAAGGCTGAACCGGGTAACTTAGTGTTAAATGATTGAATTAAATTAATTCAATTTGCCTATATTCAGAGATTGAATAAAATTTAATTGATTTACATGGATTTGAATCAATTTTATCCAATTTTTTCTCTATTTTTTAAATAAAATTAGTATAGGCTTTTATGTTTTAGGGCTAAGAGCCGATATTATCATGTTTTTATCGAATTTGTTTATTCAACTACGATTTACCATATTTCAATAATAAAAAATTAAGCATTTGAATTTTACAAGATTTTTTTTAAATAATGTTCAAATTGGATATATTTTTTTAATCACTAGTTTTTGGTCTTCAATATTGTAAGTTAATATATAATCACAATTGCATCTAGCTCTACATTTGGTTCAAACTCAACATGTGGAAGTCAACCAATTGGAAAGAAACCCTCTAGAAGTCATGACACAACTTGGAAATATGGCATAACTAGACCAATTCGAGTGTCTAAGATTGGTACCTTGTGCAAGAAAAAACTTAATGGAGGCATTAATTGCCTCAAATACCATCATGTAGGCATTCTTGATCAGGACACCAAACTATGTGAATTGGCCCCAGAAGATGTGAAGTCACCTCCCTCCCTTCTGAAAAATGATGTATGGGATATTGTTCCTAGACCTAAACATAAGTCAGTAGTATCATCAAAATGGCTATTTAAAATCAAGTATGCTCCAAATGGCAGTATTGATAAGCATAAAGCTCAATTTGTTGCTAGAGGTTTTTCACAAAAGGAAGGCATGGATTATGAGGAAACTTTCGCCCCAGTAGCCCGATACACATCTGTTAGAACCATACTTGCCATTGCAGCCTCTAAAGGATGGAAAGTACATCAAATGGATGTCAAGACTGCTTTTTTAAATGGTAAAA
>MU226302.1:4898631-4916227 GCA_018584345.1 Thuja plicata
TGCTACAGTACCACCGTGAACAGTACCCGCGCTACAGTAATAAAGGCAATAAGATTCATGCTTCCAAAATCAGAAGTCTTGCAGGTCACAGCACAATAATCAGGTTTTTTTTATCATTTGTTTACTTACTTTGTAAGGAAGATTCATTCCAGACTTGCACACTTCATTGCAAAAATTGTTATCTTGACTGGCATTCAATATTGAAGTCTAATTTTGCAATTATCTCATTCAAGCATATTGTATAATTATCTCATTCAAGCATATTGTATAAGAATAACTATTTGTTTAATGTCAAAGAATTCTCCAAAAACTACAAAAAATCAGAATATTACAAAAACACAAAACATTCAAACATCAACAAAATCAACGGTGAACGAGACTAGTGGATTCAGAGAGTTAGGACCATTGGGGTTCTTACATCGAGACTAGTGGATTCAGAGAGTTAGAACCATTGGGGTTCCTATAGCTACTAAATGTCTTGGAAATCCCTTTATAGTAACAGGAACTGCAACAAGCTTTGGACCATTTAGGATTAGGATTTACAACCAATCATGTCAAGCATTAAAGACATTTAATTCTGAGATCAAGTTGAAAACCCTGTCTTTCTCTTCAATCTGTGCAAATCTGATTTGGATCGCAGCCATACTTCTTGGGATATGAAAACAGTACTCTTAAGTCTAAGAATTCTCAAGTCATGACATGGAGGGCAACTGAATTTCAGGACTGCTAGAATTCTGAACTTATATCATTATCAGTAATCAGAAAAGAATTCATGGGTATGTTCCAACATGAAATTGATTATTAGATAGATACCCCATGAATCATACTTCTTGCTTGTATTCATCTATTCTTATGTTGGCAGTTGTAAATCAGATAATTACTGTAAGCCCCAATTTTTTCTAGATAAATAGACATATGTTTGCATGATTTTATAAAGTGCAGAGAAAGGATATCTCAAAGGACCCATTGCAATGTCTCAAAGAAAATACCACCTATTCAACCACAATCTTGACATAGAAATAATAACAAGTAACGCTTATCTAAGAGAATGAATGCATGAAATTCAATGGGATGTTGCAATAACGAGTCATACACATGACACAGAATGACCAAAAGGAAATACATAAATACATGACACAGCATTGATAAATACATGAAATTTTATGGCCGTTGTAATGACGACTCATGCACATGACACAAAAGTATAAAAAAACATTGTAGGTGTAGTGTGGTAAATTATACCCCTTCTCAATTTCACGCTCACTTTGGACCCACTTTGGTAGTTGTGCATAATTTATACCCAGTTCCTGTCTGATTGTGCTTAGTTTAGGGACCATTTCTAGTATCTTGGTGCAATCCCCTGCTCAAGACCTTTTTCCTAGCTCAAACTCTAGGACTAGGGTGCCCAACACCCCTATCCAAACAGTTTCGCCCCAAATTTTGAATTACTAATGTCAGCATTGCAAGCAGCGGGAAATTGCCCTCCGATGTCAACCTTCCCTAAAAACTAAATTCAAAAAGGTGTAAGTTGCATATAGATACAACTTCCTCTCTCTTTTGAACTATAAGAAGTTACATGATTCAACTCTTATTGGGCACAAACAAGGCAATTTTGCAATCAATGAGTCAAGCATCCAAGCCTACATCTTAGTTTCAACAATCTTATCAATCATTATGTGTTCCTGCATGATAAATGCATGCACTAACCTCATTCAAGCAACATCAAGCCTTATTTGACACTTCAAGCCAAAGGTTTCATATCTAATGTAACATTTGTCAATTCAAGCATTTCCATTATGGTTTCATCCTCTATCCTTTCTGAGGACAAGATCTTTCTTCATCAAAGATTATTGTATAGTGCAAATGGGAACAACACAAGGATTGACTTAGACAAGCCCCTATACAACACAACATTTTTCCCATTTTTGTGTGCACAAGTTCAGATCCGACAGCAGATGGTGCTATAGTTGTGTAGAGCAGACAACAGCAAACAAACCAAAATTTGAAAAAGAAGAAAGACCTGGACTAGGTTGCCCTACAATCGTGTCTGGCACTTTTTGGATGAATTTCAGAGAGACAGATCTACAGAACCTCCTAGTTGTGAATTTGGAACTTTCTATTGACACGGACACCCTTCGATTGGGGCACCCTCCAACTATGTCCGACATTTTTACGCTAAGATACTGGATTCGCACCTCCTGCCTGTACATCCGGATTCGGATTCGGATTCGTTCGGGCACAGATGCGGAGGGGGGGATGCACTTGGATGCGCCCAGGAAGCGCATCCACACCCTGTGGATGTGTCCAAATGCGCAGTCAAGCGCATCAGTGCACATCCACAAGTGTAAAGGTGGCTAGGGTTGGAAGTGTTATGCAACAGTCTCTTGTTGCTGAAGAAGTTGTTCTGCAGTAGCTTTGTAGTGTTGCAGAAATTGTACTGTAGTAACAACATTGTTTTTGCTGAAATTGTTTTAAAGTGACCTTAAAGTGTTGTAGAAGTAGTTTTATGGTAACAAAATAGTTGTTGCAGAAAGTTGTTCCATTACATCCTTTATCTCATAGCAACAACAGAGTTGTTACAAAAATTCATTCCACAACAATCATAGTTGTTGCTAAAGATCATTTGCAGCAGTTACATAGTTGCTACAGAGAATCACTCCCAGTAGTTACACAGTTTTTGTGGAAACTTATTTGCAACAATTACATAGTGCTGCGGAACACCAGTTGAACTAGTTGCAAGTAGCTGTGGAAAATCATTTATAGTAGTCACACAATCTTGTGGAGTCATTTGTAATAGCAACATAGTTCTGGTAGAAAATCATTCACAATAGTGATATTATTACGGAGTTATTAACAATAGTCGAACGTGGAGTTGTCACAAGCACTGAAGCATTTAGCTTGGCTGCTGAAACTAAAGTATCATACTATCAAATGATTGGCATTTTATATACACACACACACACACACACACACACACATACCCAAACACATCCAAAACCACCAAAAAATAATTGTATCCACGTACCGGGTTCTCGTACCCGCATCTGCATCCGGATTCGAACCAGTAACCTAGTTTTTAGGCCCATATTGCAGCTACAAATTCCTGTCTCGTCTTTCTAGATATGAGCTATGGTGTTGTTTTTCTATTCTGAATTTCACTATTATTGCTGAAAGTTGTCAATTTCTTATCATTTAGCCTACATCTTAAATACACAATTCATAATCTCAATTCTATTGCAATTAAAGGAAACATAAACCCAAGCATTCAGCTCTCCCATTAGGACTGTAGCTGAGCCTAATTATGTTCCTAATGAAATACAATCAAAATTTGAGATCTTAGTTTATATTCCTAGGCTAGGATCTTATTTTACCAAAATTTGTTTTGGTAAGCATGTGTCTTATGCTTGCATAAAATTCTGATTTTCTTTCTTAGCTCTCAATTACATTCAATTAATTAGTTCAAGCTTGCATCCATTTAAATTCAAAAAGCTACTACAAGCCACACAAGGATTTAACAACTCAGCGGGTTTCAAAGTCCAAACTGACATGGTTTGACAGGTTTCAAACCACAAAGGCTTTGCCATTGGTTTACAAATTTTTTTCGTGTTCTTGACACATTGTTTTATGTTTCTATTGTTTTATTACATTCTTGTGTCGTTTCTTGCATCTGCAACCTCCTCGAGTTGTCTTTTGCATGCTATAAACATCTTGTGGTTCGCATGAGCCATCCTATCGTTATTCTTGTATCCCACAGCTAACTTACTTCACCTTATTATCATATATAGCTTGTGTATTCATTATTTGATCTCTTGTAAGCTTTAGTTTCTCAAGACGGCCAAGAGTCTCCAAGACATCTCGGGGACGCCGAGGAATTCCTTGAGCGTCTCGAGGGCATCTTGAAATCTCTTGTCCCCATACGTCTCAAAAACATATTTTTATTAAATTTCTTCTTATTTTATGTTTGCAAGCCAATCAAATATATATATATATATATATATATATATATATATATATATATTTTAGAGATCGTTTATAAATATCAGCTCCTTTCGAGCAAACACACTAGAAACCATAAGCCAACTAAGAAGACTAGGAGTCACACACGATGTCCCTATGGCAATTTGAGCTCAGGCCTCCACAATGAAAACCTAAACATGTAACCAATTGAGCTCAACCCCTTGGACTGTATATATATATATATATATATATATATATATATATATTTGGCTGATTGAAGGACATTTTCAAATCATTTGCAAACTTGATATGGGCAATTTATGAGGGATTGTAGCTGCTATTGCATACATTATTGCTGATTAGGCTAGCTACCCTAAATAAAAACCAGAAGTGGGGTTTTTATGTTGGTCTTTCCATGTTTGCAATTCATGTGGTGCTACTGACATATTTATCCAACAATTCATTATCCATTTCCATTGTCATATATGGTTAATTTCAATGTATGAAGGTTTCATATAATCACTGGCGAATGACAGTATCACTGTACATAAAATATCAGTCATATTTGACACATACAACTCATATCTTAGTATTTAGTATCGGCAACTTTTCTATTTTACTAATTTACCAAAGTTTCATTTGAAATGTATTTCTTATTAATCTTTTCATCACTAGATTTTCAAGTACAATATGTATATCAGCACCACCCCCTTGCAACCCCACCGCCACTCTCCCTCTGTCGTCCCCGAACTAAGGCCCTTTGTCCCCCGTCCCCCCGTCCCATTTAAGAGTTGAAGAATTGAGGTTACATATTCTAAGCATCACGAATAGGGGGTATTTATTAAGCATCCACTTACAACAAGAGAGTTGAGCAATTATTTCTACATGGATAAGGCCATTTCAACCAAAAAAGCCAATATACATTGTAAGTTTTTAGTTTTTACTTTCACAATTCATCATTCATTTTAAAACAAAGTGGTAAACAAATTAAAAAGTTCAATTTCAGTTAATTTAATTCTAGTGAACTGGAAGCAATCACAATATAGATAAAATAGGTGTTTCTAAGTTAATGCTCTTGAAGAGTATAAGATTATTAATCTAGATCTCTACGATAAAGTGTCGGGACAGAATTTGTTTCATACACAGATTGAAAGCACACACAAATGCACGGAAACACATATCATTGCACAATTGCAAGCAGGATACCCATGCATTTGACAAGATGTATCACATACAACATTATTTTGAACAATTATATCAATATGTAATATGCATGGTAATTTTAATAGTACCAGCTAGTTACCGGATTTAATTTAAGATTAACAATGATGCTTTCATAAATTGAATAAAATTAAAATTTAGACTGTTTGCCATTTCATATTTAAAAACATACCTCAAGAATAGGTCCACGGTCAGCTCCAAGTAAATGAATTTCATCTAATATCAAGAGTCCAACCTGAGTCACTCATATTTTTTAACAATAAAAGACATACCAATCAGAATCAGTCATAATCTACAAGGAAGAAAATGTATACCTTCGTAATCTGTTATCACTATCATTATTGTACAGAACAGCTAGACATCAAATTTATATTTAACAGTTTTTCTATTCAAAAATATAAAAGAACCACAACTATCTAAAACAATTATTTTCTAATTTTTTTCCCCTATTGATCATTAGGAACGCAATTATCAATCAATAACTAAAATAAACCTTCATCACATATTTGCGATGATGCCAATTACGGCTAATGCCGTCCCATTTTTCTGGAGTTGAAACAATTATATCTGCTGAAAGAAGTGCCTTGAGATCTGGAGTAAAGTCTCCAGTCATCTCGACCTGGAAAGAATTAATAAATTAATTTCTTTATATACTTGCCAGCTGCTTACAACTATTAGTAAAGTAATTACACATTCATATTTTGAAATTTTTTGATAAGAAAATTTGTTGCATGCATACCATCTTTTTCCTCAAAGTCGATACAAGCCCTTTCTGCCAGTCATTCATTCTTTCTCTGACAATGGCCTTCATTGGTGCAATATAAATAACCTGCATGTATCACTCCCAGTTGACTTTGATGTTTAAATTGGATTATAAACTTAATTCATACAGTTTAACAAAATTGATACATTTATATCAACAATAATACAACTTCCCAATGTTAGCATAATCTAAAAATTGATTTACAGGCTATGTTTGAACTTTCAGGCTATATGCATAAGCTGAAGGAACTGAGCTTTTCAAAAGGATATATATTCCACCTTCATGTCTGGTTGAGTATTGAAAAGATGAAGCATCGCCAGTTCTGCAGATATTGTTTTCCCACTTCCTGTTGGTGCTCCTAGAAGGACATTCTTGTCCGTGTGGTACAGAATATGAAATGCCTGCACATCATGTCAGACAGCATTACTGAAATTTCTTAAAGCAAGCATGTCATTAGTATAATTACAACTGAAAGATTAGATACTTAACGTATGAGAAGGCCATACATGGAAAAATTTTGAAGGAAATATGTTACCTGAGTTTGTATTGGATTGAAATGTGAGAAGTTGTATAGTTTCTCATAGTTACAGTTGCCAAGAGCAGAAACAGGAAGAGGCCTCAAATCAAGAAGTTCAGTATGTGGAGTATGTAACTGCAAAATGCCAATGTAGCATACAACAAAAGAGAATTTCTGATTTCTGATTTTGATTACTTGCAGTTCAATATAAAAAAATGCCTTCGAATGTCCTTAAAAGCAATCTAATAAAACCAGAAGTGCATTCTGAATATTTTCATCCCAGATGTAATAGCCATTACAATATCACATATGAATAGTATGAAAAGTAACCTCTGGTAAAATCAATTGCTGGAAGGAGACAGTATGAAAAACATCTGCCTGTAGCCAGCTGTCTGAAATTCCCCGTATGTAGTACTGTGGAGGGCAAGGCTCAAATATAGGTACTGTGAATGTAAGCTTTTGTTGACCAACTCTTGCCATCTTTTTTGACAAAATGAACAGTTCTGAATAATAGATGTGATCATTTTCCGAATCCTAACACAAGAAAGCAAGATAGCATAAACAATATCAAATTTATCAGCAGAAAAGGAAACACAAATATGGAGTCTTAACAGCTGACCTAAGTTAAATCAACACTAGTGGTTAAGTAAAAAACCTGTAGAGTTAAAACCAAAATGCATCTTAAATTATATATTGCCATTTCTAGATTTATTTAGGTACAAAGTAAATAGCATGGACACAACTATAAATACATACGAGGTTCAAGGATAAAGTAAACAAGAAAAATTATAGAAACAAATGACCTCCACGACAAAGGAGGGAAAACTTCCTTTATATTGATATCTGCATATGCATTGAACTTTAACTAAATAAGATTCCAGATTTTCATTTAATAAAGAAACTTTCTATTTGTGGAATTCATATATCAATTAATAATCATTGAATATAATGACAAAATAAAACTAAATCCAAACTCCAATGTACACAAAATATAGAAGTTAATCAATGATTGTGTAAACTAGCAATGGCACATTTGGTGCAAAAGCTAAGTTGAAACAGGAAAGAATAAACAAATATAATTAGTTTATCAAGATAACAGGAACAAGAAGGTGAAAACTATATACAAAGTGCAAACAACAATTAATATAAATTATTCTCCACTTATTGCATTAAACCATGGTTACAAGGCTCAGAAGTCCAGATTCACATAGAGTCAGTGAAAATCCAAAGAACAATTAAAAATATTAAAAATATCAAAAATATTTTCATCATATAGCACATGTAAATTACATTTTGTATACATGCAAATGTATGCAACCAGAGTATTGTGAGAGAATACAGAACAACATCCATTGAGGGGATCTCTTCTTTGATGGAATTTGTCTTTTGGCATTCTGAATGACTCAAGAAAGATTAAAAATTGAAAGCAGCAACATTATTTCATAGGTGCTAGAAGAGTAACAAACAGAGAGTGGCGAGAAAAAACATCTTTTCCCTATGACAGTCATCCGAATAAGCATTAGCCTAAGCATAATCAAAATACCTTTCCTTAGTTTTTCACTTTAATGGACAGGAGAGAGAAAAATCAAGCTTGAGTACCAAAAAAAAGCTGGGATTGCCTTCCGAAAGACTAAGTAGATACAGACCTTTTCCTAGTATTGTTACAACCATAGTTTAAAATCTCACAACTCAGCTAAACTTGGCAGACAATTTTGACTCAGACTTAGCGATTTGTCAAAATTTCGCAAATTAAAACCAGTGGTTTAGGACTCTGCGTTTATTCATTGAGACTCGTGGGACTTCCAGGTTTTATAGCTAGGCGTGTCGACTCACCAAAGACTTGCGAGGCAAGTCTCAGTGAGCCTTGACAAGAACGCATCCAAGTCTTGACCAAGGATTCACTGAATCCCAAGCTCAAACTCTCGAGTCTTGAGCTCGGACTCTCAGGTCTGTCTCGGTGCATTAAAATAGAAAAAAATAAGTTTTTTTTTCATTTTTTGGCTCAATCTCATCTATTTTCGGTCTGAACAGCAAAAACGAAAAGGAAGAAGTGGAGAAGACAAGCATTTGGGCAGGAATAAAAGGGTGTTGGGCCAAAAAAGAGTGAAATAGAAAGTCAAAAAATAATAATAAATCATCCCATATAAATACATTTTTTCATTTCTAATTCATCTTTTCAATCATCTCAAAAAAAACAGGGTCATAAAGTCTGCAGCTTATCATTGCTGCCCTCAAATCCGTTAGGGTCTCCACTCTTGGGATCTCTTGTCCTATAAGAAATTTGATTACAATGAGGGGGTTTGGGAGTGGAATTACACAAATGAGGTTAAAGTTGTCAACAAATTTATTTATTTTGTGTAATTGTATATTTTTTTTGCCAAGTTTGTGTCAAGCACCAAGTCCGAATCAAAACTTTGAGCATCTCAGTCAAGTCCGTGTCCAAAGTCCTCAAACTTTGATTAAAACAATACTTGCATTCCTCCAAAAAAAAAAACATAAAACCACTCATAGCATATTATAGTAATTCCATAAATTTGGTAATTTTGCCTTGCTCAATGTACACCTACACCAGCTTCAACACTCTCTCCCCTTATATCTCTGCGTCAAATTTACACACACCTTCCAACTTGGTATCCACCAAGTCATACATTCATAACTTTCAAATTCTCAAAAGCGCATTGCACAAAATTAACCCACAACCCGACTGCATTGAATTCACAGCATCCTGCCTACTCACAGATTCCAATAGAAGACTCCCAAAAATGCAAGTATCTACCTTTACTCAAATGAAAGATTAATTGTTCACTCTGCAACATAACCTCATGTGCCTTGACTTGTGAATGTGAGCCCATGAACTCTCTCTCTCCATGATGAGCATGTCCTTTTGAAGGTTGACAAAAAAACACATCGTGTCCCTTAATGATATTAAAATTTAAGGTTGATAGTTCTTTACATTGGAAGTCATCAGCAAAGGACAATCTATGCATTTAGAAAAGGCTAAATCGGACGACAAAATGAGAGTGAAAGGCCCAAAGGCCACAAGATTTCATTCTATGCATTTAATATCTATTTTTTATAGAATGCTTTCCCATTATAACATGTTCTCTTTATGACAATTTCATTGAAATCCTTAGAAGGGTCACACCAATTGTAAATTTTGCACCATGATTTGAAATGCTCGTGTAAAGGGTCCACAAGATCTATAGAAGTTGTGAATTGCAAGCAAAGATAAAGCTAATTAACTTAAGATGTAAATAAAATGATTATTGCTCTCAAGCAAAAGGATCACCAATCAAGGGCATGCAATATTTACTGACCAATTCCAACAATGTGGCCACATTTAAACCCATTTTATGTGAGGGTATTTTAAGTCAAGAAAGCCTCAAAACATAGGCATTTCTAGTTGTGGGTCTTTGTAGAGCACAACTATGATGTCCCCATCCTTTCCACATCATGTCAACCAAGTATTTCAATTTTCTAAATTCTATAGAGAGACAATTGCTATAATGAATCAGAAGATCGTACCTGAAGAAATATCCATGATGGTCTCAAGATACCAAGCACGATATGTCGGTGATTAAAAAATCGTCTAAAGTAGGAACATGAAGAGAAGGTGACATGACTGAAGTAGACAATGGTAATATTGAGGTTGAGTCAATCAATAAGTCTATTGCAGGTAAAATGATCATAGTCAATATACTAATCTATATAGATCGATGGATAACCATGATAACCGATGGGTTGATTAAGGAAAGAAACGTGAGGTAATCACATCAGGTTTGAATAATAATCCAACAGGGAAGATATCATATCTATAATATAATGTGGAGAGATATAGAACCAAGTTTATATTTATTTGTAGAACATGCAATACCGACACATAATCTACAGACGTATTGATATCAACTAAGGCATCAACGATGATCAGCATAGGATCAACTAAGAACAATTGGAATTGAATAAGGAGGAACAATGACTAATTGCATCCATCCTTAGCAACGAGAATCTCCTTTGCTACTACATAATAATCAAGACTAAAGATGCAAGGATATCAAAAAAGATGACATCAACAGAGGGTCATGTTGTGACCTTTCCACACCATCACCCCATTGCAAATGGGGACCCCCTCTTTTCACATGTGAGTTTTAGGGTTTTGGCAATAGAGTGATAGTTCTAAGCTTCAAGGATTGAGGAGTGCCAAATCTTCAAGTCACCAAGGTCGAAAACATCGATAGGTTTTAAGAGTTTAAAGTCCTTAGAGATGAAGTGCAAAAACTAATTGAGTATTGAGGGAAATTTTCCCCAAGTGTCGGGATATCTTGGTTAGTCAACAAGTCTTCACAATGTATTAATGCCCTATTTTATTTGTGAATCTACACTAAAATGATGAAATACTACAAGCAAAACGCAAAGTCCTTATGAGGATCGAATTACCACCAAGTTTGGACCAAAAGTCCCTATGGAAATCAAATTTCCACTAAGCCCATATGGAGGTTGATTCTCCACTCCTGGGAGATGAAAATGAATGAAATTCATTTTGAAAAGGCCATTAGTCCCTACAAAGGTCGATTTTCCACTAAACGACATGAGGTTCAAAGACAAAATGTTGAAAGTCCCTATAGGAGTCATTTTTTCACTAAGCTAACACTTTGAAAAAATTTAGGAAACGTTGGAGTGGAAAGTCTCTATGGACATCGATTTTCCACCAGTCCCTATTACTATAAATTTTCAACTAGTCCCTATGACTATGGATTTTCCACTAGTCCCTATGGAGCCATAATTTCCGCTTCGTAAGTTAAGGACCAAGTTTGTCCCTATGGATGAGGAATTTTTGCGAGTCCCTATGCACATAGAATTTGCACTTGTCCCTATGAGGGTCAAATTTCCCCTGAATGAGCAGACGAGCAAGCAAAGTGTCCTTATAGGGGTTGTTTTTCTACTCCCCCTCAAGTTGAGCAAGTAGAGTGAAATTTCGTTGGGACTAGTTTTGTCCCTATAGCAGTCGATTTTCCACCAGCAATGGGGAATGGTAAATTGTGGACTTGATGAGGTTACAAGACCAATCCAAATACAAGTGTAAGAAGTCCTCGTGGTGGTCAATATTCCACCAAGCTAAGTTGAAAGGAAAATGGATAAGTTTGATGCAACCAAATTTGTCCTTATGCTAGTCGATCTTCCACCAGCTGGGCAAGGTGTAAAACGAGCTTAATGATGCAATCAGATTTTGTCCCTATATGCATCGAATTTCCACTTGTGGGGATTGAATGAAAGTTTGAAGGCAAAATGAGTAAAAAAAATGAAATTAAGTTTTCCTCATGGCGGTCAATTTTCCACCAGCATGGTGATGAAAGGAAATTAAAAGAAATAAACTTGCACAAGTTCCTATGCTGGTTAAAACTTTAAGAGGCAAAAAAATAGTATCCCACAATCGCTGTGGAGATGCACAACCAAAGCAAAAACACTTTAAATTGCCATCAAACAGCAATGAGGAAACACCATGCATGAGGGCAATTCAAGTTTGGAAGCCAAGATAAATCGTCTGAGGCTAAGGAATAGAAGACAAGGAAGCAAGAAAAGATCTGATATCAACCGGCAATTAGAGAAAATATCAAGAGGGACGACTTTGTGGAAAAAATCAGAAAATTGAAAACACCATGCATGCAGCCAATTCAAGATTGAAGGTCAAAGGAAAATCATTAAAGGGTGAGAGATAGAAGGCAATGCAAGGAAGACAACTCTGATCAGAAGTTGAAGGAAGAATATCAACTTGGTGAAGAAAAAAAATCAGAAGCAAGGAAATAGAACATGTCTACAAAGGAGATGAACTAGGTTTGAAGTATCAGGATCTGATCAGATCGTCATCATTGGTGCTGCAAGTTTGTGACAAAAAATACTTATTCAAATATCAGAAATATAGAGGCTGTGAACCTCAAGCTTCAGACTAAGGTCTGAAGGACTACTCCATACAAGGCGGCGATTTTGGTGAAATTCAGAGAAATGTTTTAGAATTCATCTTCACCTAACCAGACCTAGGGCAAGAACTAGCAGATTTCTTTGTTTGAAAATCAGAATTTCTGAAAAAGAAACGTACAGGTAGATAAAAATCACAGTTGCCTTCAAAATTCCTTACATTGACCACATTTAGAAATCGGATTTCATAGTGTCATGCCATTGATCTTCATCTTCCGATTGTGGAATCTCTTTCCTAAATTATGCTTCTCAAGTTTATGATCCTGATTTTTTGAGTTTGAAGGATTAAAATTAAACTTTGTTTCTTATTCAATGTGTCTTCTGACTTGTATTTTCAGACTTAATTGCTTGCAAGCTTAAATTCTCTGATTTTCATAGTCATAAAAGTCCAAAATCATTAACAAAATCAGGAATTTACAAGTCTGAAAATCGTTTTCTCAACTAGATTTCCTTGTAGATAGTAACTTTGAGATTCGTACAGGATAAAAGCTGAGGCAAAAGGAGGAGTTGCAGCTAGGAAGACGCAGATGAAGAAGATCATTGAAGGTTACTACCCGGAGTCTCAAATGTCTTCCAGTGGAAAAAGATTGGTGATACAAACTTCAAGCACCTGAATACGAAGAAGATGAAGCGGAGAATGTATGGAACCCAAGATCAAATGCCTTCACCAATGGTTGTCAGCATTATGAAAACTGAAATTTATCATGCAATGAACTCATGGTGGAATGTGCAAGGCACTATGATCCGCAATCAAGGACAGTTAAATCCTCAATGCGGGTGGTACTTGCATTTCTCACGAGGAGGGAGTAAGGGAAATATTTGGAATTCTCTATTACCCAAGGATGCAGACAAGAACAGAGGAAGCTCAAGCCATGTTTGAGAAGAAACCAGATGTGTGCATGGACATCATAAACAAAGGATGGGTCCTTGAACCTAGAAGACATCACTCCGAGCTACCTAAAAGGCTTATATGTACGGATTTCAAGGATGAATATAGTGACATGATCTTCCTATTGAAAAGAGTCGTGAGAAGTCCTCAAGGAGTACTCTTTGAGAATTGGATGTTTTACTTCATAGAGGAGATATCAGTTGAAACAGTGGTGATTAATTGGGGGCAAAGGTGATAAGAGACAACTTGCACATCTAGTTGAGTAACTTGGAGAGAACAAAATCCTTCTACATGGACTCTTACATGATCTATTTTGTTGTGCAAGGGCAAAGTACGGAACAAGAAGGGACAGCTCAAGATTTATGATTGTCATCATCAAATTCAGCTTCGTGAAGAGGGACACTACAGGAGAGTAAATGATGCATTTACTATGTATATCACTCGTTTGTTACAAGAGGGATTGCATAAGAGGTTGTCCAAGGAAGCAATGACATTGGTGGATAAATATGGATCATGCTTCATTCAATTCCCCAACTTCACCTATATAAGGATTCAAGGATTTACATCTCAGCCCTGCAAACTTCCAAGGTATCCTAAAGACAAGTAGTGTTGATTGAGGTGATGAGAACATTATCTAAGTTTGATCACATTCAAAAGGAGAAGCATGGGCAAGGTATGACCTTTCTTATCACACTTGGCAAGATATTGGAGTTGTGTCCCGTCCTAGCAGCAGAGACATGTTGATGTTAGTTTTGTGACCACTCCAACATGCAAGATGAAACACTTAGTATTCCAAGATGAAACACCAAACATCTAATCCTCTCTTGAACAAAGACACTATGTATGCTAAAGATTGCAGAAAATATCATAGAGGCAGCTCAAAGGTTCTTATTCTTGTTGGACACAACTCAGTTTTATGATGTGGTTTGTTGGTAACCGTGTGGGGACTTACGCTATATATTCCATGGACAAGCTATCAACTTTACAAATGCGAATAACTTTGGCAATGTAGGCTCTTCAACTACTTCTAACAAAACAATTTGCAAAAAGATAAGGGATTGGGAATCTAATCTAACTCTAACAATGCAAGACAATATTGATGGTGAGGTGAGACTAAATCAGTCTTTGCTTCACCAAAGCAACTATGCAAAGGAGGGTGCAACCTTCTAAGGATGCATGCATGATTTTCATATTGTCAACACTCATTCAAATGCCAAATGATGGCACAATCCAAATGACCATTTCCAACTGAAGTTAAGTGCTTGCAATGAGTTCAGTTAAGTGCTTGCAATGAGTTCAGACCAACCTTACACTACTACTTGCAATCAACAAGTACTGAAAGGTACGAACTTGAATTCGCCATAATTCACCAATCAACACTATCTTCCATTCATCTGCTTTACATAAATAAAATCCTACTCTAAGTGACAAAATGTAGAAACCATACAATACTCCAAAATAACACAAGTAATCCGCCATGATAGCAACAATAATTCTACAATTACTTTACCAGCATTATAGCAACAATTTCTCCAAGTCTCTATTACAAATGATAAGAGAATGTCTTATATAGGGAGCTCAAGTACAATGAACGACCAAGATTGATTTGAGAAAAGATTATATATAGTTTAAATTGCCAAACAATGCATTATCATAGGCAGCTTTCACAAAAACAAATTTTCCTTAGGCTGCAGTCAATTATTGATTAAGCATAAATTGTCGCATATAGACTTCACTACGTAAGCTAAATAAGTAGGCTACTATGTTTCAACTTTCAAACAAGTTAGGAAACAAATAAGAAGGAAGAACATCGAACCTCAACCAAGATCCACCAGCGCTGAGCACCTCCATGCAGATGATCTTTCCAGACAAAGTCTGGAGTTATTATTAGCTCAACCTGCAATTGTATGTTTGCCAAACAGAATCACATTTTTGATATCATATAAACATGTGAACTCAGTGAGCTGTGCGAGTGTTTATAAATATGTATGTGTTATATATATGAACATATATATGTGTGTACATACATTTTTTGAATTTTCTAATTCGTTATACATATCATGCATGTATACATATTTATAGATACTTAATAGTGTGTGTGCATACAGTTTCATTGATTATATATATATATATATATATATGTTACACGCATAAATGTGAGTAAACAGAATTTTTTTGTATGTTATATGCATTCATATGTGTATAGATATATATCCAATATGTGTATGTTGAAATATGTGTCAATAACATACATAGAATGAATAAAAAAGGTGTGCATAACTACACACAAACAGATGAATGCATATAATGAAAGAAGAAAGTATGTGCACACATATATATCATATATGTATAGATACACGCAGGTGTCTGTACATAACAGTTTTTTTACTCATTATATACATTCATACCTCTCTCTCTCTCTCTATATATATATATATAATATATATATATACTCCCTCCCTCTCTTTGTATGTATATATATATATATATATATATATAGAGAGAGAGAGAGAGAGAGAGAGAGATTTGTGTGCTTATGTACATTTTTTATTCATATTATGTATGATACATGCATGTATAATATACACATGCATGTGTATGTATGTATGAAGCAAACACAATGAATAAAAATATGGATGGACATAGTTATATGTATGTGCAAATACATGCACGTGTGTGTGCACACAGTTTTCAATTCGTTATATGAATTCATACAGAAACGCACGTGTGTGTACATTCTTTTATTCATTATATGTATGACACATACATACATTCTTTAATTCATTATATGTATGATACATATGTACATATTACCCACACACACACACACATATTACACAAACATGTATATGTACACATACATGTTGCATACATACATACTATGTGTGTATAATGAATAAAAAAATGTATGTGCACACAGACATATATGATACATATGTACATGTACATACATATTGAATAGGAAGCAAAAAAAACTGCAACAATCATATTACCTGTAAAACACTTCGTGTGATTGGACTTATATTGGCAGATAAATGGATACAAGGAAAGTTTGCCAAACACTTCTTAATCATCTGCGCCTCATGAGATAAAGAATGGAGTGATTAGATCTAGACATATTAAATTTGTTCACATATAATTTGCACAATGACGAAATATTTTTCACATAAATGTTTAACTATATAAAGAAGTGCATATTCAAACAATAGAACCAACCTTGCCAGCAGGAGAATAGCGAATGAGAGCCCCTATCTCTTTCTCTTCTAGTTCAAAAAGGCGTTCTAACTGAACCTCCTTATCTTCGAGTTTTCTTAATATCTGCTAAGGTAACCAAAAACTTAAATGGTTGTAAACAATAAAAATATTGCTTTACATACAGAAGTCACACGAGTAAAATTTCAACAACCTCTAATGAGAGATCCCTCTCAAACTGCCGAAGAGGATGTTGATGCGGCCAAATTCGGCGATCAACAGCTTTGCAATATTCTAATAAGAGAACAGTCATAGCACACCACCCACGACGCAGACAAACCTCAAATAATGCTCGCATGATTCGCCCAATGCTCTGACTTATATAGTTTGCATCCGCAACTAATGAAAAATTTTCAAGTGAAGCACGTGATATATAGACCTGAAGAAATCAAGGCAGAAATTTTCTTTATATGTACGGATAACAAAAGTTGCCAGCAGAACGTGGGCTCCATAGAAAACATCAAATAATGTATCAATAAAATTACTATAATTTTAATTTTAATAATTATACACATCTTTTTAACAGCTTCATTTAATCAAGGGACAAACTCGCTCTAAAAAGGCTATCCCTGTACATATAAAACAGATCTAGCATTAACCCTGCATGAACCTTAAAACTGCTATCACAACAAGTCTCATACAAAGCGGACTTGCAATACATGAAATATATCTTTCCTTTGCAGCTTGGTCCTTGCAAGAAAACAAAACATTCCTACTAAATACATGATTCTACGAACACCAATATACACAGTTGAAATAAGAAACTATGATTCTACACCCACCAATATACACAATTGAAATAAGAAAATATCTATTCTAAAGAACATGCAGAGTAAAATAAATTCATAGGACTTTTCCCATGATACATTTAAAATCGTGTTAATGTTTGTAGCTTCAGCTGTATGATCATTAGAATACATATAATATATGTTGATTAATAATAATATATTATATATGTTATATTATTATTAATCATATGAAATTTAATATTTAATATTAAATTATTATATTATTCTTAATTAATAAT
>MU226302.1:4916662-4958280 GCA_018584345.1 Thuja plicata
GATAGTTTAGTTTATAAGCTATTTGTAATCTCTCTCTGACATACCTTCAGGACAGAAGCACAAGAAATTGTTTTCAGAGGGAGTCTGAATCTTCAAAGGTAACTTTGGACGAGGAGCTAAGAAGATTCATATCAAACTCAGAGGGATTCTAACAGTTCATCTTAAGTAATCTTGGATGATCAACAAATTAATATCTTTTCAGTGACTTCTCTATGAGACTCCATATTTTTAATGGGCCTGCCCCCTGTGTACATCATGAGGAAGTGACGACTTCCAAATGATTATCACTTGTATTTGTAAGAGTTATTGAAAGGTGACGATCTTACAATAACTTGACCTTCTATTGTGATAGACATCTTGTGATGGCTAAAACAGATCATAATAGATAGAACTTGTGGATAGAATCGCCGATTGAGGCAATCCACATTAAAGCTCGTGAGTTTGTGGATAGAATCACTGATGGAGGCAATCCACACGAGAGCTCGTGGATAGAATTGCCGATTGAGGCAATCCACCCGGGAACTTGTGGATAGAATCGCCAATTGAGGCAATCCACATTAAAGCTCATGAGTTTGTGGATAGAATCGCCGATGGAACCAATCCACACGAGAGCTTGTGGATAGAATCGCCAATTGAGGCAATCCACTCTAAAGCTCGTGAGTTTGTGGATAGAATCGCCGATGGAGGCAATCCACACGAGAACTTGTGGATAGAATCATTGATGGAGGCAATCCACCTAAGAGCTTGTGGATAGAATCGCCGATGTAGGCAATCCACTCTAAAGCTCGTGAGTTTGTGGATAGAATCATCGATGGAGGCAATCCACATGAGAGCTTGTGGATAGAATCGCCGATGGAGACAATCCACTTGAGAGCTTGTGGATAGAATCGCCGATGAAGGCAATCCACCTAAGAGCTTGTGGATAGAATCGTCGATGTTGCCAATCCACCTGAGAGATTGTGGATATAATCATTGATGGAAGCAATCCACATCTTGAGACTATGCTTCTATTGATTACATCATGAGGATGATGCTTTTATTGCTTACATCATATGATTGATGTTATCAAGTGTCATATAAGTGTTGACATTGGATTGATTTATCCTCCCTATCTAAGAGGGAGTGTTGATTTTTTGTATAGCTATGGTGACCTATCTAAGAGGGAGTGTTGATTTTTTGTATAGCTATGGCGAGGGTCATAAGTGTTGACACAAGAGACCACTACACATTCTGTTTGATCATCCTCCCTAGCTAAGAGGGAGTGTTAATGTCTGTAGCTTCAGCCATATGATCAATAGAATACATATAATATATGTTGATTAATAACAATATATTATATATGTTATATTATTATTAATCATATGAAATTTAATATTTCATATTAAATTATTATATTATTCTTAATTAATAATTGATTGATAAAACATTATAAGATTGATTAAATTATAATTAATGGGAAGAGGCATGTCCTTTCTTATAAATAATAATGAATAGACATGTCCCATGAAGGAACATGTCTCTCCTAGCCTCATTCCCAATATAAATGAAAGAGAGATTGTTGCATTTGGAAAACACATACAACATAGAGTGATATTACATTTGCAGCTATCCTAAAACTTAACAAATCAGACCATAAAAGGACAAAACCCACCAGACAGGAAAAGAATAGCAGAGAAGTAGAAAATAAGAAAATGCTTAGTCTAAAGAACATGACAAGTGAAAAAAACTCGAAGAATTTTATACATGATACATCAGAGATCAGACTAAAAAAGAAGTAAAACAAACAAATAGAACAGAAATAGTAGAAAAGAAAACCAACTGCAGTTAAAAGACGAAGGCACTTATAAATTTGCAAATTGTGAGAACTGACCCTGCTACATGCAATTGAAGTGATTGTAAGGTCCCTACAAAAACATTTCAACGAACTTGCCTCTAAACAATTTGTCAGATGGTGGAACATTGAACAATGAACAGTTGCAACTATCTATTATTATTATGGGCATATTCACAAACATTTGCAAGCATTGAAAATTCATGGACATTTTGAAAAATAGTTGTCATGTATCAACCTTTTATTAACAATTTCACAAACAATTGGCCAGCACAAACCCTGCTGGTATTTAGTGTCAAGATACAACAGTGGCAGCAATTGATATGGTTATACATTACAGAACCATACAATAGACAGCTAATATTTTATGCATCTTTCATTACAACACCATACATTAGTCAAATACTAATATTCACATTGGAAAATCTCAAAACTCACAAATAGTGTATTTTAAAGGTGATTATACAGCTGGAAAGATATTGATTCCTCCTTTAAACAACAGCAAATACTATAGAGGGTACTGTAGCAGGTATTGCTCAAAACTCAATTTGAAAAAACAATTATGCAAACAATTGGCCAGCACAATCGCTGCTGGTATTTAATGTCAAGATACAACAGTGGCAGCAATTAATATGTCTCTACATTAAAAAACCAGGCAATAGACAGGTAATATTTTATGCATCTTTCATTACAACAACATATATTTGTCAAATGCTAATATTCACATTGGAAAATCACAAGACTCACAAATAGCACATTCTAAAGGTGATTGTACAGCTGGAAAGATACTGATTCCTCCTTTAAACAATCCACTTGAGTTCATGAATTTTCAATTTATCATTGCAAACTTGATTATAAACCATACCTGATCAAAATTTTAAATGAATTCTGAGTTTTTTTAAGGCTTCAGGTCTGCAAGAATTCGCCCTTATGATAAAGAAGCTAAAAGATCTCCTTTACTTCTAATTCCTGACTTATCAATCCCCAAGCGAGTTTGATCTGATTGAAGGCCAGTGATTGTTCTGATTTCCAGCCAGTATCCTCTGATTTTTGCACTTCCAATGTCTGCTATGCTTGATAATTATTGTCTTGAATTGAATTTGTGTTTCAAATGAGGATCTTCATCCTTTCTTTATAGGCTTTACTGCCAAAGGTCATGTCCTATGGATGGCCAACCTGATTTAGGGGTCAATTTAAATTTCAATTAAATTGATTTCCTTTAAGGCCGACCTCATTATGAAACTCGGAGGTTTTTTCATTTTGTTTCTATCTTGTTCATCTCCATATGCCCAACTTGGCTTTGAATTGTTTGCAAATCATTAAGCTTTTCATGGGCCAACTTGAATAGGTTTGCCTTAATTTGAATCTAATGGCAATCGGATCCCTTTGCAAGGTCTTGAAATCAAGCCCAATAATGTGGGTGGAAAACTTTAAGTCATTCGGTTGGAAGCCCCAAAATGCTGGTGGAAATCTAGCTTGGCTTGGGCTTGGGCTTGAGCCCCAACATTTGAGCGGAAATCAGGGCTGTCTTGGGCTCCAAGTGGAGGCTTGAGCAGAAATGACGGCTCATAAGGCTTCTCGACGCATGACTAGGGCCTTCTTGTCGACTCGTGACTACCAGAGACTACCAAAGGCTACCATGTTGTATTCCAAAGCGCGACTACCAGAGACTACCAGCGACGCGTGACTACCAGAGACAAGCAACCAGTGACCTGTGACAAGTGTGTTCTTGCGGTTGTATTGTCAGATCATCTACAACAACAGTGGGTTAGTTTCCGGCTTGCCTGCTGATTTTTGCTTGCGGCCTGGTGTTTGTCTACTGCCTAGTTGGTACTACTGGACAGTTGGATCTACGTTGGTTCAATTTTTGTTTGTTTGCGGCTTTATTTGCGATTTTTCCTCCTCTTCAACGATGCCTCTCCCTACACGGAATCGTGTGAAGACCCACCCCCGTGTGCTCTACCCCTCTACAGACTTACCAACGTAAGTCTGAGAGTGCTCTGCTTGATTTGCGGGAACGTGTGAGCAAGCTAGAGGCTGACAATCAATTCCTAAAAATCTCGTTGCATGAGGCCTCCTCTCGTATCTCTTTGCTAGAGGCTAAGAACATTGAATTGTGGGCCTTCTTAAAACTCATATTGAACAGATTGAACACGTCGCTATGAAGGACTCAGACATCTTGGAACTCATCGTAAAGCAGTCCAAGCTTATTACACTTCAGGACTCCCTAAAATGTGAAACACAGAAACAACTTAAGTCATGGGCTATGGTTTGTGGCAATAGCAACCCTTCTCTGGCCAGTATTCAAGAGCTTGTATAGTCCAAGCTTGTTGAAGAATGCACACGATGCTCCCGTAAGCTGAACCTCAAAGTTCAAGGTCTCCCTCAGCTCTCACCAGACCCCATGGTTGTCAGCTTTACATTCTTATGCAACTACCTTGGTCTCAGCAGCATTATCCTTGACAGGGCCTAGGTTGGATACGACTCCACCCTCTTACTTCATTTCCAACCGACTGCAGACCGCCTTTATGCTCTCAAGGCTAGGCAGATGCTCTTCCCGTTGCCCACAGAGGTCTACCTTAATGAAGACCTCACTAAATCTCAAGTGCAGAACTCAGGAAATCCAAAGAGCTTCATTAGTATATCCATTTATACTATTTAATGGTCATCTTTTGCATAATATGTAAATTACGTAGATAAGATCCTTTCCTCAATCTTCTTCAAATTCTTATTAGAAACTTACTAGTTTTGTATACTTTAAATTCTTTATAATGATCCTCCGATCATTTGTTAATACAACATAAAATATTTTACCAATTACTTCTCAGTAATATGGTATTAAAGGGGATGCCTATTTTCTTCTAAAAATCACGTAGCAAAACATGTTTGTGGCTTCTCCATGAGTTTTTCGCACTTCAGACAGGTCGTTTACTGAGTTCTTTGGTCGTTTTCCCTCTGTCGCGACCTTTTTCTGTGGTATTCATCTCAAAATGACACCATTATTTGCAGTTTTCTGCACCTGCAGAAGTTGTTTTTTTCTTGGGCGACGTGTTTTGTGTGTCGTTTGGACGACTAATTGCCTCTCCGTCTTTACAACCCGCGCGACGTCCTTCCTCAGTTGCTACGCAATTTACAAACCAGTTTTTTTTCTTCACAAGTCAGCAAATCGTTCCTCCATTTCGGCCACCACTTTTGACCTATTTTATGGTCGATTTCTTATGATCTCAAGCCGTCTACGGTTTCTAAAAATCCTTTGTATTTTCTTTGCGGCCAGGCCTTCTGTTTCCATCATTTTTCACAGCAATCTACCATTTTTTTAAGCTCTTTTGCAGCTGGCTAAGGTTATGTTCGAAACCTGCAGTTGTCTTACCGGATTCAAAATCTAATTGCAGATTCTTGGTGGGTTTTCCGAGATCTCAACTGTGTTGCTTGCAGATTTTTTTGGGCACCTTGTTTTCCATGCCTCGTATTATGTGTCAGCCAAAAATTTATTCTTACTACAGATTCCTTGTGGGGTTTTTGATAGCTCTTCTAGGTCTTCATCGGATTTTTTTGGGTCAGCGGGAAATTTTACTCAAAATCTATGCCTATGTGTACCTACTACCTGCGTCTGCCTTTGGTTCAACTTTCGCGCTATCGCCTCTTCTCTATTTTTTGTTTTCTATGCATTGGGAAATGTGCAAGATGGCGTCGTTGACCAACTTAATGTTGGAAGGCAGTCAAAGATTCAACAACAAAAATCATACCACCTAGAAGCAGTGCATGTTGACAATCTTCGAATATCACCGCCTAGATAATCTTGTCTTGGGCAAACAGACTCATCCTACCAAAGTTGGATCAAACCACGACAAGTTTGATGACCAAAATCGAGAAGTCGTCATGCTTCTCAAGTTTTCTGTCATAGATGATCAATTGCCTCAGATTCCTTCTAGCAAGTTAGCATCAAAAATTTGGAAGCATCTAAAGGAGTTGCATGAGACATCTGACAAGCGCTGAGCGTTCTTCCTGAAGAACCAGTTGTTTTCCATCATGATGGATGAACGTATGTCCTTACAGGAGCATCTCACAAAGATTAAGGACATTCGAGATTAACTCGAAGCTATCGGTCGGAAAATGGAGGAAGAAGATATGGTAGTCATCACCTTGAAGAATCTACCTAAATCTTATGAGCACTTTATAGAAACTCTCAACATTACTTCAACTAATGTTGATCTAACACTTCCAAAGTTGTGCACCAAACTCCTGCAGCAGGATCGTTGGAAACAACAGTTTGGTAGTAGTGCCACTTCGTCCTCCTCAGAGCAAGCCTTTGCAGCCAAATCCATTCACAAGGATAAAGGAAAATCTCAGTCATCTCAACAGAAGGACTCCAGTCAGTCTCGGGATGGTTCGAAAAAGAAGGTTCAGTGTACCTATTGTCATAAATATGGCCATATGCTCAAGGATTGTCGCAATCATTTGGCTTCCAAACAACGGAAACAGGGAGGGTCTCAACCTAGAGGCAATGTTGTTGAGCACACAGAGCAGAAAGAGTCTGCCTTTTACGCCTTCATGGCTAAAAGAAATACAAATCATGTCAAATCTTTTGCCTGGTATATAGATTCTGGTGCTTCTCAGCATTTCCCTTACAGTCATGATTGGTTTATAGGATTTTCTCCCTATACTGATTCAGTCATATTTGGAGGAGGTGAAGAGAGTACCGTTGTCGGCAAGGGCAACATTTAGATACAGTCTAGTGGGAGGAATCTCATATTCCTCAATGTATACTACCTTCCTGGCATGGAACTAAACCTACTCTCAGTGAGTTAGATCATGCGGCATTCTCCTCAACTTGATGTGGTATTCAACACACACAAGTGTTCGATTGTTGATCGTGCGACATGCACTACTGTAGTTGTTGACATTGAGGATCATGGTCCATACACACTTGTAGATACGAGTGATTCTCTTGAGCATGCCTTCACAGCAAAATCATCTTCTATCAATAGTCTCTGGCATCAGCGATATGGTCACCTCAACATTCATTATCTTGCTCAGCTTGTTTGCGAAGATTTAGTACATGGCCTACTTGAAATTCAAACTCAGAATCAGTGAGTTTGTGGAGCTTGTCAGGCTAGGAAGCAACACAAGACACTGTTCAAGGATGGTGACTCATGGCAAGCCTCAAAGGTACTATAGTTGGTCCACCCTTGATGTATGTGGTCCAATGAATACTCCTTCTGTTACTAGGCACAGGTATTTCTTGCTTTTTATTCACGATTTCAGTTGTAAAATGTGGTTGTACTTTCTTAGACAGAAATCATATGTGTTAATGTATTTCAGATATTTAAGGCCTTGGTAGAAAAAGAGTTCGGTTGTTCTATAATATCTCTTAGGCCTGATAATGGGGGGGGGGGGNGACAGAAATCATATGTGTTAATGTATTTCAGATATTTAAGGCCTTGGTAGAAAAAGAGTTCGGTTGTTCTATAATATCTCTTAGGCCTGATAATGGGGGGGGGGAGTTTTGTTCTATTGCTTTCTCCACTTTCTATGATACACATGGCATAAAACATCAGTTAACCACACCATACACCCCTCAACCAAACAACGTTGTAGAATGTCGCAACCGCACCATTACAGAAATGACTAGGTCAATGATGGAACACAGAAATGTTCCTAAGAAATATTGGGCAAAAGTAGTGTTTAGTATGGTCTATCTCCTTAAACAGTCTTCCACACATGCAGTTAAGGCGAAGACTCCTGAAGAAGCCTTGACTGGTCGCAAACCTAGGATCAGCCATCTGAAAGCTTTTGACTCTTTAGCATATGTATGGATTCTAGATAATCAGCGCTCAAGGTTGGATTCCAAGAGTCAAAAACTTATATTTACAGGATATAGTGACAACCATAAGGCTTACCGGTTGATTGGCATTGATCGTCTTATCTTCAGTCGTGTTGTCTTTGAAGAAGGACGAGGACCATTTCAGCTTTCCTCGTCTGAGCAGAATTATGAGGATCAGCATTTGAAGGCTTCTAATTTAGGTGTTTATCTTCCATTTGGTGCACCTGATGAGAGGGATGATGTAGATTTTGTATTTGATGATGAACTACCTGAATATCCTCTGGATGATGCTAATCTTCCACCTGTTGCAGATCCTCTTCCACCTCCAGCTCCAGTTATCACTCCTTTATCTGATGTTGGTACATCTACTCTCCTGCCTAAATGGTGGGCTAAGACCATCAGTGATCTTCGTCCTGATGAGCTCATTGAGGGTAGATCTTCTAGAAATAAGGGCAAGCAGCAAAATACAATTAACTTTGCTCTCATGGCCAACATTCATAGTATTTATGAGCCTCAGACATTTGCAGAAGCAAAAGGGATTCCAGAGTGGGAACAGGCTATGGATGCAGAATACCAGAGTCTTCTGAAGAACCGCACTTGGGTTCTCTCTGATCTTCCTCCAGGGAAGAAGCTCACTAGCTGCAAATGGGTGTACAAGGTCAAGTATCATGCTGGTGGTACCTTTGATAAATACAAGGCCAGATTAATTGCTCGAGGATTCGCACAGCAGGAGGGCACTAACTATGAGGAGACTTTTGCTTCTACTACCAAGATGAGTACAATTCGTCTTCTTCTCGCCATTGCAGCTCAGTTTTGATGGAAAGTCCATCAGATGGATGTTAAGAGTGCCTCCCTCAATGGTGAGTTGCAGGAAGAAGTCTACATGACGCAACCTCTTGGTTTCAAGGTTGCCGCCAAAGAACACCAAGTATGTCGACTCAAGAAAGCACTCTATGGACTCAAACAAGCCCCTCGATTGTGGTACATCAAGATTGATCAATACTTGGTTACTCGTGTTTTTCAGCATTGCTTATGACAGTAATCTGTATATCAAACACTCTGGTGATGTTCTCTTTCTTGTTGTCCATGTGGATGATTTGATCATTATTAGCAGTTCAACACATTTGATTGTCGAAATCAAACAAGACCTGTGCAAGGATTTTGATATGACAGATTTGGGGCTTTTCTATTATTGTTTAGATGTTGAGGTTTGGCATATTGGTTATAGCATTTTTCTTTCCCAGTCTAAGTATGCTAGGAACTTGCTTGACCAGTTTCGAATGCAACATTGTCAACCTGCTTCCATGCCTATGGAGAAAAGACTGAAGCTATCAGCCAAGACTGACTCTCCTCGTGTTGCTGAAACCACTTTCAGGCAACTACTAGGAAGTCTCATCTATCTCACTGCCACTAGACCTGATCTCAGTTTTGCAGGGAGCTACATTTCACGCTTCATGACAGCCCCCAACGCTGATCATTCGGTAGCAGTGAAGCATGTGTTGTGTTATGTGAAGGGCACCTCTAATTATGGATTTCTTTACACTAGGAGTCATGATCCTAGACTCAGTGGTTTCACAGCAAATTGAGCAGGTTCGGTTGATGATAAGAAATCAACCTCTGGATATGTGTGATTTGGTATCTGGTGCAGTCACCTGGACTAGTAAAAAGCAACAGGCATTGTCTCTCTCCTCGAAAGATGCAGAGTATCGAGGAGCAGTTAAGGCAGCTTGTGAGGCAGTTTGCCTTTGTCGGATGCTTGCGGCTACGCAAATATCTTAAGCAGGTATGACTCCCTTGTTCTCTGATAATGAGGGAGTTCTCAAGCTTGCCAAGAATCCATTCTATGAAAGAACCAAACACGTGGACATTCATTTTCATTACATTCGGCAGTTGGTTGAAGACGGATCAGTTCAGTTGCAGTATGTTCCAACTGCAGACATTCTCACCAACCTTCTCGGCCCAGATAAGTTTGCTAAAGTCAGAGGGCAGCTTGGTATTGTTGATAGATTGATCATTAAGGGAAGGTATTAGTATATTCATTTATTACTATTTAATGATCATCTTTTGTATAATATCTATATTAGGTAGATAAGATTGTTTCTTTGATCTTCTTCAGTTTCTTACTAGAAACTTGCTAATTTTGCATACTTGTAAATTCTTTATAATGATCGTTCTGATCATTTGTTAATATAACATTAAATATTTTACCAATCACTTCTCAGTAATAAGCTTGTTACAGCGGCTAGGCGAAGTGGTGAATGGGTACGCATCAAGAATCTTAAGGTCATGATCAGGGACTTTCCCCCCGAGTGGGATTCTACCCACCCATCTATCGTAGCTAAATGACATTCCCGCCACCTATTGGTGGTTGGTAAGGGGTTGTGTCCGGTCCTCAGTGTGCACTGCTAGAATGGTAATGGCTCTTTTTGGTTGTCAGCAAGCTTGCTTCATGATGCTTTGGATTCTACGGACACCCTTTTCCTAACAGACTCACGAGAACCCAATTTGTCCTCTTCCAAGTATTGTAGCTTGTTGTTGGCTTTTCACTTTCAGGAGCGAGACTAGATGCTTTGGGGTTTGTGGCTCTGGTGGAGTTGCTAGCCTTGTCAAAGACCGTTTTTTGTGTCAAGTTACTGTTGTTTTATCGGATGCCTGGGCTAGATTTATGTGGGTCCAGTTATGTCGTGTTCTTCCCCGCCTCAGAGACATCATTGCGGTCTGTAACTTTCCTCCGGCCTCCTCTTATGCTATCCATAGTACTCCCGACAGTGAACCCTCGACCGATCTCTATGATGGCATTACTCAGTTCTATTTTGTGGGGGACATTCTCAACCTTGAGGATTTCAACACCTCGACTCAGATTGCTCAAACTCCTCTTCATAATCGGATCACAAATACTTTAAGTATTGATGCTATAGATCCTTCTACTTTGGAGCTCCACAGATATTCGGAGCTCCAAAGATATTCGAAGGACGCTTCTGGTCCCTTCACGAAGTACAGTTGACATCTTCTCCAGCTTAGCGAGCCTTTGGATCTGGTGGTCCTTAATGGGTTGGCTTGCTTCCCGAATTCTCACTTCTTCACCTGGAGACCTCATGGTGGTGGTGCTAGTGTGGTTGATTACGCTCTTTCTAGCATGTCCTTCATCCCCTCCAGTAGACACTTATCCATTACCCCCATCCCGCTTCCTGATCATTCCCTCCTTGCTCTCTCCATCCTTTGCACCCCCCACGCTCTCGTTCCCTCTCCTCCCACCCCGCCTACCCTTCCCCCTCATACCTCGTTTTTCTTTGACGAGAGTGACCCTGACCTCTAGTCCCTTCATCTTAGATAGCTTCTTCCCCCTAACTCCCTTTTCACCCCTGGAGTGCATCAACACCAGGTTTTCCCATTTGTCTATCATTATTTGGGAGGTGGTCCTTCTTTTCTTCCCTCATTCCACCACCCCCTCTTGTCCCACCCCGAGACTAAAGCACTCTTGTCCTTTCAACCGTTGGTACATAAACGACTGTAAAGATTTTCATCAAGTCCTCCACTCCAATTTCACCCATAGACACCCTTAATACCCCTCGCTGAAAATTTCTTACCACCGCCTCCTCCGCCGTAAGAAACTCATCTTCATCTCCCTCTGTAGAGTTGCCCTTATGACCTCCCTCTTGCACTCCCCCAAGTTCTTTTGGCGCACTCTTCCCCCGCCACTCCCTTCTCCCTCCGACTTGGACCACAATACTCTGATCTCCCATATTTCTGCCCTCTATGACATCCTCAGCCAGCCCTCCCTCCAGATCACCCCACCTTCCTCTGCCATCTTTTCACTTGCAGGACCATCAAACAAGCAGTGAGAATCATGAATAATAGCAGAGTTGAAAATGAGGAAGGCTTCCAGGCCGAGTTCTTCAAACATGGCTCTAATGTGTTGAGTGCCTGCTTATCTGACCTCTTAAATCAGGTTGTCTGCATGGGTCCCACCCTCTTGGTCCCACCACATTATCCATCAGATCCTTAAGTGGGGGCCCACCTCTAATCCCGACAATTACAGGACCATCATGGTTGGTCACACTTTCTCCAAGCTTTATGCCACGGCTCTCAACATTCTCCTCTCCAGGGAGTTGGATCGACGCCATCTTCGAGCCAGGGGAAAGGTCGGTTTCATACAAGACTACCAAACCATGGACAATATTTTGACTCTTAGTACCATCATCGAGGAGGCTAGTCATCGCTCCTCGAAGGTTTATTGTTGCTTTCTTGACTTTTGAAAAGCTTTTGACAGTTCCATGGTGGGCCCTCTTTCAGAGGCTTCAGGACATTGGTATTTCAGAGGTCCTACTGGCCACCATCATGAGAATTTACGAGAGCATTTTAGGTCATCTCAAGGTTTCTTCTGGATTCTTTAGCTCCATTAGTAGTTCCATTGGGGTTAAGCAGGGTTGCCCCCTGTCCCCTACTTTGTTCGGGATCTACATTGATGAGTTGAAGGGATTTCTTCATGAGCATTTTGTTAGATGGGGATGGTTGTCTTCTCCACCAGGTCTTGATCTTTATCCTGCTTTTTGCGGATGATGTGGTTATTGTGGCCTCCCTCCTAGAGGGATTAGTGAGGCAGCTTGACTATTTGGCTTCTTTTTGTGACTTGAGGCATTTGACAGTTAATTTGGGGAAGAATAAGGTGATGGTCTTTAATGGCATCAAGACCTCTCATTTTCACTTCTTTGTTGGTATTGAGATTGAGATTGTCCCTTCCTACACCTATCTGGGGGTTAAGTTTTCTGGTCCCCGTTTCAGCTTGAGACCCGCCATCCAGCCTCGTATTAATAAGAGGTATAGCTCACTCCCCCCTCTTGAGAGAGTGCTTCCAACATCACTTCCAAGACACTACATCCAAGATGATACTTTTGGGCACTCTGATTTGGCCTACTCTACTTTATGCCATTGTGGTTTGGGGATCCTCATTGTTTGAGTTCGATTGGGCCTTTATTGAGTGATTCCAGGTTCTTCTCCTTCGATGCATCATCAGGTGAAAGCAATCCATTCCTCACAATATCATCCTTGCTGAGTTTAGTGCCCACTTCTTTAGACTTGAGGCTATCTTTGATCTCATTTGATTCTTGCACAGCCTCTGTGTTTTTGTTGATTCTAGTTCAGGGCGCCACAGGTACCCTTACCTTGCCTACTATTCCTCAGAGTCTATTGCATCTTTTGCCTCTGGTCAGGTCCGATGTTGGTTCGCTAGGGCTTTGGCGCTCCTTGGTTCTATCGAGATTGAGATCAATCGTCTCCCCCCGTTCCAGTTCTCTCTTGATACCCACACCATCTTCTCCCCTGTAGCCAGGAGTTGAACAAGTGTGTCAGAACAGACATTTACAGGCAGTTCATTCATGCCACATGGGTCAACCCCCACAGGGGTCTACGCCCCAAGATAGCATTTTATGTTGAGCACTTTCTCAAGCTATAGGACGGGCTCATTGTTCGTCCTTATATTTTTCATCACTGGTTGCATTCCCTCTTAATTCTCTTTGGTTCTTTCAGGGCTCCCATCGACTCCGAGTTGAGACGGATCACCAATTGGACAGGGATGACAGGGTTTGTCAACTATGTAGCGTGGAGGTGGTTGAGACAAAGGAGCACTTTATCTTTCGTTTCCCTATTTACTATGAGATCAGAGGGAGGTTCTACTACCTTTTTAGAGAGTCCCAATCTCTCTTCACCTTTTTCAGATAAACCGAGGAGAGGTGTCTTGCTCTCTTCCTCGGGAGGCCTTCAGACTCTAGGATCACTTGTTTTAGCGCCCCTCATGCCCTCAGTTCTACCAGCTCATTACCTCCTTTTCTACCCCCCCCCCCCCCCCCGCATGGTACCAAAAGATAGTTGGCTTCTCGTCCTTGTCTTCCCAAGTCTATGCGGCCCCACAAAGGTTCCCCACAGCAGCCCTCTCCTTCCAGTCGGCTTCGATATACCTAGCGGCCTAGTCCTATTGCTTACCCCTCAGTCTCGAGATTCTTCTTGGCTGCTCCAGTTCCTTGATGGTTGTTTGATGGTTTGGGGTTCCCCATTCGCCCCTCCCACCTCCTTGGTTGTTCTTATCTCTTTTGTTTTTGGTTGTGCTTTCTTTTGGTCACCAAATTGGTGTCCCTGCTAGTGGTTGCACCCTAATTGTAATCTTCAGCCCCATTGACCCATTTGTAGTCATTTGTTGGACATTAATAAATTTATCTTATCTTATCTTGAGCTTCGCCCCAACTTTTGGGCGAAGATGAAGGCTCTCTTGGGCTCCATTACTCAAGTTGACTTCAAAAATCTCATAAGTGTTGAAAGGATTGATTTCTTCTTACCTTGTTCTAATTTCAATTCAACGCCAAATTTAATTTCCAGCCATGTTTTAGTAATGCAACCTTCACCATGTTCATGTTTCAAAAGTTTGGAGTCCCAGAAATTGGGCAGAAATTGTCATGTTCTTGGGCTTCAAGCCCCAAAAAGAGGGCAGAAATAAGGCCCCGCTTGGGCTCCATCCCAAGTCCATCTCAAAAAATACCACTAAGTGTTGGATTCACTTGTTGAAACAGCATCAGCTTTTTATGACTTACTCTTGGTTTTTCACTTGAATTTGCAGATTGGTTTCAAGTTTAGCTTCAATTGTTACAAATACTTGCTAAGGTTTGTTCATTTATTTGAGATATGGTGATCAGATCAAGCCTCCTGAATGTTTTACAACTTCTTTAACAGCTATTTTGAGCCTTTTCCTTCAAGTTTCTTCCTTAATTTGCTAGTTACACTTCATCATACCATGGTTTGCAAAGTTTGAAGCCCCAAAATGTTGGGTGGAAATCAAGGTCTGCTTGGGCTTGGAGCCCCAAGGAGAGGGCGGAAATCAAGCCTCTCTTGGGCTCCAACGTTGAGTTCATCTCCAAGATTTCACTAAGTGTTGAGCAATCTACTTACATCGCCCAGATTTCACATCCTTTTCATGCCCCCATTCCCTCATTCAAATCAACATCATCATCACTTGTTTTCAAGTCAATAAAGCCAAGTTTGAAGACCACACTCGATTTTACTTTACCCTTAAGCACTTTTATTGTCTTGCAGATTGAATTCCACCATTGACCTGAATTTGAGAGCCCCAAATGTTGGGCAGAAATCAGGACATGCTTGGGCTCGGAGCCCCAAGAAGAGGGCATAAATATGGCCTCTCTTGGGCTCCATCAGCTAGGATTGGTGTCAAAATTTAACTAAGTGTTGGGAGCTTAACATGTTCAAATCAGAACGCGTCCTTGTTTTCCTAGATTTCCATCAACACTCAATCCAATTCCTCATGTCTGCCCAAGCTTTCCTTCTTCATTTGAGATCAAATTTCAACCAAGTGTGGAGAACGACTCGCAACTAAACTCATCCACTACAAGGTCTGAAATTGGAACTAGAACTGACTTGCATCTCAATCTCACCCAAACTTTCTACTTTATTAACTTTCGGGACTTTAAAATGTTGACAAACTAAGACAAAGACAAACTGCCAAAGCAAAAAAAATAGAGGGGGTCCAATTTGCAATGGGGCAATGGTGTGTAAAGGTCACAACACTATGGAACATAGGTAAAAAGGTTGAATCGGATATGTTCTCCACTCTAAGAAGATAGTACTGAAAAAAAAATAAGACCAACATATTAAGTTTGCACGATACCAATAATAGCAAGAACTCAAATTGTCATAAATTTAGAAAGTTAATCTCTGGTCACTAATGATTCTTCAAATGGCGAGAATATTTAGATACAAAGACATCATAGGTAGGCAACCAATATCTGCAATACTAGTTCAGGTATACATAAACTTACTGAGTATACAAACCAATCCAACTATGCATCAGTAATTTTGCATTGATACAAAACACTTCAACATTTAAAGTAATTTTGAGAATTGAATATTATACTATATAAAGCCGTATCAGTTGAATTATGCCAATATTGGACAGAACTGAAATTCTCATATTTGATAAAATATAATCTTTGGTCAGTGATGACTAGCAAAGTGGTTAGGAAAATTAAACACAGACATTATTGATAAACAACGAAAATTGCTGTGGTCCTTCAAGCATAAATGTGAATGACTAAGGACTCATAATTCAACATTCATAGTTTGACATTAGTACAATATACCTCGACAACTAAAATGCAATCGAAAGTTAATACTACACAAAACCCTCAAAATAGAGATATATCCCAGCAGCCACCCTACCAAGAAAAAAAATTATAATTACAAGTTTAATGCAACATACCTGTATCAAAATACAAATTTTTCCATATTTATCTTCAGGGCCTCCCCGCACGTACAAGGGGCATGCACTGCGGCATAATGTTTCAAGTTCATAAAGCTCCTCTTCTCTAACCATGATATTCTCAAACTCAGATGAGTGAGCCACAAGGTTTATAAGCTGCATAAATTAAAAAGAACATGTTACCAGTAGAAAACACAATAGGTATAAATATAAGGTGTGTTCCTAGCTATAAAAAGAAAGAGAGTACAAACCTCACTCTCATTCATGTGTTGTTTCAACATCTCATTATAAGTCTCAACACTTGTGTATTTAATGTAGAAGTGGCTAGCAATACGGCCCAGTTCTGTGCCATAAAAATTACCACTCTTCTCATCAAATCTAATCATTTTTGCTTTGTCCAAAGCACGAGCAGCATCTGCAATAAATGCCCTCTGTTTTGAAGTTAACGAAGGATCTGCAACAACCTGCTCAGCAAACGAAGTCAGAGATTCTGCTTGACAAATGGCCATCCATAAACATTCCTTACTATGGCCTCTCAACAAAATATCAGACTCAATAAATGAGATCTACAATCAAAGATATCCTTCCAGTTATCACTCAATTAATTTAAGACAAGAACCTTATCATAATGAAAAGCAGAAAGGGAAATATATATGCATGAAGGACACATTTTATGGGCAGTATTTTGACAGCAATTGTAACTCACGATATGAGTGGTAAATATTGCTTATTAAAATAAGATGCCAAATTTAACAGGGATAGGACAAAGAAGCCTCACTACATAAGACACTTCATTAAATAATCATTAGCATGTTTCTAGCAATCATTCACTAAGCACTTACAGTCAAAACCAGAACTTGTGAGATGTGTTGAAACTTGAAACAAATAGTTTCCAATACAGTGATTCAAGCAAATAATTATCTTAGAATGTGACACCTATGAAGTTTCAAGTTAGGTAATAATTATTTTTCAGTAAGGATAGTTCAAAAGCAGTTCTGTAATTCAGAAACCTACCAGTAGAATTTTCTTAGGTTTCAAATGCTTCACTTGCACTTACAATAAGGATTTTTCTTTAGGCTAATAATTATCTATGTGCTGATAGCATGAGGCATCAGTGCTAATGAGTTTGCCACTGAAAGAAAGGTTCAATTTCAAACAAGAGAGACTAGGAAATCGTACAGTTCAAAATAGCCTTAGATAAGTGGTGAGCTGACTTGGTCCTGATTGATCCCAAAAATTATCAGAGATAATCTCTACTTGCTCCAGACGTGTTAAATATTTGCTATCTCAACCACAACACTGCTAGAGACTGAGAAACTTAGAAGACAGGCAAAAGGTACAACTTAACAGCAGTCATGAGAGTTGGAAAGCCAGTTTTGACTTGGATTTGGAAACAGTTTTTGACTGGGACTAGGTAGACAATACTCAGGAATATTTTATTTATAGACTCTCCAAGTACTCTGCAGGACACTACAAACTTCCGAGTCCCTGAGCTGGCCAAGCCAAGTCAACCATACTCCCACGCAGAGTCTAGCCGAATGTTGGAGAGTATTTGGCCGAGTCCTGCTCCAAGACTCTCCAAGTCTTGGGCTTGAACTCTTGAGTCTTGACCTCAGACACTTCTGTCTGGCACTTGGACATAAAAAACACACTTTTGAAGTGAAAATTCAACATTTTTCAGTCAATTTTTGCTCTTATTTGCCCATTTTGTTGAGTGAAGCATCAATACAACAAGAAGAAGATTTGAGAAGAGATTATTTAAGAATTAAAAGCTGATCAAATCATCAAACAGAAGTAGCAGAACTAGATGAAATGAAGCATCAATACAACAAGAAGAAGATTTGAGAAGAGATTATTTAAGGATTAAAAGCTGATCAAATCATCAAACAGAAGTAGCAGAACTAGATGAAATGGAGGAAAACGAAGACACTACAATCAATCATCATTATGATACTAACTTAACTTGCAGTTCAAAGCTTGGAAAATTAAGTTACACTAGGACGGGAAAGATGAAGATGTAGATTGTATTTAGTTGTTTTCACCTTTTTTTTATTTTGACATATCATCATATATAAACAATTATAATGCTTTTATATATTTATTATTTAAATTTTATCGTAATAGTGTATTGTTTGACTTTGAAACTATGAAATTACAAATTTTGAGAGTTTGAGGATCACATGATGTATGGTTGAAAAACTCTCAAAAAACTCTTTTGACTCGCAAGAACTCCTAAGTCAAAATGTTAGGTGAGCCACTTAACAAAAACTCCCCAATGATTTTTTGAGAAACTCCAAGTGATTTTTTCCTATAAAACCCATGGGTAAATGCAAAATACACTGATTTTTGTATTAAAAACTCATCCAAATTCATGTAATTTACTTGTATTGCTTGCACTTAAAAAAACGTGAATTTCATTGCTGCCCCTTGACCCCATTGGGGGTGTTGCCCCTTGACCCTGCTCGGAGAATAGGCCCCAGAGCCCCGTGAGGAGCACTATCTCTCAACCTCATTTTAGTCTCCACTCCCAAATCCTAATTAGTTTTTCGAACCTGTCAAATAAATAACTTGATTACAATGAAGAGGTGACAGAGAATTGGGATATAGCTCTTGAGTGTGCCTACTTAGACATTTTTATTGCACAACTTGACAAAAATCTTTTGATAAGTCAGCTTCTACATATAACATGGCTGGTGGAAGCGGTATACTGTATCATAACTCATTTAGAGTTAAACTTTTTTTTTTGGTCTATGGTATGCATTAAATTCTAATTTTAATTTATATGTGATGGAAATTAGTAATATGCTCAACAAATTAAGTACTGTGTGTTTTTTAAGAATATTTTTAAAAATTTGTGTATATAAAATGATTGATAAAATTGCCAAGTTTTCCCCGTGTTTTTGCCAGGTCCCAACTTTTTAAAAAATTTGGGCCTGCCGAGTTATTGCCAATTCCATGTTTTTCGACTATGATATGACGTGTAATGTTTGAATTATGGGAAATTCATAGAAAAATTCAACTTTTATGATCTCAAGATTGATTATTTATTTTTTGTGTAATTTTGATTCTTTTTTACTGAGGTCTGTGCCGAGTCTCGAAGCTGAGTCAAAATGTTGGACCACCAAGTCATGTCCAGGTCCGAGCCAAAATTTTGGACTGCCAAGTCAAGTCTTCAAACTACACCATGGGCAATACATTCAAGTCCCACTGTCCAATTCAGTGAATCAAAGGCTGCAAGGCTGCAGATTCACAAATGTTGCCTGGAATTGGCACTCAATAAGCACAATCATTCTTAGATTTCAAAAATAATAGCATTTGAAACACTGACTTTTATTTTCATGCAATACCTGACAGAAAATAGAATATCTTCGGCTAGCATTTTTCTTTTTAAAAAATCAAAAGTATGATATCTTCCTTGGAAGATTAAAAATCAGAAGAGCTTTCAATTTTTCTCTATATACATGTGCACAACTTCATCCAGCAAGGAGTGAAAGACACACTCAAAATACCACATTTATAAGCTACCATGGAAGAAAGAAGTTGATTATTTGAAACAACGTATATCTTGCTTCTTGGTATGAAGATTTGATCAGTTGAAATGGTAAAAAGACCCTATCAAGTAGTCAACGAGTGACAAAGGCAGCATATCAAAACAGGCTCCACAAAGAGCAGGAAGAAGACATACCAACAACAGTAAATGCTTTGACTTCCAAGCTTGATGTGAGAAAACACTATCTCATATAAGGGCACGAGATAATACAAAAGGAAAATAGAGCAACAAAAAACAACTAACACAAGGAAGATTACATCATCATAGAGTTTCTATGAGAGTTGTTGTCGGGTAATACGACAGTTAGATAGTTATGTACCGAAAGTAGTCAACACGTGCGATGGTTCGCCTCGCACCCCTTCGGTACCTATATATACTTATTCTCTCGATAGAAGTAGACATGGTTATGTACCGGAATACATTTGCATTGTACACAACATTCTAAAGTAATGAAACATATCTGAAGTTCTTTATATATCACTATGTATGCTTTACTTTCTTGTATGTCTCTGTTAAATCCCGTTTACCCTTGAGGGAAAACATTTGGTGTCATTGCCTAGACATACTCGGGAAGGGCAAAGACTAGATGGCGCACGGACATAATGGGTCTGCTAGTTGCGGCGTCCATCGTAGGGAGTTTTAACATCTGAAGGTTAAAAAGCAAAGGACACTGTATAAACAATTATAATGAGTTTGCATTAAGTTTTGATGCCCAATCTTTTAAATAAAGACAGGAATAAGAAGGCACCAAATGATGAGTGGGAGGCAGCACAGAAGGCTTTAATCTTTGAGCAACAAATAGAATGCCACCGAAGGCTGAGGCAACTTGCTGCGGAACAACTTGCTAGAGGATTGACCAAAGGGGATCCCAGGAGTGTTACAGAAGGTACACAGGCCGAAGGAGAGCCGTACACTTCGCCAGAGCATCGGAGGGTGCGAAGTAGCAAAGAGTTGCTTGAAGAGACAAGGATAGGAGGGCCTTACTGGAGAAAACTAGAGACCTGTTTACGAATCTACCTCTTACACCACGTACGGAGACCAAAGTTGAAGGTACAAACAATCGCCGAAGGGAGACCGTACGACCGAAGGTGCCACTGAAGCACAGGCGTCCGACAATCAGGAACCTTTGTTCGGGCCAACGACACCACACACCAGGGTACCAACATATACTCAAGCACAAGTGCAACTTATCAATACCACTAACACCACCAACGCGGGTACAGGTGTTGGCACAAGTGATGCAGGAGCACAAACACAAAAATCCACCGCCGGTGACACAACCCACCCCAATGGCGACCAACAAGGAGAAGTTGCCAAAATTCCACGGAGATAGAAAGGAAGATCCAGTACGACATTATCGTACGTGCGAGACAATTTGGTCGGCGAATGGAGTCGCCGACCAGGCAGAATGGGTGAAACAGTTCCCCGCCACACTCAAAGGGGTAGCCATCGGTTGGTACTCCGATGTGGACAAAACAAAGGTGACCACTTGGGACAAACTCAAGAAAGAATTCCAAAAGGAGTTTCGACTCCTAAGGGATGACAATGAAATTGTTTCAAAGATATACGGTACCAAACAAGGCAAGAAGGAGACTGTGCGGCCCTACAGTCGCCGACTGAAGGAGTTAGTTGAAAAAATGGATAGCCAGCCAGCGGATGGCCTGAAAAAAAGATGGTTTGTGGAGGGCCTGAAATCAAACCTACGAAGGAAAATGAAGATAGAGCCCCCCACCTCATACGAAGATGCCTATAACCAGGTGATGGACTTGGAGAGCGAACATAAGACCTCCAAGAAGAAAAGAAGCATGTCTTCTTCCGACGAAGATGACACTGCGAACAATGACAGTAGCAGTGATGGCGAGTCGAAGAAAAAATTCATGGCACTCCAAAAGGACATGGAGAGAATGATGGAGTTCAAGACCATGAAAGGGGGTACCAGAAAGGGGGAAGATGACATGTAGTGTACGGACTGCAAGGAGAGCGGCCATACGAAGGGGTCATGTCCCAAAAAGGCATCTTGTGACATTTGCTAGATCATGGGACATTCCACCAAGGAATGCCCATACAACATGAAAGTGAGGAATCAACAAGTGCTATTTACCCAAGAGCAACTATCTACATCAGGCGGGTACGGAGGCAACCAACACAATGGCAGAAGGGGTAATAACAACAACACCAACACAAGGAGACGAATACAATATCACTCCAAGGGTCGGTCGGTGATCCAATGTCGAGCTTGCAATCAGTGGGGCCACTTTGCAAGGGACTGCGACAAGGGCGACACCCCGCAGAACCTATGATGTTGGTGTGGTCTTGGCAACCACGAGGATGCCAACTGCCCAAAATCCGGGCTCAACTGTCTCAACATCGAGGGAACCACATATCGGAACCTTCGAACAAAAAAACAAAAAGAAACATGGGAGATAGCCACCACCTAGGGTCGGACGGAGGCAGAACAAAACATTCTGAGACAACTGCTACATGTAGAGGTACCGGTGAAACTCCACAATCTCCTTCACACCATGCCTCACTTGGGAACGACGTTGTTGGAGAACTTGGCAACGCAGCCAAATACCACACGTACAGACATCCCCGAAGGGTCTGCAACTGACTTGATGATACTTTTTGTAAACAACGGCAGGCACCCGGCAGTCGTCGAGATGGGCATCCTTCGCACCATCCTGACAGACACTATAGTGGACAGAGGGTCAGGAGTCAACGTCCTTCCGGAGGAGACATGGAAGAACTTGGGCAAGCCAACATTGTGGCCCCCAACCTTCAACTTATTGGGCGCCGATCAACAGGGTATCAAACCCCTCGGAACGCTGATGGCACAACGGGTCACCATTGGCTCGCAACCATTTGTACTAGGCTTTGTGGTGATACCTTTGAAAAAGAAGGGTTACAATGCCATTTTGGGTTGAGGGTGGCTAGTCACGGCGAAGGTAAACCACAATTGGAAGAAAAACACCCTCTCGATGGAGAATAGGGGGAGGAAGTTCACCATCGACCTTCGCACCTAGATGGTGAGCGAGGAGATAGCCTCTTCTTCAGACTCAGAATTTGACGGTGAGAACGGTCGAAGGGATGAAGGAAGGAGTTGTATGGAACCTAACAAAGAAGGCGTCTTAGAATTGGAAGTGTTTGGGAGATGATGCCGACTCCATGAACGGTATAAGGAGTTGTAAGGAGTCGCTTGTCAAACCAATGAATCTGGGCAAGGAAGAGGAACCTAAGATCATTCTTGTCGGCGACAATTAGAATCCTGAGTGGAAGGTTGTAGCCTTCAAAATCTTTATTCTCCTTCTAATTTACGGGCGAGAGATAGGGGTTCCTATAGAATTTATGGTTCCAAGCCTTGGAATCGCCATTGAGAATCGACTCGGAAACATGGAAAGCTTGAAGGAGCGATTGTATAATCTCAATCAGCTCGACGAGAAACGATTGTTGGCATAATGGGCGACAGAGATAGTCCAAGGACGTAGGAAGGTCTGGCATGACAAGCATCTGAAGCGGACACTGTTCAGGCTAGGTCAGTTGATCCTTAAGTATAATGGACGAAATGAAATTAAACCTGGCAAATTCAAAGTAAAGTGGCTAGGCCCATATAAAATTTGGGAAGTTGGAGCAAATGGGGCAGTGAAGTTATGGACGCTTGACGGCCAGGAGATTTTGGATGCGGTCAACGGGTTGAAGCTAAAAATATATCATGAACGGCGAGATGGCATCGATAGAACGAGCCAGAGGAAGGTACGCAATTTAGAAAATTTTAAAAAAAAATATTTATAAAAAAAAAAAAAATTTAAAAAGTCCCTAAAGTACGTTGTGCGAAAAAAAATTTGAATTTTTTTTAGAAAAAATTTTTAAAAAAATTAAAAGGTCGTACGGAAAACGCAAAAAAAATGTGTTTTAAACAGCAATCGTATGGTATTTAACCGTACGGAGGCGGCATGAAGACATAAAATGCATCTGTACGATCGTACGGTCCTTCTGTGACGAGTGAGGGTTGTCCTACGCCACGGGCAGAGAAGAGATAACTCGTAACCGTATGGTCACTGAGCAACAAAGAGTTAGACACCATCCGTCCTACCGTACAGGTGTGAGTTGCAGGCACTTCTTCTGTACTGTACGGACAGTAGAGATATTAGCATATTACGAAGGGAGGAGGGAAAAAGATAAATTTTGAAAGGCGTTGCAAAGGAAGAGCACCGTACGGCAGGAAAAGAGCAGACTGTTCGCGTGAAAAGAACGTACACCGTACGGAGACAACATGGTTATATTTCATTATTCCGTACGCAAGCAAACTGAGGGTTATCATTGCATATACATTTTGTACAGTTATTGAGGATGAGGGAAAACATTTGTAAGGAGAAGGCATGATGTACGTTTAATTTCCCTCTTCAGAGATACCCTCATACATAGGAGTGTCAAGATGTACATGTCAAAGAAGAGTAATAGCACTGGTCCCCATATTCCAAGAATCCTGTCAATAAGGAAGTATTTGTAATAGCTTATTGTCAAACCCATATTTTGCACATATTCAGAATGTGCTAGAAATGCAATGCATTTCAGAATTTTGTATGTAGCTCAATATCTACTATTATTCTTAACATGATTTTTTCAATCACGTGAACAGAAGGTTGTGCACAGCTTCCAAAAATCTCATATTCCATATATAAATACTATTATAAATCAATAGAAATAACAAATTTGACTCATCAGGAAATCACCCACGATATATCAAGTCCAGAGAATAAGAGAATAAAATGGACCTCAGATTGCATTTCTAACATCAAAAGAAGTAAATCAACCTTAGAAGCATACCTCTTCCCATACAATCCCATATGCAAGAGGATTAGCTCTCATTCTGATGAAAAAGTATGTATATCCAAGCCAAGCACAAGCCTCTCGTACATTTGTCACTGTGCCAAGTGCTATTTCTGCATTCAAATTGTCCTTCAAGGAGCTGATAAGCTGATCACATCAAAAGGCATTCAATTTCAGCACAAAGATATTTCAGCCATTGGACAGGACAAAGAAATCATACAACAGACAATATCAACCTCGATCTTTTTTATAACTATGGAAACTTGTTATAATAAAGAACTTAGGATACCAGTCATTATAAAGTTATAAACAAAATAGAAAAATTTAAAAATGAGAACCATACAAGTATAAATTTTACGCATTACACATGATATACATGGGAAAAACCCTTTCAGGTTAAAAACCCCATAAAGCATCATTTTATTAATAGTCACAAATGGTTTGTTAAAAAAATAGACTAAAATTGGGTACACTCCTCTACATACTTCCACATGGCCAATAATACCACATGTGCATAGTGATATAATTCACTATAAATCTCTAAATTCACATCCTCTCAAACGAGAGAGAACCTTCTTAAATATAGGAGAAAGGGTAGAAAAATACCCTAAGGACTATTAGTCACACATTCAAAGCAACCAATCATAAATAATTTATAATCTAATATTTCCTAGATTATTAATTATTGAATGGTATATGCTTTATAACATAAGGTTTAATACATATATATATATATATATATATATATATATATATATATATATAAGGATACGACCCCTAATAACATTAAATTCTAACAACACTGAAAATCTAAGAATCAAAATAAATAACAGGCAAACACCATAGAAAAGCTTTCCACAAAACAGAATCCTCAAACTAACCACACATAAATATCATCAACAGCATGTCATTTATCTCGCTGAAAATAGATAAATTCCTCCATAATGGACCAGTTCCGAAACATTCTACATAAAACAAAATAAATCCCTCCATATGAACCATATCCACAAAAATTCTACTTGAAAAGAGAAAGATTCCTCCGTACTGGACAAAATCCATAAACATACAAGTTACCTGACTCTCAATTGGCAACTGATTTGTAAGTAATCGCAAATAACGAGCTAATTTATCATGTGTGGTGATGATGATCCCTTCGCCACTTTTATCAAATTGTGGTCGTCCAGCACGACCAAATATCTAGTGGATAGAAAAAAAAGAAACCAACAAGCAGATTTGTTTTGTTAAGTGTTTTTTACATTAATACTCCAAATATCATGACAATTCTTAAAATGTTTAAGTGTCCACCTGCATAACATCGAGTATATCAAGTTCTCGCCATCCTCCAGCCTTCGGATCATACAATTGTGTTCCCTGTTGCAACATAAAGGGTATACATAGAATTCAGCATTACTTGTAATATTTCAGCAACAAAATGCAGCAACGGAGATATTACCAAAAAATATCAACCTCAGATTAGTCAATGAGCAATCTTTATTGAAAGGAAAGTTGCATATATACACAACTTCCATGGTTGGTTAAATATAATAAAACTTATATTAAAAATAATAATATATTCCTGTATTATTGTTTTATTACAAAGGACTGTTATTCTGATATAAAATTCCAACAAAAAAACTTATTTTATCTCAAGGGGACTTTTGTCCTCTTTATCCACGCATTCTAGTACATGAGCACACAAAATTCAATCACTAAACAATAAGAAATAACATCCTCCTTGCATGGTATTATACCAAAAAGCTAGCAGATACATCTTGCACCAAACTTTCAAAGAAGAATAAGTTAAATGACTGCTAAAACAATCACCTCAATTCAATCAATTTCAACCAGAAAACTGCAATTCCATATTCATCTAGCAAAGAATTTCAAAAACAGAAAACAGCTGAAAAGAATAATGTTCAGAGTAATCTCTGTTTTCCGGTTCTATAAGTTTCTATGTCCTATTTTTGTTGATTATCACCTATATTGTTTAACATACAGATATATTGGCCGAACTTCTGAGTCAAGAAATAAAAGTTTTACAACTTTAAGGGTATGTTGGCAATTTTAACATCCAATTTGTTCTCTAAAACCTCAGAACTTTAAACAAGAAGACAAATAGTCTTTTTGGTTATCGGGTATGGACACTAGGTTTCTCAGCACTTCTATGTGCTGCTGTGAAACAGGCAGTCGATTAACACTCACCTTTATGACAACTGTATGAGCTGGCAGATTGACACCCCATGCTAAAGTTGCTGTACACACAAGGACCTGCAAGCAAAAATTGCCTCCTATTAATACTCCTCTTAAGGAAGAACCTACATAATTTTCTTTGAGCACTTCATAATATTACTCTGTAGCAAACCTTAACAGCATAAAAATACTTACTTTAAACATCCCCTCAAGTCATAGGAATGAACTTACCTTTAGCAGTCCTTCAGAAAATAGACGTTCTGTAAGACTCCTGTCTGCACGCAGCATCCCAGCATGATGGATACCAAAACCAGATTGGAACAATTCACCAAGTTCCCTATTCTTTGATCTAAATACCTCTGTCTGAACAACAGAGAGAATGAATCCTATCAATAATATTGATTCATTCATCACCCTGTATTGTCAAGCCTGAAATACTGAAAACTAACAACATAGATGCACTCAAGCCCATACCTTCCTGATACCATATTGAGGATGTGTTTCATTTGAAAAGTAACCAAGTTCGTCATTCTTTTGCGCAATTTCCACCTATTACATAGTAAGATACTTTCACAAATTTATTTTCTTAATGAATGAAATATGCATTCAAAATATTTTATCAGCACTCGAAAAAATAATTGCCAAATCCAGCCTCTGCTACAATGGATTTCAATAATTTATAGTTTTGTCAAATAAGAGTTTGAAATAAAAATGCTCAAGAGATCTAAGAAAGCATTTTCCTTATTCAACATTAATATATGTACCTTGTCTTAATTATTGTTTTAATCAAATAAAGCAGGTTCCAGATGTGCTTAATTTTATGAAGCTATCAACCAGAGATTATAAAGTTTAAACCTAAGCCAACAGATGCAAACTGTCTCATTATAAGATCATCACAATTTGGAAGTCATCATCCCAATTAATATTACAACTGCGGGCGCAACCATTTACTCCTTGGAATCCTCTGCCCCATGATATCAATCTTTATCATTTAAATTCATAAGGCAGCAATAGGGGAGATAATTCCTCTCTTATAACCAAAATCTTTGGTTCCCATGTATGAGCAATTTCAATTTATTAAAATAAAAAGATGAGTAAAATATCGATATACGGACTTAAATTCACATAAACCTTCAGCAATCTGCCAATATTTTTGTCATTTGATAGAAATTGCTCCCTTCTCTTGACTGCAAACAATGAGAGGCTTTTGCTCAAGTTTCACACAAGTGCAAAATTGTTCAATTAACTGTATGAGGAAACCTTAAATCAAATACCCACCAGATCCTATATACGAGCTTGAGAGACAAAGTGCGTCTCTTTCATAAGATGTCAACAAGAAAGATGAAAGATTATGTTAATGAGTCGTTATGCACAAGCAAACATCAGGGCACATGAGAACTGTTTCTAAATATATGGAATAAGCTGAAATTATCTATCCATGCCATCATTTCTTGTGTCAACTGAGACTTCAACTTGATATATTGTCAATTCCAATTGTCTAAACTTTGAACCAATGTAAAGGTCTACCCTTTTTCTGATTTTTTTTTTGTTTTTTTTGCAATGTCTGTAATTTTGTCAAACAGTTTGCTTGCACCCTGATACTGAGTTTCTGATGTGTTTCAATATGGCTGATGTATTGGGTTGACGTTGTTTGCTAAATAATTCAAATTCATTCAGTGGAAGAACAATACACAACAATACTTGCACAATGATAGTAACTAAAACCACACATTCTATTATAAATCAATAAACTGTAACAGCATTATGTAAACCAATTCATATTTATACCTGATACAAAGTTCTGATTCAATAATGATGCAAAATGCAATACACATTTGCTAAATAGCATACCCAGCTGCTGTCCAACTCAGTGCAGACACTGATGGCTTCCCTATTAGCAACTACAGCATCCAATACGGTCTGCAGACCCAGTCTATCTCCAGCATAATCAGAAATATATGTTCCAGTTCATAAGGCAGCTCTGGGATGGTTCCAAAACCCTAGACGGCTCCCTTAAAGCAACAGCCAACCACACTATTAATGTCCAGTTCTGATCGTCCATGTTCTGTGTGTTACCAGGTGTGTTTGCAGCCTCAATACAATCTCCAAAACTGGTCTGCAGCACCCAGGGGTCCTCTAGACTTGATCGGCTACTTATCAATCAATATACCCTCAGCTATAAGAACAACTGGGTATGAATAAACAGCAGGGAAAATCTTCCAACTTGTTATATCAGCTACAGCAGATGAAACGTCGCAGTATGTATGAGTTATCTCTAGAAATGTGGACGGCTAGGTATTCTGATGATATTGTAACAGCCCCTCAAAACTTCCCAAACTTCTGAAAGTTCGAACCCTTCTTGGCAACTACAAATGACTTAAGCAAATAACACAAATCGAATGATAATACCTCAAAGCTCAATAGAAATTCTCCTGACTGTATCTTGCAACAGCGAGAAGAATGCTAGCATAGAGGGATTTCATCCTCCAAGCACTTGTGAAACAAATCTCCACAAATTCGCCAATTTCGTATTTTATCCAAGCATGCTGAAAAAAAGAGCCATCTCCTCTTTTTAAACACTTTTCCATTAACTTCTCCTTTCAATTTGCCAATGTGGGATAAATCACTTTTTTCCATTAAAATATCATTTCCCACTGGAAGAATAAAGTATACTTTTAAATAATAAAGTGACTTTTAATAAAATGTACTTTAATATATTTGTCACTTTCATAAATAAATTATTTAAATCTTCAGACATTAAAATAAAATAGCAAACGAACTCGGAATCTCATGTATGATAGCTCATTGGAAAGAGCTCGGCGAAATGCTCCAAGTCCAATAGTGAAATGCCTCCCACTGAGCCCTCTGCTAACTTACAATAAATAGTAAGTGTCTGGAAACCTTGCTTAATCAACTCCAATTGGCCTGAAACTGAAATTGCCTAGGCCAAATCCCTCATTGATTCCTGTGAAGTCCTGGTTAGCCCACGGGACCAAGACGAAATGGGCTAACGAAACATCACAAGTTGATGACCTTGAAAGGGGGCATTACAACCCAAATGATTTCAACAATATAACAAACAAAGCCTCAGATTGATCTGAAATGTCTTTGGGTCGCCTGGGTCACATGAGTTATAACAAGGGATTTAATCAAGCTTGCATGGATGGGCATGGACATGGATACGGCTATTTTCAAGACCACCTAATATGGGTACAACTGAATATGACAATTATAAATATAAAACAAAATAAAATGAAAACATAGAATTACCTGAAATTGTGCAAATTTAATGCGAGAAATATTTAACTGAATGGTGTACATGCACTCCAAGATCTATGGAACGCATGGCAAGCTATCTATTGAAATACATTTTAGATTTGGAAATTCCAAAAGGACGAGGGAACAAGGGCTCTTGGAAATTCAAAAAGAGAACAATTATATAACCATATCTAACAAAGACAGGACAATTGAGGGCTCTTGGAAAGACTTTGAATTGCTCCCTGTGCAAACACACGATATTATAAGGAGCGAACTCTCACGAAGGAAATTATTATTGTCAAATGGTGATGATGAACTCTTAGGGTGTGTCGCTAAGTCCGGGTAATGCACTATCAAAATTGGCTATGAGATACAGAAAATGAATTGTAACTATGCTTCTCTCAAAGGCTTATGCTAGGCTCAAATGTTTATCCAAAAATGTGAGCATTTGCATGGGCAGCACTCCACAGTCAGACCTTCAAAGGGATTATGTTACAAAAACTCAAGTTCCTAGAACCATATATTGTCCTATGTGTAGAACCGGTGACTAGATAATGGACCACCTCTCACTACAGTGTGATACTAATATTCAAAAAACTTTGAATAGCAAGGACCCCTACCAGATCACATATCATTATTTCAAAGCTGGAAACACTAAGATGATTATATGGCACCTTTGGAAGGGATGGTATTCTTTAAACTTCAAAGAAAAGCTAAAACTAATTCTTAGAGTCCATAATAAATAAAACTGAAACATTTTCTTCATGGGATAACAACATTCTTAAATCATGGCCACTTCTAAAAACTCTATTGTACATCAATGGGGTCAATGGTTCAATGTTGTCAAAGTAGCAACCAGCCAATTAGTCGCTCCCTCCTCGAGGGAGACTAAAACTTAACTTCTATGGAGCTTCAAGGGGCAACCTTGGGGATTCAAAGGTGAGTTTCATCATGAGGAGCAATATGGGGATTCTATGTTGGGTTAGGGCCACCAAACTTCCTGAGGACTCTAATAATGAAGTGGAATATGCAACTCTTCTAGAAGGGCTCAAACACTACATGAGCAAAAGACTAAGCAACATTGATATTGAGGGAGATTTGCTTAACATGATTCACGCAATAGCAACACATAAGGCACCAAGCCAGCAATCTATACTGTAATTTAGCAGATTCATTTGTACACAAAATCAATTGGGGAGTACACAATCAGACACACTTATAGAGAACCAAATAGAGCAACAAGCTATCTGTCTGATCATGCAATCAATCAAAGGGAGAATGCCAAAATATCCAGCAATCTTGAGGAGTCGAGTGAGATATAAGACATCAAAAGCATAGCTCCAAGTCCTTGCGAGTCTCGAGTTGAGTGACCCCACCCAAGTCCCAGGGGCTCGAGACTCTCTAGGAACTCGCTCTAGGTGAGACTCACTAGAAACTGGTATTTTGCCGAGTCTTACCACGTCTTGCCGATTTTTTGCCAAGTCCTGAGTGGTGTCAGCCTTGCCAAGTATACGCCAAGTCCGAGTCTCATTTCTATGATCAAAAGTATTTAATGCACCAAAGCAAATAAATATGAGAGGTTTAAAGAAAGGCCTTCAAGTGGTCAATAATGTACCAAAACGACTACCACAAGATTATTGGTGTGTGGCGACTAATCATGTTATCAGGCTTAAAATTTTGGTATTTTACTCCAAATGCATTAACAATGTGTAATGTCCCCGTTTTTAGGCACATGGGATTAGCTTATTTCTGTGACCCTCCTAAGCTAATCGGGATGTTGGAGGGGGTCATGTGGTAGAGCCAGTGGTCAGTTTTCACTCTGGAGGTTTGGGATGCTAGGATTGCTCTTCGTTTGGGTCAGATTGACACACTTACTATTCATAGTAAGTGTTTATTTTGGGTGATCGTCACGATTGCTATTTTTAGCAAGGCGCCTATACATTGGTAACAGTGTAGTTGTGGATTCATTTGCAGAGCTTTCAGTTTGAGGGACTTGCTATTTTTAGTAAGTATATTTCTGGCAGTGTCTATTTGTGGCAGGGTGTCTATGCAGTTGTCTTGATAGACCAGAGCATTTGGATTGGCCTGGGTTGATTATTTTATTAATTAATTAAGTTCACTTAATTAATTATATTATGAGCTTATTTAATAAAGTCAAGTCATTAATTAATTATAATGACTTATATTTAAATGCTATGTCATTTAATGTGAGGAAATATAATGAAGTATTATATTTCAATTAAAAGGTTATGCAAGGATAATGTCTTTAATGGCATAATCATTTTAAGTTATGCAATGTGTGAAGGAGAAGCTGAAAGTTTCGAGTCTTATTGAAGAAGCTGATTTTAATTACTCAAGGATTTCGAAACTCATTATGAGAGATCTTTTGATCATTTATGAAATTGCTGAAGTTCGAAACAAGGGTTTGTGGAATGAAATTTAACTTGCAAAGAATTGTAAATTCTTTGTTTATTTCTAGCACTTTGAATCAGCATTGATGCTGATGAATTGTGTATGTTGTGGCTGATCTTGGAAACCGTGTGAAGCCATTGGGAGAAGTTGAATCTGCGTGTTGAATTTGTTGACGAATGTAGAGTGGAGAAAAACAATTAAAGGATGTGTGAATTGTTGGAGGTTGACGTGGGGAATTATGCAAGCATCCATTATCTTCCTTTGTAGTCGTGGCCAACATTGGTGGAGATCAAAACACATAGGTTCTATATAATAAATTGATGTGTTGGTTCCAAATCGCATTGTATGATTTTCAATTGTGATTTAATAAAGCTATTCAGTAGTATGGTGAGAATTCGGTGTTGTTACAAGAATAGACTTATTGCTTTCAATTTGTAATATTGTTGTTCTTACCTAGCAAATTATTTTAAAAATTCATATTATATTACAAATCCAAAACGAATTAAAATTTTGCAAGCAAATTCAGAGATAGAGCCAGGCACGCTCTTTACACAATGAAGTGCAGCAAGGGCAAAGCCCCTCCTATAGAGCCCTAGGGCCTAATCACTTGGCAGGAGCCTTGGGCCAAAGCCTACAATAGGGGTCTAAGCGAAGTGCTCCAATCTACCTAAACCCTAACAAGGATAAAAGGGATCATGGAACAGATTCCCAATATGTTATGAGTGATAATGGGAAACACACATTGATTTACAAAGCCCAAAGTGGTGCTTGAGCTGCTATTTTATGACAAAGTTTAGACCCAAAACGAAAATGGCTCACATTATAATCACCAACTCTGTTTGTCCATTCTCTCAGCAAGAATTGTCTGCCTAGTTTTAGAGAGTTTTCAAGATCAAAAACCCCTCCATTCAGGAAGCAATCAGCAAGGTAACTGGAGCCCAGAAGCTTGTTGATGGCCACACCAATAATGGCGGCTTGATTCACATCTTCCTTTCCATGGTAAATTTGGCTATAAGAAGGAAAATGTAGCCATTTCAGCAATATCAACATTTAATAAAATGTCGAAGTGTGCACTTTTTGTGATGCAATTTAAAGCAAGAAGCCGCGAAGCAACAAAATGCTAGCGGAAGTGATAGAGGACCATGAATGTATCATCAAAAAGGTATGGAGTCGTTTCTCAAATGCATAAACTCAAACAAAGACCTACTCTTTGCAACACAAGAAGAGAGAATGTTGCAATTGGCCAAGGGGCTAACAATGCTCTACACAAACAAGCCCAAGTAGAACAAATTGAATTGTACAAAACAATTGTTGATGTCTATGTAATCTCTTTTTTGAAATTTATATATAAGGACCTACACCCAAAAGGTAGCAATTAAAAACACGATCAAGTTAGGTTTGTATGGATTCTAATTGAATGTGTCCCTATCTCTAGTTAGTGGTCCACTGTTAATCATACAAATTTGATGAGTAAGTTGTCAATCAAGAGAGTAACCAATGTTAATTCATTGAGTTGGTAAGGAGCACGGAGAATCAAACGGGTTCAAAGAATCCCTCTTTCAATCTTTCCGATTTCAAATTTATTAACATTTATTTATATTTAATGGATTTTTGGATTAGTAATTTTAGTTTAAGGGTTACCAATTTTAGTTTAACAAGGTGTATGTTTTTCCGTACCTTTCTCGCTTCATTGTATTTCTCTGTGTCCAACGCCCCACTTTTCCCTAGTCATCTAGTATTGTACCTATCCTATGTTCCACTCTGTAATGAATGACTAATCTTGATCATTCATGGACATTTTGTTCCTTCGTTTTGTGTGTGTTTCGACTCGCCACTCTTCATTTTGCCGCATCTGGGTGGGTTTCCGTGTTCTATTTTCAGCTATGGGCTTTGCTTCTGATGTGTGCTTTTGTGTTGTTCATTTTCTTTGCTTCGTCCTACACCTGATGGCCCCATAGGAGGAGCCTCCTCCGCCGACCCCAACCCAAACCAACCAAAGGAAAACCTTTGATACACTCCTTGACCTGCTTGATTGTGTTGGGCGTTTGGAGTCGGGAAATCAAACCCCTTCTCAGCCCTTACGTGAGGCTTATTGCAAGCTTTCTGCGGTTGATGCTGAGAACGTTGAGCTCAAGCGACTCTTGCAGAAGGACTAACAACATTATAATGAGCACTAACGTGAGGTATCTAACAAGCTTGTTGCGCTTGAGGTTGAGAATGCGGAACTCAAACGACTCTTGCAAACGAACTTACAACTTGAAAGTGATAAGGATTCTACCATCTAGAACTTCATTTCAAGCACTCCAGGCTTGCCATCATGCAAGATTCACTCAAGATTGAAACAAAGAAGCAATTTAAGTTCTAGGCTCAGGTCTACAACAAGGGCCCTCCCCTCAGTAGCATGGAGAAGCTTGTCAAATCCAAGCTAGCAGAGGAACGCATTAGGAGGTCACGTGAGCTTAATCTCAAGGTTCAGGGGCTTCCATCACTCTTACCTGATCCCATGTCTGCAGGCTCCTCTTTTCTCTGTGATTTCCTTGGTATTTTGGAATCACTCTTGAGAGAGCTTGGGTGGGTTACATTCACTCTGTTGTTGATCGGCTTAGAGTTCTAAAGCTAGACGCCTGCTATTTCCCTTGCCTTCAAAGATTTTCCTTGATGAAGACCTCAGTGAAACATAGGTGTCTGAACTTAAACACTCCAGAGAGTTGGTTGTTGCTACTAGGCATGAGGGGAAGTGGGTTGTCATCAAGAACCTCAAGCAAATCATCACTCTTTCACACATAGATGGGAATCTAGACCCATTGCTACTCTCTCTAAATGACATTTACAACACCCACGAGGGGAGAGGGACAAGAAGAATTTGGTACTATAGATCAACTGTTGGAATGGAAATGGTTCTTATTGGCGGATACTCTACCTTCTCCAGCTCAATGAATCTTTTGGTCTTATGGTTCTAAATGGTTTAAGCTTCTTTCCGGATTTCCAATTCTTCACCTACAGGCCTCACAGTGGTGGTGCTAGTGTTGTTGACTATGTTCTCTCTGCCCAGTCACTCATCCCCTCCAACTGTCACTTCTCTAGCACTGCTCTTCCCTTCGCAAACCATGCTCTTCTTATCCTCTTCGTCCATTCCGCTCCCTCCCACCCCCTGCCTCCTGCCCCCTCTAAATCCTCGCCAACCCCCCACACCGCACCTCATTTTGTCTTGATGAGTCTGATCAGGACCTTTTTATCCATCATATCAGACAACTCCCCATCGATAACTACTTCTTCCCTATTGAGTGTGTTGCCACCAAGTATGCCCACCTTTCTACTATCATCTGGGAAGCCACTTTGCAATCCTTTCTTCACTTCACCACCCTTGTCTTTGCCCTCACAGGCTGCGAAATACTTACCCCATGAATAACTAGCATGATGACGACTGCATGGCCCACCATCACCTCTTGTGTTCTGCTTTCACCACCCACCATCCTTCCTTCACCTCTCTTAGAAGGTCTTACCGCCACCTCCGTCGCAAGAAGCATCTTTTCAATTCACAACATAGGAGAGCCCTTCGTGCCTCCCTCTTTTGTTCCCCCAAGGCAATCCGGTGCACTCTTTTCCCCCGCCACTCCCCCCCCCGCCGAGATAAATTTTAGCTCATTAATGTCTCATACCACAGCACTTTATCATATCTTCGACCAGCCCACTATACATGCTACCCCTCCTCCCTCTTGTCATCTTTTCACTCACACTAACATCAAAGAAGCGATTAGAATCTTGAACATTAACAAAGCTGCGGATGAAGAGGGGTTCTAAGCAGAGTTCTTCAAACTTGGCTTTACTGTTCTGGGAGCTTATTTGTCAAATATCTCTGATCATGTTGTTTGCACGAGGTTCCCCCCCTCTTGGTCTTATCACACCATTCATCTGATCCACAAGTCAAGCCCCGCCTCACATCCCAACAACTACAGGACCATTATGGTTGGTCACACATTCTCCAAGCTCTACGCTACCACTCTTCACATACTCCTCTCTAGACAATTAGACCAGCATTGTACCTGGGCTAAAGGGCGGGCGGACTTCAGGCAAGACCACCAAACCATGGGCCATATTCTGACTCTTCGAGTCATTATCGAGGAGGCTCGTCTTCGCTCCTTGTAGGTTTATTGTCGCTTTGTGGATTTCCGCAAAGCTTTTGGTTTTGTTCTGAGGATGACCCTTTTTCAGAGACTTCGTGACATTGGTATTTCTGAGGTTCTCCTGCCTACTATTATGCGATTGTATGAGAGGGTCCTCAGCCATCTCAAAACTCCTTGTGGGTTCTCCGACTTCATTAGTAGCACCATTGGTGTTAAGCAGGGGTGTCCTTTGTCCCCTACTCTGTTTGGGATCTACATCGATGAGCTGGAAGTCTTTCTCCACGAGCACTCCTTGGAAGGGGATGGGTGCCTTCTCCATCAAGTTTTGATTTCTATCTTGCTTTTAGCTGATGAATTTGTGCTTCTGGCTTCTTCTCCAGAGGGCCAACAGAGACATCTTGATTGCCTTGCTTCCTTTTGTGACCTGTGGCAATTGACAGTTAATTTGGGTAAGACTAAGGTGATGGTCTTCAATGGTCTTAAGACCTCCCATCTTCACTTTTTCTTCCAAGGGGAGGAGGTTGGATTACCACTTCTTACTCTTGTTTGGGATTCAATTTTTTCGGCCCCCATTTCAGTTTGAGACAGGCATTTCAGCCCGCATCAACAAGGGGTATGGTTCCTTGGCACTTCTTGAGAGAGTGTTTTCGGCATCACTTCCAAGACATCATGTCCAAGATGGCTCCCATGGACACTCTTAACAGACCCACTGTTCATTATGGCTTGGTGGTTTGGGGACCTTCTTTACGGGAATCTAATTGGGCTTTTGTTGAGCGTGTCTAGACCCTTCTCCTTCAACGTATCATCAGGTGCAAGCTATCCATTCTGCACAACATTATTCGTGCAGAGTTTGGGGCCCACCCCTTTAGACTTGAGGCCATCTTCAATCTTATTTGGTTCTTGTACAGTATACGGGGATTTGCAGATTCCAGTGAGGGACGCCTTCAGTAGACCTACCTCACCTAAAACTCCTCTAAGTCTATTGTGACTTTGACTTTGGCTTTCTCTAGACGTTCGTGTGGTTGGTTTGTTGAGACCTCAGCCCTTCTGGGTTCTATTGGGATTGAGATGGATCATCTCCCCCCTTTCAATACTCTCTTGGTGCCCCTCATCACCTCCTTCCCTCTAGACAGTAGCTGAACAGATGCGTCAGAACAGATATCCTAGGGGTCTTCGCCTCAAGATGACCTTCAATGCAGAGCATTTTCTCTAGTTGGAGAACAGACTCATTATCTGCCCTCCTTACCAATCATACCACTGGTCACATTCCCAAAAATTCTCTTTTGGTTCTTTTAGAGTGGGTTCCCATAGACTTCGGATTGAGATGGATCATCAACTAGACAGAGCGAACAAAATTTGTCAGTTATATTGTTTGGGCAAGGCACCTTTGATTGCCTAGTCTCTTTCCACCTTTTTCAAGTCCGTCAATCAAAGGTGCCTTGCCCTCTACTTGCAGGAGGTCATTAGGCTCCAGGACCATTCCCTACAGCACCACAGGAGTCCACAGTCATGTCAATCATTACTTTTTTCTCTGTGCTCCCACCCACCCACGGCAACCAAGCATCATTTTAACTCCTCTTCTTCTGAATCCAAACCCATGAGGCTTTGAAGGGCCGCCTTCCCGCAACGACTCTCCACTCAAATTGGTAGGAAGCGGTCCAAAGCCCCCATGGCTTACCAATCTGTCTCAACGTTCTTCGCGGTTGATCAGTGTGATCGGGGTGTTCAAGATGTTCTTTGAGGCCCTTTGGGGTTCCCTTGTTGGCTTCCTCCCCTCCCTTGGTTGTTGCTTCATTTTCTCTTTTGTTTCTTTTTCTAGTTTGCTTCTTTCGGAGCCCTTTTCTGGGTGTTCTTGTTGTTCATTGGCCCCCTATTTTGTGTTCTGCAGTCCCTTGGACCTTTTGTGGTCATTCATTGGACATTAATAAATCTGTACTCTTATCTATCTCCATCTATCCATCGATCTTTATTCTTTCCTTCCTTTCTTTCTTTGTTTCTTTCCTTCATTGTAGATCGTATGGAAATAAAGAATCCTGTTACGGTCAGCTTGGTATTACCTAAAATTTGAAATAAAATGAGTCAATAAGAATGTTCACAAGACCTACAAACTAAAATGAAACTAACATTGTGTTAATTCAACTCAAGTGTATTATTCTAATTTCAATTTAAACTATTTATATATATAATCAATACTGCAGATATATGTAATTGTCACTTCTATTAATATCAATGTAATTGCAGAAGAAGAATTCAGAATGTATGTAAATACAATAACCTTTTATGTCAAACTATATATATATATCGCTGAATAATGTTGTTGTCTATAACCAACATTTATCAATTTCGGTGTGGTATAGAAGCATACTATCCACCGTATATATATGCAAATGAATGAGAGGTCACGTCTATGATAGACGTGACTCCCTAAGGAGTCACGCCTATCATAGGCATGACTTATACTTTAAATCATATTACATACGACAACAAGCACAGTTTATTAAACCATTGACTTGTTATACCGTCGACTATATTATGTGTTGGCCACAGTTTATATCATATGCCCCATCGACAATATATATATTATGTTGATCACAATGTGATCAGTATAATATATATATTATCATCGACTATGGTAACCTGTCGATAGTTATTACATGTCAATCATATACTATGATTTACGAGATCGATATTAACACATATGATGAATATCATTTATATTATAATATTAACCTAGTTATATTAAAATAATGATAATTATCATTATCATTATTATATTATAATAATAATTACTATATTAGATAAAGAATATAAATAATAGATATTAATAATAAATATATTATAAGCAATAATATCTATTTATTTATTTAACAATTTGTCTATTATAGTAGGGTCAATATTTTATCTAATCGACGCTATAATTATCAACGCTCCCTCTTAGCTAGGGAAGATAAAATCATATGTATCAAATTTCTCACATGTATCGTAAAGATAGGTCAACACATAACACATGATGATAGGCATCACATAACTCGTGATAAAAGTCTCACATATGTCGTGAAGAGAAAACATCACATAACATGTGATGATAAGTATCACATAACTCGTGATAAAAATCTCACATATCTTGTGAAGAGAAAACATCACATAACACGTGATGATAAGTATCACATAACTCGTGATAAAAATCTCACATAGCTCGTGAAGACAAAACATCACATAACACATGATGATAAGTATCACATAACTCGTGATAAAAATCTCACATATCTTGTGAAGAGAAAAAATCACATAACACGTGATGATAAGTATCACATAACTCGTGATAAAAATCTCACATAGCTCGTGAAGACAAAACATCACATAACACGTGATGATAAGTATCACATAACTCGTTATAAAAAGTCTCACATATCTCGCGAAGAGAAAACATCACATAACACGTGATGAGTAGTATCACATAACTCGTGATAAAAGTCTCACATATCTCGTGAAGACAAAACATCACATAACACGTGATGAGTATCACATATCTCGTGATACCTAAACAATGGTATGCTTGATAAAATTACGTTCTTATACATCCTAGCTATGGTATGTGCACTAACATTACATCTGATAATGTTTATCATAAATGATCATGGCACATCCATGAATGATATCTAGTCAGCATAATATCAATATTACAAGATCATCATCTTATAATATTTGAATACAAGTATTTATCTCCAAAAGATCGTCATCTTTTAGATATGAATACAGGGTGTAGAGCCCATAAAGTCATATAGCAACACATATGACAAAAGAAGTTTACACATTAAACATCTTATATTATATATATCAGTAAAGATTGCAATACGAATTATAACTCAATCATACCAAGACTTTTCCTTAAGTGTACAACTTTCACTCTGGCAAATGGCTTGGTTAGTATAATTGTTGTTTGATCTCATGTCCTGATATATTCCAACTGAATTGCATTCCTATCCACCATGTCTCTTACATAATGATAAGGAACCTCTATATGCTTGGATCTATTGTGAAATACTGGATTCACAAAAAGTTTTATACAACTTTGATAATCACAATGGATGACTGTCGGTCTTAGGGGCTCACCAAATAATCCCACAAGCAGTTTTCTGAGTCATACTACTCTTGCTTCCATAGATATTGCAATGTATTCGGCCTCTGTAGAACTTTGAGCCACTAAAGACTGTTTCATACACATCCAAGATATCATGGCGGATCCTAAGCTGAAGCAGCAACCTGAAGTGCTTTTTCTATCAGTTATACTTCCAGGCCAATCAGAATCTGTGAATCCATGTAGATTCAAGTCAACTTTCTCATATTTGAGTCCATAATTTGGGGTACCTTGCAAGTATCTCAAAATATGTTTCACAGCCATAAGATGAATCTCCTTAGGCTCACACATAAACTAACTTAAGGCATTTAATGCATAACATATATCTAGTCTAGTATTAACCAGGTACATCAAGGATCCAATTATCTGCCTGTAGAGGGTAGGATCTGCAAATGGAGAATTTGCTGCCTCCTTTAGTCTATGAAGGTTTGTTTCCATGGGAGAAGACATGGGTCTGCAATTCATCATACCAAATCTCTTTAATATGTCCAGGGTGTACTTTCCTTGATTGAGTATAATGCAATCTGAGTTCTGTCTAACTTCCAATCCAAGGAAGTAATGTAGAAGACCTAAGTCCATTTCAAACTCTTTAGCAAGGTCCCTTTTGCATTGATCAATAAGGTGATCTTCTCCTATAATTAGCAGATCATCAACATATAAAATTAATATTAACATATCTCCTTTGCTTTGCTTGAAGTAAAGATTTGGATTTGCACCATTCTTAGAAAATCTTAGCTTCATGAGATAGCTATCAATTCTTTCATACCAAGCCCTGGGGGCTTGTGTAAGTCCATAGAGAGCTTTCTTTAACCTGCACACATGAGATTCTGCCATATGAATCTCAAATCCTTCTGGTTGCTCTAAGTAGACTTCTTCCTCTATTTTCCCATTTAGAAATGCAGTCTTTACATCCATCTGATGGATGTTCCATCCTTTGGCTGCTGCAATGGCTAGAATAGCTCTGAGTGAGGTATATCTGGTGACTGGTGCAAATGTTTCCTCATAATCAATCCCTTCCTTTTGTGAGAAACCTCTAGCAACAAATCTGGCTTTATGTTTCTCTATATTGTTGTTTGTAGCATACTTGATTTTAAATAGCCACTTGGATGAAACAATAGATTTCTCTTTTGGTCTTGGAACTATTTCCCAAACATCATTTTTTATAATGGATTGGTATTCTTCTGTCATGGCATCCTCCCATACT
>MU226302.1:4960662-4989320 GCA_018584345.1 Thuja plicata
GAATCATTTTGATCCTGAATTTCCATGATGAGAAATTGTTCCCTCCTTCAAGTCTATCTTCAAATTTGATAGCGCTTGCCATTGAAATGTGAGAAATGTGATAGTTTCAAATTGATATAGAATTTCTAAAGTTTTGAGAGCTTCTTGGATCTTCCTTTACCAGCGCTTTGATACCATGTTAATTCAACTCAAGTGTATTATTCTAATTTCAATTTAAACTATTCATATATATAATCAATACTACAGATATATGTAATTGTCACTTCTATTAATATCAATGTAACTGCAGAAGAAGAATTCAGAATGTATGTAAATACAATAACCTTGTATGTCAAACTTGCTTGATAAAGAACTATATATATATATATCGCTGAATAATGCTGCTGTCTATAACCAACACTTATCAATTTCAGTGTGGTATAGAAGCAGACTATCCACCGTCTATATATATGCAAATGAATGAGAGGTCACGTCTATGATAGACGTGACTCCGTAAGGAGTCACGTGACTTATACTTTAACTCATATTACATATGATAACAAGCACGGTTTATCAAACCGTCGACTTGTTATACCGTCGACTATATTAAACCATCGACTATATTATGTGTTGGCCATGGTTTATATCATATGCCCCGTCTGCAATATATATATTATGCCGATCACAATGTGATCGGTATATATATATATATATATATTAGCATCGACTATGGTAATCTATCGATAGTTATTACATGTCAATCATATAATATGATTTACGTGATCGATATTAATACATATGATGAATATCATTTATATAATAACATTAACCTAGTTATATTATAATAATGATAATTATCATTATCATTATTATATTATAACAATAATTACTATATTAGATAAAGAATATAAATAATAGATATTAATAATAAATATATTATAATCAATAATATCTATTTATATATTTCACAATTTGTCTATTATAGTAGGGTCAATATTTTATCTAATCGATGCTACAATTATCAACACATTGAAAAGAAAAAATTGTACTAGAGGAAGTCAATACCAACAAGAAAAGTACATGTAAGAAGATTAATAAAAAATTGTTGATACATGTGTGTACACATACACACGTGTGTATATATACACGTGTGTATATACACACATGTGTATATATACACGTGTGTATATACACACATGTGTATATATACACAAATGTGTGTATATGTGTATACACACATGTGTGTATGTGTATACATGGATACACACTTGTATGTGTATATACACATGTATGTGTGTATGTGTGTATATATACACACATGTATGGTGTGTATATGTGTATATATACACACATGTATGTGTGTATATGTGTATATATATACACAAATGTGTGTATGTGTGTATGCATGTATATATACACATGTGTGTATATGTGTATACATGAATACACACTTGTATGTGTATATGTGTGTATATATACACACATGTGTATATGTGTGTATACACACGTGTGTATGTGTGTGTATATATACACATGTATGTATATGTGTATACATAGATACACACTTGTCTGTGTATATACACACGCACATGTATGTGTGTATATATACACAAATGTGTGTATGTATACACACATGTATATATACACACATGTATGTATACACATGTATATATACACACATGTATGTATGTATATATACACATGCGTGCATGTGTGTATATATACACACATATATACACACCATATTCAAAAAAATTAAAAAATAAAGAATTAAAATTCCTTATGCATCTTCTCATTCATCTTCCGGGTGAACCAAACGGGTCGGTCCATATTCCGGATTTCATTTTGAGGATAAGGATCTTCCTGAATTTGCAGCATCTTCTTGAATTGACCGTATCCAGGATATGGTATTCCAATACCCAAACGGGCCCTATAAGAGATGGCACGATGATAGTCACTAAAGCGCAAAGCAACAAATCCGCCTTCGTGCTTTGGAAACAATGTATTCTATCAAAGACTAGAAAGGTAACATATACTAAGAAAAGCTCCCTTTAAGGGACAGTTATGCTTGTTTTCAGTTTAACATATATTCAATTTGAAAACTTTCATTGTATTTTTTAATAAGAAATCAATCACAATTCCTTATAAAAAAGCTATAAAAATAAAAAGCTAAACTTAACATTTTGGCCATCACATTAACCCTCAACAAATTTACATCATAGGAAACTCTAAAAGTAAGTTTAAAACATCCACTATGCACCAAAAAATAAAATGGTCAATACATAAGCTGCAGGTGTTGCATGTGGTCTAAACATGAATGGGAGCACAAGATCATATCCTGGTGTATGATGTATGAGAAGAAGTTGCGAACAACTAATTAATACAAAGACAAATAATTTAATGTTTGCTGTGGGAGCCCTCAAAATCAATCGCATAACCCTTAGCCACAAGTCTTGCCCTATGCTTATCCATACTGCTTATGTAGTTAGGATGACGAGCAATGAGGTAATCATAACGATGACATGGCTTTCCAGGCAGTGAATACAAGCCATATTGCACTAAGGAAAAGATAGTTTTTAGGCCAAAAGATAGTTTTTAGGCCACTCGCAAGCAAGACACCAAATTTACCATATATATTGTTCATTACAGAGAAGAACATCAACCCTCTCTAAATTACAACCAGCTGATTAATGACCCTTTTGACATGGTCGAAGTAAACCTATTAAAAGGGTGAGGATATTGAATCCCTAAACAGTGGCCAACACTGGCAACTAGCTATGCAGCACTACTAAGTAAGACAGCATTGCTGTACTTCTGTCTACAGTGCACTACTAGCTATATTAATCACGCTCAATTTCAAAAAACAATTGGTGTGAGTTGAATGCAAGGATGACCATTTTAATTACACTCAAACTTATTGGCATTAGTACTAGCATGTTTATGATAAGCTTGACGAAAACATCCTTCTTAATAGCAAAGTATTCTTCCAATAAGTGCTACATAGCCTACACCAGTTGAGTGTGTTGAAGCGTGAATTAGCTAGTAGCAAGCAAGGATTGGATAGTAATGTACAGGAATGTGCACTCGCAATATTTCAGGCCCGATATATAACCAAGCCCATTGCAATAGAAATTGACGATGCATTCACTGCAACTTTTGTAACAATCAGGCCCTGAAGATGGCCTTATTCCTCCAAAGCTACATTTATTACCGTCATGTCATATTGCCCAACACACAAAAGTATGCAGAAAACAAGGATTAACTCAGCCTGCAGATGAGCCCAATTAAAGAGAATGTTATCTGTTGAAATAGGAGGGTCCATAGTGAATGAAAAGAGAAAGGATATTCCAAAGTGAATGAGTTCATTCACAATGGATGAATAGGTTGTCTATGCTCTTAAACTCTTGCATGAAGTTTGGACAATGTAAAGTAGTCAAAGTACCATACAATATTTTATCAAAAGAACTTTTCCACTTAATATCTTCTATTGCTAGACTTACCACAGAAAAGGCCTTGGATTTAGTCTAAGTCCCAATGAGCCAAAATCTACTCCATGCCTAGTTCCTAGGAACAAAATTCAAAGAAGACTGTTATAAGACATGTCATGCAGTGGTAATAATACTTGTCATTGTCCTAGTATAAAACATCATCTGCTGCAATTACTTGAATGTGTCTCTTGTTACATTCAGTTTATAAGAAGGGTGACAAAATGTGCAAACTGAATCTTGCAGTTTCTGATTGATTAACAGTTCCTATCAGCCTATTGACTGCACCTTCTGAGTTAAACTTCTACCATCACAAAGTTGTTATCCATCATGGCTAACAGAAAATGAATGAGATAGTTTTCTAGTCATAAAGTTGTTTTCTAGAATTCATAAACTATACGCTATAGAGGCTCCACCATAGTTCAGGTCTTGGGAGGAAGCCATTTCTGATATCCCTAAATGGCTATCCCTTTTGCTTCCCAACATTTGCAGAACAGATAAGATTCCCTTGTATGCAGTCATTTTTTAGCACTGATGATCTGTTCCAAGGGGAGGCTAGTGCTAGATAAAGCTTCCAAGATAGTTTCACCAGCAATAATTTATCAAAACGATTGATATATTTTATTATGCACCAATCAAAACCTTGGACCTGGCAATTTTTTCCCAAAGAAAAATAATCTCGAAAAAAAAATTATTATTTTTTTTTTTTGCAGTGGGGGGGTACCCCATTATGGAATAACCTATCTCACAACTATAGGACGAACGCCATGCACTGGCAATACTTGCAGTTGTCCCGGTGTAAAATATCATTTGGCACAATTAGTAGAATATGTCTTTTCTTTGCTTCTGGATTTGATTGTGTAAGTTTTTTTAGCATCAACGTTTCGGATCACACTCCGTCATCCATCATCAGGATGAGAGAGAGTGCAAGAAATGTAAAAATATAAGAAGGGAGACAAAATGTGCAATCTGATTCTTTCAGCTTTTGATTGCTTGCCAGTTCAACTCAGCCTGTTAATTGCATCTTCTGATATAAATTTCCACCATCGCAAAGTTGTTCCATCATGGCTAACAGGAAACAAGTGACATAATATTCTACCATCACAAATTTGTTTCCTAGAATCACATCAAGTATCCAACCATAGAGTTTCCACTGTACTTCAAATCTTATGAGATGGCCATTTCTGGCAATCCCTAGATGACTGTCCCTTTTGCTTCTCCACAGTTGAAGAGCACAGAGAGGTAGTGCTCAACCATTGTGCTCAGTCATGGCTGAAATTTTCTCTGTGTATTTCTTCCATGATTCTCTAATACTGAACAAGGCCCAGATCAATTAACCAATTTAAGTGGATGGCCTTAAAGGGAATAATGGTAACAGGATCCTTATATGTATCTAAATCTAACAAATAGGCCTTGGGGAAAGTCACCAGATGAACAGGTTAGGAACCTAGACCCATTTTCTAGATGGGCATTGCACATACATGGTGTAAGCAAATGTATGTGCAGTCTGAGGATAGTCATAACTTTGACATCCAGTTTTCATGTTCTTTAAATTGTTTCAATTTTGTAGCCTGGGCATTTGTTTATAGATGAAGCATCATCCTGTTGTATCTCAAAGTTCCCTTAATTAAACAAGAGTTGTTGACAATAAAGGGACTCACAAAGTTTCAACATTTTAAAATTCAGATAAGTGGTCTTGTAGGTGTAAATAAATATGCATAGACTATGTTAAAATCTTATATTCAAAATCAAATATTTTTTATCTCAGGGGTACAAGATTATCCTATAAACCACCCACCAGAATTCGTGCAGTTTTCACAGTATCTTTGCGTGAATGAACAAAAACCATTGCTTGGTGATCATGTTTCAGTGCATCCAAAACCTGAAAAGAGACAACAGTGATCAATTCTGTCCACGACAACCATCCTCCAGCAAATCCATATAGAGACAAACTATATAAAGAAGAACAGTGACAAAAGATACCTTATTATAACAGATTTCATTCATAAGATTGTTACGAGAAGAGAAGTTGTGTTCATTAACACCTATATATTGTTGTGTAAGTGGAACGGGACGGTAACTTGAATCAAAAAAGAATAATCCTGTGTCTGGATTGACCCTTAAAAATTGTGCAACCTGCATCAGTCAAGCTTAAAGGTGTGATTGATAATAACCAAGAATTTTTCATTATTTTCATCATGGCATTGAACATTACAAACACAACTGTTACCATAAAAAGCTTACGTCCAAATAATTTGGAAGGGTAGCCGAGAGACCCACAATCCTTATCATGCTTTGCAATGACTCAACCTGTTAACAATCAAGACATGTCAAATGCATACCACAATGGCAAACAGTATCATTGAAAAATAATCAAATCTAAGTACCTAACATATAAAACCTAAATTCAGATTTTAGTGCTTTTGTTCTAAGCTACTGGTTCAGGTTTGGGTTCAGGTTCAGTGACTTGGTTCATGGGTTTGATCAAAAGTTTTTAACAGTTAGATTCATTTTGGGTTCGTCAATACAAAAACATATTAAAATCAGAAATATATACATATTTGGAACTGAAATTAGGTTCAAAATACACTGCCATATTAATAGTCAAATAACATAGCACAATACACCATATTAATAGTCAAATATTAGTATGTCGTGATATATATTAAACTTTAAAAATAATAAGGTTAAGTGTCAGCAATCAGCCAATATTGAGCATTAATCAAATATCATATGCATCATCAAAAATATCATCATCACCATCCGTATTAGATGACTATCTTCCTATAGATCATTTGACTTGGGTTTACTTGACAATTATTTGTGATTATGATCTCTATAGATTGTAGTCTCAATATACTATGAACAACATTTCATAGATAACAATTTGATGACTATCAGCCATCATTGATCATTAATCAAATATCATATGCGTCATCAAAAATATCATCATCACCATCCGTATTAGATGACTGTCTTCCTATAGATCATTTGACTTGCGTATACTTGACAATTATTTGTGATTATGATCTCTATAGATTGTAGTTACAATATACTATGAACGAAACTTCATAGATAGCAATTCGATGACTATCATATCCATGGCTCTTCATAGAACACTATGATCTCTCTTTCATGATCACTATCATTGAAGTATACCATTGTTAATGTTTGTAGCTGCAGGAGACATTTTTACTCACCTGAATTGATTGCAGAGCGTACAAGGTTGTGTGCATGCGATGTTGTTTGTGTTAGAAGAGATACATCAAATGTAGCATCACTGTTGTTGAGAACGGTTCTTCAAATGCATCCCATTCCTTGGTGTTGCCAGTAATGGCAATGAGGTATATTCAATGTCAGCTCATGAAACATAACGGCTCCTTTATTGTCATTGGAATTCTAAGGGTCATCTTTGGCATAACCGTCATCGTTATGGCTCTTGCGTGCGTGGCTATTGGGAATTCAAGTGTTTTATCTTTGTGTAACTGTCGGAGATAGAATGGTCATCGCGTTGTATCTGAAAAGACATCGCGTGACTATTGGTGTGATTCGTTTTTCAATATAATGTCACCGTTTTGAAAAAACAGGTGGCTATCTACAAGGCAGATGTTTTGTGTTTGTAACTTCTCTCAGCAGAGGGTACTTGCGGGCATGATTATTGCAGGTGCTCAATAGTAACTCACGTCTGTTGTTCTTACAGTATGCATTTCCTGTGTTTCGGCGTCTGTTCTAATGTGTGAAGAAAGTGTATCGGCATCTGATCTTAATGTATAAAGGAAGCGTATTGTATTTATGCTGAGATTTGGCATTTATAGCAAGCAATTGTTAGTGTCTGATTATACAGTGCTGAGTAAATTGTGAGTTTTTTCTATAGGAGATCATTGGAGTAGTCTATAGTAATTATTTTGTTTAAGTCTTGTTATCATTCTATGTACTCAGTGTTGAGTGAATACATTTATTGGTCTGTGTGAGTTGTCTTAGATCTGATATTACGATAATAGATATTAGATAGTTTCTAATTTACTCTCTCTTCCGTCTTTTTCTAATGGTCACTCCTATTTGTAATGTTTCCATAAACTCCTTATGTTCGTTATGGAAACTTTCTCTTTCTCTCTACAGGATGTTTCCATTTCCTCTCTCCTGTTCGTTATAGAAACATTCTCTTATGTACTTGTATGTATGATCATTCATGGTCATTGTTTAATAACACATTCATTATTTTACCATAATATGGTATCAAAGCAAATTCCTGGCCTCTTCGGAAATCTTTAATTTCTTTTTGAAATTACTAGTTCAAGATTTTTGAAGCTTTTTGCCCGAGTGTGTTCAAAATTTGCATCTTTTTCTTTTCTCACAAACTCGTCTAGGGTTTCAGCGTCATTAGTTTTTCGCAGAACCCGACTAAGGTTTTCGCATTTTTTTCCCTGCTGAAGAATCAGTTCTGCCTCAAATCCACGGCTCCTTACTCTTGCTCGCGGCTTCTGTTCTTTGGTCTGTAAAAACCTCGACGGTTTCCTGCATTCAAGCCGCGGCTTATCTGCACACCAAGTCGTATTTTTATGCAGAACCGCAACGACCTCCTCTGCCCTACACATTTTTCGTGTCTTCTACCTCCTTCAGTTCGTGATTTCAGAGGTCATCCATGATTTTTTAAGCTGTTTTTTGACAAAAACGAGCCCTGCCCTAAATCCGCCATTTTTTACAAAATCTCTGCAATTTCTTGATTCTTTTCCAGCGGCTAGGGTTTCATTCGAAACTCTCAAATTCTGTGTCGCCTTGGAAATCGACTTGCAAATTCTTGGTGGGTTTTCTGAGAACTCAACTGGGTTAGTCTCGCTTTTTTCTGGGTGCATCATTTTCCATGCCTCATTTTCCGAGCCAGAGGATTTAGAATCTAACAGCAGATTCTATTTGGGTTTTTTGTGCTCTTCTCTGGGTGTCTTTTCAATTTTTCTGAGTCTTCCGTCAATCTGCCTCGAACTTTGTGCCATCTCTATTTTTTCACGCTTTTTCATTGAAAAACGTACAATGGCATCTCTCACCAGTCTTATGTTGGAAGGCAGTCAGTGTTTCAACGACAAGAACTACAACACCTGGAAGCAGCGCATGTCGCCGATTTTCGAGTATTGTCGCCTTGAGGCGCTTGTTCAGGGTACCGAGAGTCATCCTACCACAGTCGATGCGACTCAAGTCCAGTTTTAGATGATCGTAATTGTGAAGCAGTTATGCTCATCAAGCTTTTAGTTACTGATGATCAGCTGCCTCAAATCCCGTCCGGCAAGACAGCTGCAAAGATCTGGCAAGCATTGAAGTATCTCCACGAGACATCAGATAAAAGCAGAGCCTTCTTTCTGAAGAATCAGATATTCTCCATGATTATGGATGAGAATATGTCCTTACAAGACCATCTTCTGAAGATTAAGGACAGACCTCTCCGATCAACCCAAGGCTGCCTTTTACACTTTTTGAGGACATGCAAATTTCTGGTTTTTGAAGATAGATTGACCATTAAGGGAGGGTATTACAATAATAGATATTAGATAGTTTCTAATTTACTCTCTCTTCTGTCTTGTTCTAATGGTCACTCTTCTTTGTAATGTTTCCATAAACTCCTTTTGTTCGTTATGGAAACTTTATCTTTCTCTCTACAAAATGTTTCTATTTCCTCTCTCCTGTCCGTTATAGAAACATTCTCTTATGGAGACAGTATTATTGTAAGGAGGAAATAGTGTGGTGATACTCAAGAAGTGTGCAGTCTAAGTATTCAAGCTTTGTATCCGGACTATCATTATTATTTAATAAAACAGTGTTCTTTGATGTGGCTGGGTTTTTCCCTCGAGGAGGGTTTTCCCAGGGTATATCTGGCGTCATTGTGTTCCTGATTTATCTGTTATTTTCTTTGTTATATTCTGGTTCAAAACATTAACAACCATCACTCTCATGATGGCTTCCCTGTACACAGTCTCTGTTTGGTGTTGTATCACTAGGTCTTTACACATATTAAGACTGCTTTTAAAGTTTAGAGGACCTTGCAAAGTGTCAAGAATTTGGATACAACTTAAGGTATGCTTAAAGTAATGAACTCTCCCTAAGGTTTTAACATCATTCTAATCCTTACCCGCTATTACCTACTTATCACTGCCCCTATAAACTGGGTAGAGTGCTAAAGACAGTCATTTGATTCTCTAGCAGACACAATCCACTGTCCTTAACAATGATAAACATGATCCATGCGTTGTTATAAATTTGACACCATTAGAGATGAGAGAATTGAATATACAAGGCTTTATGATTTATAATAGACCTTCCATTTTCTTTCTAGTGTAGCAACCCGCTGATTGCTCCTTGATCTCATGGTTTTGACAATCTTTTTACCACTGCTATAGATGGATAACTTACCATAAAAAGTCAAAAAAAAAATTTAAAACACCCAAATTTTCTGGCTGCACACATCTGGAGGTGAATGGATCAGTTTTGCCTGGGTTCATCCGGGCCGAACCCACAGAAAACTGGACCAGGACCTAGGGTTGCCTAGGGATGAACTGGAAACAGAGCTTTTAAATTGGATAATGCTTCTAGATTCAATTGTGTTTTATTTTTTTGATGAAAAAACTAAAACACAATTGAATCCAAAAGCATTATCAAATTTAAATGATGGATTGTGGAAATATTATATCATTAACAGAGCTTTTGTTCATTAAATTGACATTTTCATCTTTTAGGTGGCCCCTCATCTGCAAAGGCCCTAATTAATAAACAAACCCCAATGTTAAGAGAGACAACCCAACATACATATGAGTATGCTTAAACATCTTGGTACAATAGAAATTTAAAAACAGAACATATACTTGCCAAAAAAATATAAACTATGAAGCTTTCCAAGTGAGAATGAAAGAGGATATGCAGATCAGAGAAAAAATTCTGAATTAAACTACATGCGCAATATATAAACTCGTAAATTATAAATACAAGTGAAAACTAATATTTTCCAAATTTAAGCATACATTGTAATGTCCCCTTTAGTGATTTCTTAGGGTTTTGACTAATTTCTTATAATCCAAATTGCAAGGGACTTCTTTCTATCTATAACTTGTACCAATTCTTTAATTCGCCGCAAATGTGCGTACGATTGCAAATGTATATAGGATCGATATACTTACTTTAATGCATTAGGCAATGGTGAAATGGATCAATGCAAATGCCTGCTATCTTAACATTAATGAAGACTAATCTTCAATGGTTACATTTTGACGATTCCCAAGTTAATGTTGGTATAATAGCTATATGATGAATATTGTCCTTGACCAACAAATATTGACTATATCAACCTTATTTCCAGAGTAGGAGGAATATGAAAATATCCTAATAATCATTGATATGATAAATATCAATCTGCAGATATCGATAGCAGATATAAAGAGATCGTATATATATTATATCAATCTGAATATGGGAACTTAGGTAGATCTGAATACATGTATATGTCAATTATTTGCTTTGACTTGTAAGAAGTGTCCAGTCTGATATAATCTTTATGGTCTTATATAAATCGAAGGAATTACAAGAGAATCACTATATAGCAATCTACAAAGATATGATTATCGCCGCTCCTGGATTTTGGTCAATCTTGTAAATGCGATGATCAATTCTGATTTAAATGATGGCCTGATATGATGGCCAATCTGAAGCTGTTTATCACTTTCTCTTGTATTTCTATTTCTTATTACTTATGTGATGTTCTTGTAATGTTGCCGTCTCTGATATGTATCTTGTTTGCTGATGCTATGTTCTTGTTATGCGACTATCTCTGATCTATCTGCACATGCCATCTTTGTTTCTTTTGCCAATGGTAAATTAATTCTACCTTAATTGGCTGCTATAAGGCTCTAGGAGCGCTTACTCTGCAATGTATATAAAATGATTTGAAGGATTTGATAAGTAAATAATCTCCCTTCAATATGTAATGAGGAAATATGAAATGAGTGGTTGCATCTCAGCAGGTCACACTACTTCAAAACAAATACCTTATTTTAATCCTTAATCGCATCCTTTGTCTTTGTCCTTGATGACTTGTCTTGGCTGAATCATTGACATCAAATCCTTGTCTTTAAGATAATGTATCGCTAATTCTCAAATACCAGCCGCTGATTATTGATAGATGATATTGAATTTTTAGAGCAATCACACCATTTCATATATTGATCGCTGTTCACATTCATTCAATCGCACATTGTTAATAATTACTTTTTGTTGGTAAAATCAGTCATAGACAAATCGCCACCACCTTAGAGTATTATCGCTGCTGGATTAGTCTCCCCTCCTTGAAATTGCTTACCCGCAAGCAATCTTAGATCTTCATATTGATGCTAGGTTCCCAATTAAGTCGGTATGATACCCAAACACATTCCTTGCTTGTCATCACTGATTTCATGAGAGTTGTTAGATTCTATCATATTGTGAAGTAATTTGCCCATTATATAATTTCTGGGATCCCAAAGTTGATTGCACCATCTTTCCAAATAATGTCTTTTGATTATCACAAATCTTAACACCCTGAGCTTACAATAACCATCATAGTTCATCTTGTTCCCCTTAACTATCGGATCCCAAATCAATCCAGGATTCCAAATCACTCTTGGAACGGAATTATCATGTTGATGCTGCACCATTCTGATTTCAATAATCTGAGTCTGTGATTGCCTTGTTTGGAATCTTAAGGAGCATTTGTTGTCTAACTTCCAACCCAAACACAAGTCAGTGTTAGTCCTTACTCTTGACTAATGAAAAGACTTGGTTGAATCATAAAGTCAAAATCTTGACACATTTCCTCAATAAATCAAGAGGAAAATCCCAATTGTTCCAACTTATTGCAATTACGAATGGGATATAGTGTCCGTAAGAATCACTATTCACTGTGATGGAGGTGAAAATCTGAAGGGTACTTGTAGGATCTCTTACCACTGACCTCCATGAACTAAGATACGGTTCAATAGCTATTTGGCCATTCATTGATGTCATCCTAATTTGAAAACAATGGTAGTAATAACTACTTTGCATAAGATATATACTGGAAGCATTACTTCTCCTCTCTGCCAAACTCAAACATTCAACATTTGATCTTTGATCAAAGAAAGGAATCCTGACCAGAATTGTAATCTCTTGTAGTTCAATTGGAGAGTTTAGTGATAGCACTGCTACAGTTTGTCCCATTGCTCCAAGCTTGTCTCAGTACTTCATCAATTACAGATGTGCAGGGGTCCCAAATTCTATGATTGTATATGATGTTCCCTTCCTAATTTACCCTAGAAATTGCCCTAAATTCACAATTGCAACAAATTAGAGTTAGGACCAAAAAAAGCTTTCCCCAATATTGTGATCCTAGATTCGGATCCTGCAAAACAACATGAAAAAATATATATGCAATACATGTACATCCATATATCTAGTCATTTAGTCAAACTATATTAGAAAACATATTAAGATAGAGATATGATGGGTCAACCCGAAGCCATTTCTAAACCAAACTTAAGAGGGATGTATACCACAACCCCCTCGCTTGGCAGCTTGTATAGTCTTTCCCCAATCATATCTCGTCTCCCTACAAAAAATTGCCACCTTGTGGAATTAGGTGGAGGCTGTAAGGATGACTTGACTTAGCCAGTGCCTTCTTATCCTACGCCACAACGGTCCTACTAGTATAACCTCCTCACTAGTACCTCACAACCCTGAGCTTACACCTCAGGCCCTTTCCCTTGCAAGGTGGGTTTCAGGCAGTCAAATGCTTAACATCATTATCATCATAAGCATTACAATTATCAACAATAACATATAACAGTCAACATAGGCTTTATCATTATCTATAAACAATAAATGTTTACCTAATAGTAAGAATGTTAGCACAGTAAATATATTAATGAATTTATGATAGGTCTGTATGAGGTTCGTACTGCCGAAGATCTCTTTGCTAACTGCAATATTAGTTCAATGTCTCCCTTAGATTGTGAGCTTCTTGATCAGTGTCCTTTCTGAGTATGCACTTCCGTTAATTACTGTTGTATGTACTCAGACTGAAATAAATATATCTGCTGTTATATTTCCTTTCCGCTTCTTGTTCAAAGATCTTTCCACCTCTTTTTTTACAGCAATATATATATATATATATATATATATATATATATATATATTGCTGTAAGTAAATCCCAATCTGTATCTTCCTTACTGCGATGCCCTTCACAAATGAAACCTTGTCCCTTTTAGATCTTCCAATATGAAGGAGAGTCGCACCTCTTCACCATGTCTACACTTTTGGCAATGGTCACAACCGTTTCATAATTACCACCCTTTGGGAGAGTCACAATCCTTAACAAATAACAACCTTTGCCTTTTGAAGGAGTCACTTCATTATTCTTCTTCTCCATTAATTCTTTCTTGATTCACACCTTCAAACTATGTCTTCTCTTTAAACTTCTCCTTTAAATCTGCAAAGATTTTCCTTCTCAATTTGCATCAGCGTATTCTTTTATTTCTGCATACATTCTCCTTAAAATTCTGCTATGAACTCTTGTTACAATTATGCCTTCAACCCTTCTTTGATGATCATCCCCTTTATCTTCTAATTTGCAGATCTGCAGATGTAAGTCTGATATAAACTCTTGCTCCCCTCAAATGCACTCTACAACTTATTAATATATCATCCCACGACTGGTGTCTCTTCCACTTTCTTGATTGCTCAACTAATTTTAATTGCTGCTCTTTATTTCTAATTCAGGTTTATTTCTAAATTCTTCTTCAATTCCAACTTAATTATTCCATATTTCATTTTCCAATTTCCCTTGCCCCATTCATGTCCCCTTTCAAATGAAACCTTCTCCCTTTTAAATATTATGTAGAGGGAATCACAACTCTACATTGCATGCCTATTGACCTTTCATTAAACTTAACTAACTTGTAATCAGATTTTATTATCTTTTTTATATTTTAAGTTTCTTAATTATTATTTATTATTAAATCCTATTTCAGAAAGAAGACATTACATTGTCTTCAATCTCGTCAAAACATTTATGAGGGACTTCTTTATTTAATTCAAAGAGTGGATTGTCATAGATTGGATTCGCTTCCACTTCAAACACAGATTATTAACAAGCTGAATTTTAGCCTTGTTTCCAAACCTATCTTTTTCCAAACTTTCATCATCTGATTTCTTATGATAATGTCTTGAGTCATAGGTCCCATCTACGTCTTTTAAGTTATAGGTCTTGTTGATGGTTGTTTTATGACCACACCAACACAGAATAAAAGACCAAGGTATCTTATCCTCTCTTGAACAAAATCCAGTGTATGCTAAGATTGAGAAAGGTCACACATGTGATTCCAAGGTTCCTTTTTGTGTATAGACAAGCTCAATGGTTGATGTGATATGTTGGTATCACGAGGGGACTTATGTTTCAGTTCTTCTTCACTTCTTTTGTGATGCTGACTAGAACTTCTTTATCGGATACTACAGTCTCACGATGCTTCTTCAAATGGACACAACTGAAATGAACTGAAATTAAAGGGGAAAGGGTTAGGGAGGATCTAAATCTACTCCTAAGGGCAATGATATCAATGGATAGTGCTCCAATGGACAAACTCCCTGATCGAGCCCAAATTTCTACAAAATTTTGGGACCTCCATTAGAGAAATAGTGTTGTAAATTAATGTCAAAAGATTCTCACGAACACAAACAAAACTATAAGCATCATTAATGTCCAAGGGACAAACATGTCATAAAGAAGGATGTTCTGCTGAAGATGGAAGAAGAATACATTGAAAAGATATGTTTTCAAATATTAAGCTTCAAACCAGATTTAGTTATCACTGAGAAGGGCCTTAGTGATCTTACGGCGCATCATTTTAGCAAAGCGGAAGTGAGTGCAATTCGAAGGTTGAGGAAAACAGATAACAATAGAATTACCAAAGCATGTGGAGCAACAGTTGTAAAAGGACTGGAAGAACGTGCCTAAAGCAATACATTAAGTGATGAAAGAAAATAATTTTTAGAGGATATAAGGAGATACCTTATTATATATATGAAAACCTATGCTGAAACATATTCCTAGGCTGGCAATTGTGTAACAGTTCCAGCGATTTCATGCTTTGCATACAAATGACCACTCAGCACACAAGATTACTGTCTTATTTAAAGCCATGTCAGCGATTACCATGAGCAGCGAACAGGCACAAAATGAATTTAGCAGTTACATCATCCTCTAATGACTCCTCTAAATGAAGCCAAGCCTTGGAGAAGACAACAATATACAGGACAAAGATGAAAAAACAAGTTTGCAGACTTTGAATTGATGGTATTGGAGATGTTCGAGTGGCAGACACAAGTCACCGTGGACTTTGGAAGATAAGCATTTTTTGCAAAAGAACGAGTCTTTATCATCGTGTATTTGAAAAACCTGCCATGTCATCACGAAAACCTTTATAATTTCCAGCGATATGTCATAAGAACTGTCACCGTGGAAATTTATGGTATGAGAAATTATTGTCGGGAATTCATCAATATGCAATGATACTGGACGGAGTAATTATGTGGCAGCATGTATATAGTTTCGACGTTCACTAAATCACGGACATCGGGAGCAGCTTTGAAGAAAGGTATACGGTAATGATAAAACACGTCCTAGTTAAAAGAAGACACAAACAAACCTCAACCAGGTCATCATACAATCACCTTACACCATGGCATCTAAGGTCCAAACCGATTCATGCCATATCGTGGACTTAGAAACGTTATGAGACCAAGTTATCATAATCCAAAGTAAACTAAGTTTATAAAAGGGTGCGATTAAGTCATAATAATATTTATTATATGTAGATTCATTATCATAGCTTATGAAGAGATGCACCTATTCGAAACAAAAGGACTTATCTATTCACTTCTCAATCTATAAAAGAAGAGAAATATTAAAAGGAAAGGGGAGAGACACATTGGAATAAGCAATTAGAAGTAGAATACTTGTAAGGGAAGATGTAAATATTAAAGCATGACTTTAATATAAATTTCAATATTATATTCTAATAATAAATAAAAGCCCCTTTTGTTTATTTTCAAGGCAAAGAGATTACAATTAAAATGTGGATTCGTCCTTTATGATTAATAAAAGGATTATTAAATTATTCTGACAAGGCTTTCTTTCGCATCTGGGTATTTTCCGAATTTTGTGTTCCACAAACAGGGATGGTGCGAACTATAATATGTTTCCTCGTCTCTGGCTAATCGAACTTCCCACCCAAGAAGTTAAATTCCTTTTGGCTAACATAGAAATATGCAATTCTATCTTTTGCAGAACTCGGGAGTAATTGATGACATTTTGGATAAATATTGTGTCATAAAGTTGTACGTAATAGTCTTCATTGTGATTAACTCTATTGCCCGGATAAGCAAAGGCATTGGTCTTTTAAAACCATTGAAAATAGTTATTGGATTTATAATTGAAGTCAGAATCTATATACTTCCTTCTTGCAAGCATCTAATCAATTATTGACAACCATACATAAACATTCAACCATTTCAAGCAATCACATAACTTTATATTGATCGAGTTCAAGGACCCTGCCAGCCTAAAAACTCACTAAGTCTGAATTCGCTATATAAAAGCTTTGAGCAAGGTGATTAAGTTCGAAGTAAAGGTTTACCCGCCTAGGTGTAGCAAAGCCTAAAGGGGAATCAAGGTCATTCCCATTCGTTGGCCAAAACTGATTGTGGAATCCTGTTGGAGAATTGGCAAGCTCTTGGATTTCCAATCTGTGGCTTTGGGAACCAACACTCCCTAAAGAAGTTCCCTAGATGAAGGAGAAATCTGATTTCTTATGATAATGTCTTGAGTCATAGGTCCCATCTACGTCTTTTAAGTTATAGGTCTTGTTGATGGTTGTTTTATGACCACGCCAACACAGAATAAAAGACCAAGGTATCTTATCCTCTCTTGAACAAAATCCAATGTATGCTAAGATTGAGAAAGGTCACACATGCGATTCCAAGGTTCCTTTTTATGTATGGACAAGCTCAATGGTTGATGTGATATGTTGGTATCACAAGGGGACTTATGTTTGTATCGTTCTTCACTGCTTTTGCGATGCTGACTAGAACTTCTTTATCGGATACTACAATCTCGCGATGCTTCTTCAAATGGACAAAACTGAAATGAACTAAAATTAAAGGGGAAAGGGTTAAGGAGGATCTAAATCTACTCCTTAGGGCAATGATATCAATGGATAGTGCTCCAATGGACAAATTCCCAATAACCAAGCTCTGCTTTGCCAAGATCAACTACAACTTCATAAGAACTGGTGCAATCTTCTAGGGTAATGCAAAGAATTTTCATATCACAATGAACACCATCTTAACGAACAATGCACATTTAATGATAGAAGTTAAGAATCCATAAAAAAGGGGGCTCACGCTAACTTTACACGACAGCTTACAATCAGCAAACTACCAAAAGTATGAGCCATGGAAATCCATCAAACACCATTACATTCTCCACGAAAATCAAAGCACTTTATCTAACAGTTGAGAAATTAGAAAGACACCATGCAATGGGTTGAAACAAACACGAATCAACCATATCTTCAATGAAAATTGTTTTTATTTCCCAAAGTCTTACAACAATGTCTTCCCCTTCTCCTACTCTACTTCTACTCTAAAGAGCAATAGCTAACTATTTGTCAATCTATCTATGAATCTATCTAATCTAATCTAATGTATTACAAATGAGAAGGTAGGCCTTTATATAGATTTTCAAATTACAATGTGCAGCCCAAATTGAAACAAAATAGAAGGCCCAAATTTTGCTATTTCAACCCTAATTAGGGTTAGGGCAAGAGAGAATTTGTGTCATAAATGAGTGGGTCCACATGGACCAATATCCAATTGGTGGGAGAGTTGTCAAAGAAGACCCATAATGGACGAAGGTTCCCACTAAGCATTAAATGGTTGTCTGCCGAAAATAGCTTGTCATTTATTCCTTTCCTTCAACCTAGAGAATCTGGACATGTCAAGTTGGGAAGGTGATTGAGCGCCATTCTTGTTGACCATTATGTCATTGCTTAAGTCTTTCATACTTGAATTGAATCTCACGAACCTGAATATTTTCCTTGAACATCTGAAATGGGAATTCTTCCTCCTTGTTCTTTCCTAACTGGGATCTTCGGATTTTCGAAGGAACTTCAAGATGTTGCATTCTTCCTTCTGCACTTGCACCTGAACTTTGATCTTTGAAGTCTTGAACCTTGCATGCCCTAAACTGAATTGCTTGAAACTTGGGCGTCTTCAATACGGGAATTGGAATTCTAGGACTTGTATGTCTTCCTTGAATGTCTGGAACTGGAATTCGTCCTCTTTCTTCTTAAAAGCACAGGGCTTCTCTCTTGAGAAATTGTTTCTCTTCAAAATTCACACCTTCCTCTTCTCACGTTTTAAATTCACTTTGTCACGCTTTTGCTTTTATTTTCCAAGGATTCCCCTTTTGGCTTTTATCTTCATCAACAATTCTCAACCCATGGGCGCACACTTGAAGAGGGTGAAATTTGAGATCTGGAGAGGGAATTTCCATACTTAGCCAAATTTCATCTATTCCTTGCAATTTCTTCCTTGAGTGTACATGAGCTAGGAGGAATTTTCCAACACTTAGCCATTTTTTCAACTTTCCTTGTTCTCTTCAACTTGGGCACATATTAGACATGGAGGAGAAATTTTCCCAACACTTTGCCATTTTTTCGTCTTTCCTTGTTCTCTTAAGCGCATTTGAGACATGAAGGAGAAATATGGAATTTTGGGAAAATTCCTTGCACTCTAGGAATTACCCTTTGTAGGCGCAAATGGAGCATGGAGAAGGATTTTTCCATTTTGAAGAAATTCCTTGAACTGAGAGAATTCTCCCCTAGACGCACTTTAAGGGTGGAGGAGGATTTTCTCCACAATGAAATTTCATCTCGTTTCCTTTTTTCGATGTTTTTCAAAGATGTTCTTCAAACTTAACCATTTTTTTATGTTTTTCATGCCTTTCCACTTTTGGATATTTCAAGGATGTTTCTAGGCTTAAACATTTTTTGATGAACTACCTCACTCGCTCATTCTTTCGGATATAGAATTGGATAACCTTTTCTCTCTTTATCAGCCGAAGCTTACCTGTTGCCAAAATAGACCTGCAAAAAATAGACTTACTAAAAATAATTTGTGCCAAATTCAAATAAGGCCAATCCAAGATGCAATGAAATTTACTAAAAATAGTAAGTTGCTCCAAAGTCAAAATAAGGCCAATCTGGAATGCAATAAAATTTATTAATAATAGAAACTTCCAAAAATCGTAAAACCACTCAAAATTTCACTAGCATGCCTTTTTGAAAGATTTTTTTCCATACTTAGCCATATTTTTTAATTTCATGCCAATTGAATACTTGGGCGCACTTTTGGGGTGGAGGATTTTTCCTTTGCAGAAGAATTCCTTGCACATGGAGAATTTTGTCACTTGGGCGCAATTCCTTGGTAATGGAGGATTTTGATACTTAGGCACAATTCCTTGACAGTGGAGGATTTTGTCACTTGGGCACAATTCCTTGGCAACGGAGGATTTTTTCACTTGGGTGCAATTCCTTGGCAGTGGAGGATTTTATCACTTGGGCGCAATTCCTTAGCAGTGGAGGATTTTGTTCATGACTTAGTCATATTAGTCACATTATTCTCCTTATACTTTAAGTTATATTTTATATAAATACTGTCAGGATGTTTGAGAGTGGTTTTAGATTTCCAAGAGTTATAATGGAGATTCTAGATTTTAGAAGATCCTAAAAATTTTCAGACAACCAAATTTCAGCAATCAGCACGCTTCCATCAAAGTTCTTTTCCACAACTTTTTTTTCAAGATATCTGATAAATTTGATACTGGATAAGGATTTTCCAAGAATTTTCACATCTTTTCATTTGATTTATGTCTTTCCCATTTGGGACACATTAGACATGTAGACGAAATTCTTCCATTCTTAGCAAATTTCCTCATTTATTTCACCTTCTTGGACCAACACTTAGCCATTTTTCATAATTTTCATTTTGGGCATTCACAATAAAAAAATCTCCATACTTGGTGAATCTTCACACCCTTTTCCTCTTTGGAGTGCTTTTTTCACGAATTTTATACAAATAGTGATTTTTTGAGCTTTCCACTTTTAGAGTGCTCTTTCAGACTTATTAGTGCTTTTTAGATCAACTGCATCATCTGATCACAATTCTGGATATAGATCTAGATACCCTTTTTCCTACTCTTTAACTAGAGCTCATCAATTGTCAAGACAAACCTACCAAAAATAGACTTTCTATAAATAATAAGTTTGTTTAAACACAAAATTTGGCCAATCAAAGACACGGCGAAATTTACTAAAAATAGAAATTTCCAAAAATAGCAAGTCAAAAAGTTCAAATTTTCACAAGCACTCTTTCTGAAAGATCAATTCACTGTTATACTTGGCCAAATTCACTGGTTTTCACAAGATTCAAAGGCAGAAGGCATTCAAATCCAAACTTAGCCAATTTCACCCAAGTAGTTTAAGGGTCAGGAGAAGACACTAATTCCATAGCTTCCTCAAAGAGTTTTCTCATCTGCTTGTCTCTATCATCTTCTAAATTGTGTGTTCTCATTGATTACTTTTCTTTCGTTCTTTCTTTTGTAACCCATAATCGTCTTTCCCATCTTCCATGCCACAATTTCATTATTTCAAGAGGACATCACTACACGAATTTTTTTTGTCCGCCACAAGGTTCAACTTCAAGAAAATGACCTTAATTTCTGTCATTCGAAGGGAGTGCAGTGGAATGAGGGGGGAAATGGGAAGTTACAAGTAAATCATCACCATAACCATCTATACATATTTTCAATGTGCAAGTATGGGAAGCTACAAATGAGGTCATCGCCAATTTCCATTTTGGCAATGTCATTCCTTTTCATGTTTCTCAATCTCCTTTGTACAAGGAAATGCTTGAAAAGATGAGAAAAGTTGGTCCCCTAGGACCCAAGTTGAGAATCACTCTCTTGGAAGTAATTTATTTAAGGCTGACTTCTTGATGGAGGAGAGGATGGCCAATTGCGTATCACATTGCTGCAGCATAATAATGGATGGATGGACAGATATTATACATTGTCCACTCAATTGCTTGTAACTGGTTGCTCAAGAAAATGCAAAGATGCTCAATTTCAATTTTATATCTAGAGAGAACCAACTAAGTTTGGTCCTCAAAATGTAATGTGAGTGATTATTGATGGAACAAATGTTCTTAGGGCAGCAGGTATATTGATTCAATCTACATATAAGTACATCTATTGGAACATTTTTTGTGTTAATGCTATGAAATTATGAATAATGCGCTCAAAGAAAGGACCACACCTCATTGGTAGTGTTTCGAACCTTTGCAAAGAAAGGATTCCTCAAACTAGTTGAGATTCAATGTGCTTCCTATTTCAATCTACTAGCGAGGATGCTTGAGTTGCAAAAAACATTACAACTTATGGTTATGACACAAGATTGGTGTACATGGAAGGAGTCAAAGACTGCAAAAGGGAAGAAGGTGAACAAGACTACGATCAATGATACTTTTTGGTCAAGCATGAGATATATCACATCATTTGTAAAACATCTTTTCCCCAACATCAAATTTGGGGATTCTAATAATCCTAGTCGTGGGGAGATTGATGAGTGCATTTATTGCATGCTTGGCCAAAAAACGATAATCATCCGGGAAAAAGAACCCACCTAAGAGTTATGTGATGAGCATATTCATGGAAGAAGTCAACAACTGCAAAGGGGAAGAGGGTGAACAAGACAGTGATCAATGAGCCTCAAATTCGGGAACTCTAATAATCCTAGTCTTGGGGAGATAAATGAATGAATTGATAGCATGCTTAGCAAAACAAAGACCGTCACTCGTGAAATAGAAACCACCAAGAGTTGTATAATGACCATATTCACCCCATCATCTACTAAAGGTGTGAGAAGTTGAATAGCACAAGTAGTTCCAATTCCAATGGTATATCCAGAATTATAGCAAGTTGACTGAGCTGGTGAGCTTGACCCAATTGCTAGGCTTGAAACAGTTAGCCATCAGAGGCAGAGTTTCCATAGGTATGTATAGTCCACAAATAGTTTTGTTCACCAAAGTTGAATGGATTAAGTTCATGGAACTAGATGGCCACAAGACTTTGGCCAGTTGGTGGACATCTATGGACCTCTGGGACCACTGTACACACTTTCCATTCATCTTCTCTTACAGGTTTCTAGTTCCCATACCGTTGAGAGGAATTGGTCTACGTATTGCTTTACCCACTCTCCAAAGGGGAACAAACGAACCACTATGACAGTAAAAAAACTTGTTGCGATACATAGTGTTTTGCATCTAATGGATTGAAAGAAACCTAAGAAAAACAATTGGATGTAGAGCCTAAGGAGAAACAATAACTTGATGAGGACTACAAAATGTCGTCAGGATTGGATGACATAGATTCGCTTGCTCTGACAGTTCCAATGATAAGGAATTTCTTACATATGCAGGCAAACAGATGATGGTGACACTACTTTCTTAGTTTGTTGCTCAAAAAAAAACGAGTTATGGAGATCATATTTCACAATTTAATTTGTCATTTTGAGTGACACTTATGATTGAGACCATGTTTGGTGCTTCGAATTTCTTGCTTATTACTCATTTGAATAAGTCAATTTGAAATGGATTAATTCATGAATGGTCATTGATATTCAAATCATTGCATTTTGTCATTTTGATGAACAAATAAACAAAATGAATTGGGCCTTCAAATTGTTTAGTTCAAGTAATCCATTATTAATTTAGCATTGATAGTTTGTTATGTGTTCTTAATTCTCAAATGTTCCAACATGTTCTTGATTCCTTTATATATAGCTGTCCCCTCAACAACCCCAAATTTTTTGAAAAAAAATTGCTTTCACCGGAAAATCATGCAACCATTTTGGCAACTTGGAGCTGAAAAAATGCCCATGTCTGCCAGTATCCACCATAGTTGATAACATAACTCAAGCTGTCCCTAGACTTAAAATGACCTTCTCCAGTACATATACATGTCCAGGACAGGAAGCCCTGTACATTCAACAAATGGACCAGTCAAACATCTAGTGGATGGACAGAAAAGACCATTTCAGCAGAAAACCATGGAGTAGTCTGATAGTACTGCATCTTGAAAAGATGGGTGAGGTGATAGAGAAGTGCAAGGTCACGGCATTGATATCAGACTCGAGTGGCATCAGAACTGTATAAATATGGTTCCATAGTTGGATTCACCATAAGTGTGATGAATAAATCTGTCAACTGACATGATCAAGTATAAGATTTTATTCATGGGCGGGTAAATGAACTGTTTGGCACATATGCTAAAATATAAATTTCAAAAGCTTATTCTGGTGAGAATACCCACCCAAGATTCCCTCATTCCCACCCATGATGTGCCTAATGTATAAATCAGGGTATAACCCACACCTGCTAAGGTAGACGGGAAAAACGACAAATTGAGTTAAAGTAAAATTTGGTAATATATATATAACAGTCGTAGAAAATAGCAATCAGAGTGTTAAAGGTTGCATTCTTCAATTTAGAATATTATTCGATTCTAAAAAGATATTAACGCTAGATGTCACAAAGGGGGGTGAATAATCGTTAAATGCAATTCATCAAATTGGAATATAACCAAAATTAGACTTGCTTTCTCAAAACAGAGAAATCCAACTGAAATGAGAGAAACTTTCCTTTATATATTTGGTAATTTTTTTTCTTATCATTCATTTGATTTTTTTACGGGGTGCAGCGGGAAATCTGCAACAGTACCGGATATAGCTACTGACCGTTGTACTCCAATCGGAATCCCATGCCATATCACATATGTATTCCTCCTGATAACGCATAGCAGTAAGGTGGGTGCGCTTGTTCAGTAATATAGCTTACTTAAACATTATTGTGAATTTGTGATATTTGTATGTATTAATAAAAGGGGGAAGCCACTCCACTATATAGCCTTTTTATGAAATAAAACAATTTTGGCTGATGCGAACTAAAAGCAAGCTTATGAATTCCAATTAATACAACACTAAGTTATGGCATGAACCATCAAATTATTACAGTTCAATTCAAAAACTCCATCATAAAGATAGTTTTCAGCAGATTCTTTTCTTTCTGCTGTGCATGGTGTAGACTTGATAGATGTGCAGCCACGAAAAACAGTAAGGTGAAAAGTAGGTTCAAGTTGAGAATAAAACTAATTTAAAAATGTTCTTAAATTCCCATTTTCCTTTGAAATGTAACAGCAATTCTGTGCATTGCCAATGACCCGATGAATATAAAACTAGATGGTTTAATTCACAAGGTAACTCCAGTATAGTGTATGTGTTACACACACAAAAGATTCCAAACAAAACGTCTTTTGCAATCTTGAGCACAGAGACCACCCATTCGGAGCAAAGGACAAATAAACCAGCAATACAGGAATACTCATAAATGTCATGATTCACTGACCTGACGGAGAGTTCTAGCAACTAAAGCTTCTATAACTGGGCCTCTTTCATCATTCAACAGATGCACTTCATCAATAATCAAAAGTTTAACAAGAACTGATAGTGACATGTCACTGCTCTTGCGTGTGATCACATCCCATTTCTCAGGTGTTGTCACAATCATCTGCCAAAAAGAAGACATAAGGTAAATGATTTGGGTAAATCAAAAACAAAAGAATTTTTCTAGCTGATGATAAAAAGCAATCATAGGTTGAAAGAAAAAAGAGAAGGACCTGTGTTTCTTCAAGCTCATTTTTGCTGAGCTGCATATCACCTGTAAGTTCTTTTACAATTATATTTAAGGGAGATAAGCGGCGACTAAATGCTGTTGTCACCTCAGCTGCCAACGCCTGTAAAAAAGCATTACCTATAAGAATGCTAACCATGTATAAATTCAATGTATGCAGCTGGGTGTTAAGTTAAAAATTTACCTTCATGGGTGCAACATAAACAATTTTGAATTCATTCTTATGCAAAATTCCGTTCCTTATATGCTGCTTAATCTGCAAATTTGATAGCCAAATTTACTTCAACAATATTTTAAAAGTGGATAACAGAGATGAATAGAAGAGGAAAATAAAATTCAGAATTGACATCCATCTTAAAGTAGTCAATGAATAACTCTAGTTCACACAAGATGTCTAATTTTCAATGTGATAATCAGAAAAAACCTGTGAGATAAAAACTCTATCATGGATTTATCGTTTGGATCCACTATTCTCAATACCTCATGCAAAATAGCGATCATGGCAATATTTGTTTTACCAGCTCCAGTAGGAGCACAAACCTAAAGAAAACAACAACAAAATCCAGTCAACTATAAAGCTAATGCATCAACAGTATAACCTTTCTACAATCCATGAAGACCAGCAAACCTCTGTATAACCATAGAACCATATTTGCAGTATACAACATTAAACCAAATGCCTCACAAGTATATTTTCATTGCTGTTGTATGCAGTTGGGAATATTCGACTTTGAATACGGTTCAGTGTTCTGTATCCCTCAAAGGCAGTTTGTGCAAAACTATCCAAGCTTGTAATTTCAATCTGCAGACATTAACATGCAAGATCTGATGAATGTGTGAAACAGAAAAATAATTTATACAGTCTGTGAAACGGAAAAATAACTTATAATAATTTTTATCAAACTTCAACAGGGAAACCAAAATGCAAATATGTATAAAGCGAAACAAGGGAATAACACTGAAAACAGAATCTATAACTTTTGAACCAATTGAAAATATTTGGAAGAAAGTTATAACGAAAGAATATGTTATAATGACATTCAAAAAACACTACAGAGCGGTCATTACGAGTTGTCTCTATATATGTTATTGAAAATTAATAGAGGAAGAAATAGAGCGTCTTCAAGCTAAGTCAAAGTTTCTATGCTTACAATACTGACAATAGAAACGAGACTCAGACTCAGCAAGACTGACCCGACTCAGGACTCGGCGAAAAATTGGCAAGACTTGGCAGGACTCGGCAAAAAACCAGTTTATAGTGTCTCACCTAAAGCGAGTTCCTGGAGAGACCCAGGCTCCTGGGACTCAACTAGGGTCACTCGGCTCTGGACTCAGAGAGTCCTGGAGAGTCCTGGAGCTATGATACTGACAAATGTCTAATCAATAAAAAGAATTTGTGATGATCCCAAAATTATCTGCATCCATGCTAAAAAGATTTCACCTCGATCTGGTTTTCAGACTTCTATAGTAAAAGTCTCTCTGAAATAGATGGTCTTAAATTTGGTGATTGTGCATGTAATTCAACTAATTGAATGTATGTGATGCTTTTCATAATTATAAAGGTGAAAAAGCAAAGGTAGACATTTAAGTCACTGCCACCAAGACACCAATTTCGTGTATAAGACCCCCCATAGAAGCCCACATGGAAATTGTTTCACGTTTACCTTATCAACTGTTCAAATTTGTAGCTTTTCAGCTTTCAACCTCTGCCCAAGTTTGTGATAAATCTAGCCTTGCTGTGTAATAAGCATCATGAACATCCACATAAGTGTCAAAGATGAAAGTTCCCATGAAACATAGTACTTTGCAAAGGCACCTAGTTAGTTGTAACTTGTAAAAAAGTCAAAAGAAATTTGTATGGGAGAGGGGGCTGCTTAGAAATTACACACTAAAAAATACCTTTTATTCATTCTAAATCGACTTCCTTTCCTGATTTACTCTTTAATTTTCTCTCTCAGAATACTTATATACACACGGAAATAATGTGTCTAATGTGGAGTTTGACACACATAAAATAAAAACAACACTCGGAAATTACACTAAGAAATTAATTTTATTCATTCTAAATCGACTTCCTTGAGTCCTGAATTACTCTTTGATTTTCTCTCTCAGAATACTTACATACACACTGAAATGTGTCTAATGTGCAGTTAGACACACAAAATAAATGATAAAAAGCCATCTCCAAATTAAGTTGCCTTGCAGTTATCCAACAAGTCGATTAAAACTAAAAAGTTGTTAAGTTTTAGGATAGCTGCAAATGTAATAGCACTCTATGTTGTATGTATTTTCCAAATGCAGCAATCTTTCTTTCATTTATATTGAGAATGAGGCCAGGAGAGACATGTCCCTTCATGGGACATGTCTATTCATTATTATGAGATTAATATAATGACAATTGATTATGTAACTACATAAATATATATATATACACACACATAATATCTCTGATTCATTATTATATTAATTTCTCCTAATACTTTCTTAGATATATATCTATATATATTATATCTCACATAATAATATATATATATTCAATAGTCTCATAGGATTTATCCGACAAAAGCTACAAAACATCAACACTCCCTCTTGTTGATGTGAGTTTTGTGCCACTACATAACATATAGGACTAAACGCTTGCTACAGGGTACCAAACACTCAACCCTCTCTTGAAAAGCATATACTCACAAAGGACGTGAGGAAACACTCCAAGGTTCTTTACCTGTGGATCCTAACTCAGTTATAATGATGTGATTTGCTGGTAATCACGTCGGCGGGCTTACGTTGTTTCTTGGAAGATACTGAACTCTGACTATGGTGATGATGGATTCTAGCTTTCCGATATATATTCCCTTTGTTTCTCCTCTTGAATTTATATCACTTCCAATTTCACTCCAATCTCCAACTACTAAACTACTCACTGCTTAACTGCTACTCCTAAGGATGAAGAAGCTAACAAGTGGACGGGGATCGAACCTAATGGAAGCTTACCAGCGGTGCTACTCCCATAGATGCAAAGATTCGAAGGAAACAAGACTAGAATATCACACAAGGCTTCCTAACGAGCCGCTAGGATGCTAGTGACCTAGTTTAATGATCCCTATCAAACACTTGCTAACATCACCATGCAACCTACCATTTACTCTATTCTAACTTAGCAACTTTCTTGGAATAAAATCTATTCTAAAGCAACTCAATGAAATCTAAATTTAACAATTGGAAGTAAGAAACCATGCAATAACACCAAGTGTTCTTAATCACCATGCAAAGACACAACAATGATAAAGAAGCAATTTTGGCATTATATAAGCAACAATATTCTTCCACCTCCCTACAAATGA
>MU226302.1:4991762-5004506 GCA_018584345.1 Thuja plicata
TAGAATATCTTGAAGTACTTAGTGCGATGGAGGTGGAGCTGGGGATAGCATTCGTGTACCAAGTACTGCCCGGGTCCACTACCAACTTCACCCATAGCTCGGAGTCCTGGATACTGGAACATGCCAGTGATCATGTAGAAAAGATATGATCCCATGTAGAAAATCTTCGAATTATGCACGAGCCTCAGCTGGAGGTCCAAGTTCTCACTGATTATCTGAGCCCAATCAAACATCACACCTTCGTTTGAGATCTTCTCGATGAAGTAGAACATCCAAGGTTCGAGCAGTCCAGCCTGTGAAAGCCCCATTACCCGGCTCAACATCAAAACTAAGTCACCATATTCTTCCTTCAAATCTGACCTCGTGAATCTTGGCAACTTGGAGTGCCTCTTCCTAGGCTCCTTTAACCATTCCTCGCACAGGAGAGCCGAATAATGAGCAGTGTTGTCGTTGTAGTGTTTAGCTGCCTGATCCCTTGTCATGAAGATGCCGACTCGGTGGTGTGGTATGTTGAATACCTCCTGAATAGCTCTGTCACTCAGGTTGACAAGCATCTTCTTCTCTGCCCCGCTTCCATAATATACTGTTTTGGTGTGCTGATCGTAGTGGGTGGCACATTCAAGGACGAGCTCCAGGCATGGAAGAGTGGGGGGAAAAGTCGTAGCTTGGGCAATTCCATTCTTGATCATCTTCTTGACTAACCCGGAAGAGCTCTCCCTCGTTGCCCTGTTCCTTAACTGTATCATATTGACTGGTCCGAAGTTCGTATCCCCGATCTTCTTCCATTTGGATGGAAAGGCGGACTTCGGCATCATGTCTTCGGTGTCCTTCTTGAATTGAGCTTGCCTCTGCGCCTTGGAAGATGCTGGATCCATCCCGGATAACCTCTCTTATGCTCTGCAAAATCTGGAACAATCACTTTGCCTCCTTGCCAACTTGGAAGAAAATCACCTCACTCACTTGAAATCTGGAAATTATCCCTATGAATTCGAAAAACTCAGAGCAGCTACAAGGAAAAATGATTTGTTTTGTGTGAAATGAAATGAAATTTTGTTCTTATTTATATCTTTCCTTTCTCTCCATGTAGGCCAACTTGGCCCTTTTAACAAGGCAAAAACATTTAATTTGTTTATCTCATGCTGGACGACATGGTATAAAATTCAAATTCTTGGCGCCAATATTTAATTTTTTTACTTCATTAGTAGGCTGGCCGACTTGTTCTTCAATACACTTATTTAATTTTTGCTTACCATTAGCATAAGAATTTAATGCCTCATTTGGATCGGAATACAATGATTTTACTTGATGAGCGGGCCAAATTGGCACCATGGGCTTGGTGCCCAAGGGGCTGGCAGAATCCGCCAGCACCTTGGACATCAAGTCCATGGGGGCTTGGAATTCCGCCCAGCTGGATTTAACTATTGCTGCTTCATACTTTGTTTCATACTTTCCTTCATTTTGCAATTTGCCTCACATTGTTCATGATATCAAGGACTGAGTTTTATTACCAAGGACTGTGTTTTGAAATTATGCAAAGGGGGCAAAGTGTGGTGAGGTGGTGGACTCCATGCCCAAGGGGCTGGCGGAATCCGCTAGCACCTTGGCCATGGGGTTCATCACCCCAATACACTTCCCTCCTTTCATCATTTAAACTCAACAAATATTATAACTTCCAATTGCCATTGAAAAGAGGAGTTCTTAAGCCAAAGTAGTGCGGCGGAAGGGTGAGAGGGCATGGGCATCATGCCCATGGGGCTGGCGGAATCCGCCAACACCATGGACATGGTGTCCATGTCCTCCACCTCACCCACTTATCCAAAAACTTCAAGCCTTGTCATCATGAACAATATAAACCAAATGCAATTTACCTTATGATTTCATTCATTTTATTGCCCATTTTCAACATTGCAAAATATACATGGCGGGGAAAAAGGACACCATGGACATGGTGTCCATGGTGGTGGCGGAATCCGCCACTACCATGGACATCAGGTCCATGTCCATGCTTTCGAACACTAAAACTTTCCTTTCAACAATGCAATTTCCCTAATTAGAATGCTTCCCAAAATCTCAGTTTTACCATGTTTGATGTACTCCACCAGCTAGGGATGAGGGGCGGAAATCCATGACACCATGGACATGGTGTCCATGGTGGTGGCGGAATCCGCCACTACCATGGACATCAGGTCCATGCTTGTTTTAATCATAAAAAACTTTCCTCCCTATCAACATTCAATTTCACATACTAAATGCCTTTCAAAATCTCTTTCATTATGCCTCAAACTTAACACTTTCAGCTATGAGTTCCATCTCTCAACAGCTAGGAGAGAGGGGCGGAGATCCATGATGCCATGGACAGGGTGTCCAAGGGGGTGGCGGAATCCGCCACCACCTTGGACATGCTGTCCATGTTCCAAGTTCATGTTTCAAGTTCACACAAAACCAGATTTCAACCACTTTTAAGAGATAACTTCAAGCTCTAATTTCGAATTTAGGGGGTCCCCAAGGATTGTGGCGGTGTTGTGGAGATCCTCCCAACACCTCTTAGCTAGGGAGGATAAACACAGGCTATGATATTACCTCAGCGTAATATGAAGAATGGCATGTTTAAGAATATCTTTGATCAGAAGACATTCACCATTAGATATCATCTCATGATATCAGGAGTAATGGCCACAGAATATCAAGTCACATGATATTCACCATGTACTCAGAGTAATTGCCTCAGAATATCAAGTCCCATGATATTCACCAAGTACTCAAAAAATGTCCATAGGTAATGTGCACATGTATCCTCAATGATACTTACCACAGAAACATTCATGGTTTGTTTAAGGAACGTAATCCACCATGCAAGATATAATCTATCATGCTCTGTCTCAAACATCATAAGATGTCCATCACAATAGAAGTCCATGGTCTGTTTAAGGAACTTAATCCACCATGCAAGATATCATCTATAATAATTTGTTTCAGACATCATAAGATGTCTATCACAATAGAAGGTCAAGTTATTAAGATCGTCACCTTCCAATAACTTTTACAAATACAAGTGATAATCATTTTGAAGTTGTCACTTCCTCATGATGTACACAGGGGGCAGGCCCACTAAAAATATGGAGTCACACACATGACATCCACCATGCCTCAGCGCAGAGGGTGGAAACAAGGCGAACTTCTCTCACAGAGAAGAACTCGTTGAGCAGCTTTAAATATGTTGATCTTTTCATCCAAGATTGCTTAAGAAGAACGGTCAGACTCCCTCTAAATTTGATATCAATTTTTTGAGCTCCCGGTCCAAAGTTATCTCTGAAGTGTCAGACTCCCTCTGAATCTTATATCAATCTTCTTTTCCTGCCAAGAGCATCCCCGGAAAAGATCAATGCAAATAGCTCTTATAGTACGTATAGAAAAACAGATGAGAGAGAGACTACAATGAGTAGATAAATGTAATATTCAAGGATAATAAATAATTATCTACGCATCAACATCCTTGACACAAGTTGCTTCCATGAAGGTCCATATACATCAAATCAAAAAACACCTTCTCAGATTATTTGAGAAACATCTCCCCTTTGAATCATCTCCCCACTAAGGATGATTCAAATGGGAATGTAACATTTGTTATTATTCCCCCCCACAATGTAAAATTCCCACTCTTATATCGTTGAACAATTCTCATGTCTTCTTGTGAAATGACTTTATTGCTCCAAGAGAGGCGACACTATAATTAATGCTTGTTTTCTAGAAAGAGACACCCTTCTTTGAATACGTGCTTCTTTGTTAATGCTTGACCACGATCATATCAAATTAATATCTCTTTAATGAAAGCCGCTACAAGGTCTAACTAATCATTTGTGTATACTTTGCAAATTCATCGTCCTCAACCTCTTACTAAACAACGCTTCTTTTCTTTAATCAAGTCACTTTATTCAAATATCAGTGCATAAATTATGTCTGCAATGAATCGCCGCGTTCAGGAATGACATAGTTGCCAAAATATAATCGCTGATGTTTGCTTCTAAACAAATCTGCTACAATTCACTTGACCTTATTCTTTGCACTTGGTGTGGACAAAATTCTGCAACACAACTTCACTCACTGGATTTTACATAGACTCGTACATAGTCGGTCATAACTTTTGAACCCGACACTTTCTCTCCAATCGCTCTAATGAGATTCTTCGCAATTTGTTTATCACCAACATAACCAAAATGCAGAAAAATCCAACGGTGTATTTGTGAGATATGGTCCATGTACTGAGACTGTATTTTCTAAAACAGTCACACATTTACCATCAACAAACTACTCTCTTACATCTGTAGTCTGGCTCTAATACCATGTTAAGTTTTAGGATAACTGCAAATGTAATAGCACTCTATGTTGTATGTATTTTCCAAATGCAGCAATCTCTCTTTCATTTATATTGAGAATGAGGCTAGGAGAGAAGGGACATGTCTATTCATTATTATGAGATTAATATAATGACAATTGATTATGTAACTACATAAATATATATATATATACACACACATAATATCTCTGAATCATTATTATATTAATTTCTCCTAATACTATTTTAGATATATATCTATATATATTATCTCACATAATAATATATATATATAAATATTCAATAGTCTCATAGGATTTATCCAACAGAAGCTACAAAACATCAACAAAAATAAAGATTGGAAGCTACTCAATTAATAAATATAAAAAACTATCCTAAAAATAGTTACTTTCTTCTAAGATACCTATTAATCAATAAATTGATAACTTGAATTTAATTCCCTAAGCATAGCCTTGGATTGCTAAAAAATAACACCTAGAATCTGCTATTATAAGTTGAATCAAAAATACCAGCAAACTGTAGAATGTATGAAGACATCATCAATAACAATTACTATCACCTCCATCAGCAACAATATGCTAAGTTGGTTCGGCACCCCCGGGCCCTCATTCCGGTCCAGTTCAAACTACGTCCGGTTCCAGAGCCAGTCAGTCTATGGGTCCCGACAAGGTCGCAGCCAGTTCGATCAAGCTGTACCAGGCCAAATTTGGGTGAACCACGCGTAGACCCGAGCGGAAAAGTGACGGACACTCATTTTTTTGTAAATTTAATTAAATTTTGACATCTTGAGCCCTAAAAAGTGCTTGCAACATGATTTATGTTGGGTTTTATGTCTCATTTGGTGTGCAAATAGATTGTTTTCTCTTGAGGTGGAACAAATAGGTGGTTGAGCAAAAGTTTGGTTGAAAGAGAAGGGAGTTGGAAGATTGATTTGTGAAGCTTGATCAAGTGTTTGTGGTTCATTCCTACTCCTTTGCAAGCTTCTATTGGGTGAATTCAATTCTCAGCTTGCAGTTGCTGCATTTGAGGTTTTCGACAGCGAGAATGTTATTAGTGCAGTTGATCCCATTGGACTTGGCACTATTTGTGAATCAACTAATGCCATTGAAGAAGAAGAAGAATAATAAATTAATAATCCATTAGATGATTAAAACTTGGTATAAAGTTCCAATTGTTGCAAGTTTAAACAATGATAGTTGAACTTGATATTATCATTTTAATGTTTTGATATTGAGGTTGACGTATATGATGCTATGATGGTATGATCATGATGCTTTGATCACAAATTTACACTGTTTTGTTGTTTATATGATAGTATGCGACATTCTAATCTTAATTCATCCTTATAGGCTGCATAAATATATATATATATATATATATATATATATATACATGCTTTTGTACTAACGAACCCAAACTCCATTTCAAAATTTTGCCATACCGGCAAACCGGTTATTGGAACCCGAACTTGGACCCAAACCCGAACCAGCAACTTACATAATATGTTATCTTCATGACCAACTAAGATATCTTTATCAGAAACAATTTGACTTTGTCAATATAGGTCAGTCAACTACCTCAACTCCTTTTAACTTCATTAGCATTCTATTGCACGACTTCAGATCCAAAAATTATCCTTGACTCACTATTTCTTTTTCTTTCTTTGAGTGACCTACATAGGCATTTCCTTAAACAAATATCGCATCTCTAGAAATAATTTTCATCCTTTTTTCAATATTTTATCGTTACCAATGTGAGCATAAGCTAAGCAAACAAATATTTTCAAGTGTGCCACTGTAGGCTTTCTCCCACCAGGCTTCATGTACTGTACTATTTCTTACTTCAATAGTCAGCCTTTATTCATGATGTAAACGGCAATGTAAATTACTTCAGCCCAATACACCTTGTCGATACTCTTTGCTTCCAGCGTATTTCTTGCTAATTCTATCGGTGTTCTATTATTTATTAGTGCCATTTCATTTTGCTGTAGTGTATATGGTGTTGTTAACTGTCTTTTGATTCCATTATTTGCACAAAATTATTTGAATTCTTCTGAAGCAAATTCACCTCCTCGAACTATTCCCAGACATTTTATGAATCTCCACTTACCTTTTTCTACCATAGCCTTAAACATTTTTAATACTTCAACAGTGACTGTTATTCTTCAAAAAAAAATGTATCTAGAAGAATCATCAATAAATGTAATCATGTACAACACAAATCAACATGAATAAGCTCCAATGGCTGAGTTGTTTTCTATGCACTTCTAGGAAACCTGTCCCCATGGTGTTTTCCAGGAACACAACCCTTGCACACTTTGGTTCTTCTTGAATCTTTGGTAACCCATATACCATATTTATTTGATAGATTGTGTGCAGACCATGAAATTAAAATGTCCACACCTCTGGTGCACAACCAATTGCATCCTTAACAGTAGCAGAAACAAATATTTGATTCACTTGCTTTGATTCTCAAAGGAATATTTGGTTCTCATTCGTCTATGTTGTCACAATCAGATTTCCTCCTTGTTTCCTTATCATGATAGAACAAATTTTATTATCAAATGCATGGTTTAGTCCTTTCTCAATGAGCTGTCCAACACTTAATAGATTATGCCTTACTTGAGGGGAGTGGTAGTCATCAATAATGTATGCTCTTCCTTGCTATAGTATCTATGGCTACTTTTCCTTTTCCACAAACTTCAAGTACTTTATCATCACCCAATCTTACTCACTTTTAAAAGCTTTCATCACTCTTTGAAAATGCTTCTTTACAACTTGTCACAAGAATATAACAACCTGAATCTAGAAAACATCCCCATTATTTGTATTTTCAACTTTGCTGCATGCTGCATGAAAGGGAGTAGTGTGGTAGATATTCATATATTGCTTTGGGCCTTGATTTGGATTCTTCATGCATTCTTATGCATAGTTTGGTTTCCTTCTTTCATTTGAATTCTTCAATCTGCCTATATTAAATCACCTCTATCTCTAACTCTTAACCATAGCCTCTACTTTGTCCTCTTCCTCCAAAATTGGATCATAACCTTGATATGAGTTCTCTAGCTTATTGCTTTGAAAACGTGTACATACTACTTGATTTTTTCTTAATTCAGCCTTTGACATAAACACTTGATCTAGACCACCCATACACTTTACCTATTCTTCATGGGTAACTAAATATCCAATGATTCCAAATAGCTCTTCAACTTTGACATATTCAAATTTTTGCACTCTTCTAAAGTAAAAAAAGATTCATCAACTTATGTGTAAGTGATTTCAATATCTTCACAACTACATCATCTTCACTGCCTCCCACATGTGTTCTGGTCTCATTCACTATATCTGTTACTCTGCCACAATAATCTTCATTGTTTTCATTATCCTTCATTTTTAAGTTCTCCAAATTCATCCTTAGGGTTTGAATTTTTGCAGGCCTTACTTAATATGTCCCTTGATATGAACTTTCTAAAGCTGTCTTTGCATCCTTTAATACCTTGTGATTAGCAATTCTTGAAAAAATGCTTGGATCTATTGCACATCGAGTATAGAGAGTTAAAAACACACTTGAGCATCCTTTCTCTCCTCTTATTTCTTTTATATCTTATTTTTTGTACACAATATAATCCAATCTTGAGGTTCAGCATACTCGCCTGCTACCATTTATCTTACTCCTTTCAACTGATCTCTCCAATAATCAAATTTTCCACCTTCGAACTAGGGAACCGGCAGTACCCCATTGTTTGTTGCTATTATAGTGAACAAAATATATCTAAGATTTTCCATCAAAGTCTTAGGATGTTGAACTACAATGGAGGAGCTTTAAATTTGAACCTATCCCGTGTACTTATTACCTATAGGTATGAAATACTACACTGATATAACCTTGAGCTTGATACTACCATAAAGAACATTTGTGTGGGACAGGTGTTGCTCAATAATTAGACACTAAATAAAAGAAATTTATTTAGTCTGAATCAATTTCTTTAAATCTTGAATTACTATCTGAATTCCCTTTCAGAATAATTGCATACAGACAAAAATGATTTGTCTAATATAGGGTTTGAGACTCCTAAAAGTATTTAATAAACAAAAATTAAGCTATTTCTTAAATTAAGGTGCCATAAATGTAGTTTTCCAACTTTGAGTGATTAAACCTAAAAACTAAAAAAATTAGGCAACAAAATGTAAAAGCTTGTCCTAAAATCATGACTGGCTTCTTCCAAAACTGCAACTTATTAAAATATAAATAAACTTAAATTTGATTTCCCAAACATAGTCTTGGACTATTGGAAAATAACACATAAATCAGATGCTACTATTATTAGCTGCACTCAAAATTCCAGCAAATTGTAGAATGTATTACAAATCTTCAGCAGCGACTACTATTATTTTCATCAACAAATAAGATATCTTCATCAGCAACAATTTGACTTCGTCAATATCTGTACTTCAACTTCATCCATTAGCATTCAGTTTTGGGACATATATTTTTCCTTCAATATGTGCCCGCTGTCATTGATTTGAGACTCAAGATCTATCATGAAAACGACCAATCAAGTGAGCAAGAAACCTCAATGAATTAAATCCTGAAAGAAACCCCAAATATTTAAACAGGTATTCTTACATGCCAAACATAATGAATTATAACTTGACATAGTCTTGCGAATCTGAAGAACCGATAATTATTAAATAATAGTATAAAGACATTGCTTAAAAGCCCTGTACTAGATCTATGAAGCAAATATTACACAATAATTGTTATAGCAATTGTACAATATAATAAATAAAAATATTAGTTCTACAGAAGATGTAGACAATAAAATAAATAAAATATTAAATCTATACTTATAGTATATGAAAATAACTGTTAAGACTAGTAATTGTTGTACAAGTGATCTCTATTGTTGTGCAAGTAACAGTTATTATTGATATTCCAAACAATAGTTCACAGACTCGGATTAGGAGAGTACTCAGCAAGCCCAAAATTTTCAACTAGGCAAAAACTTGGACTTAGGAAGTACTAAAAATTAAAATCTCTTAAAAAAACATTTATTTTTGAAAAATTCAATTACAAAATGTATTAAATTAAAAATTGACATCTCGAAAGAGAAAATGCATGGTTTTATAGCAAAAACATGTGAAAAAAGCATTTCAACCAATGTTTTACCTGCATCGACATTTTACCCACATTTTTTTGTGTCTAAAAATGCAAGAGTTAAACTTGTGAAAACTCATCCAACAAGAAAAAATAGAGTACTCAGCATCTCGGAGAGTACTTGTAGCGTTTGCAAACTATGTTCCAAACAATTCAGACTCCTAGAACCAGGGGTAATAATTCTTCATAAAACTGATATCACTCATGCTGATTGCTGGTTGGACATGCAGATAAGATAAGATACGATAAATCTATTAATGTCCAATAGAAGACCACAAAGAGGATCCAAGGGACTGCCAAAACAAAGTAGAAGGCCAGCCCACAGCAGGAACACCAAACGATGTTCGAGGAGAGAAAACGAAACAACAAAAGCAAGAAACAACAACCAACAACTGACAACCCCCTAAGTAGTCGAGAAAAAAGCCAGAACCGAAGGATGGGCAATAGGGCGAGAAGGGACCCCGCGCCGTCTCTGGGGACCACTTGAAGAAGAAGAAAATGAATGTTGCTAAGTGGAATTCCTACGCGGCCTCGTGGAACTGGTATGGCCAGGGGGACCGAGTTGTCACTTGGTACCATGCACAAGAACACCAAACGGTGTTCGAGGAGAGAAAACGAAACAACAAAAGCAAGAAACAACAACCAACAACTAACAACCCCCTGAGTAGCCGAGAAAAAAGCCAGAACTGAAGGATGGGCAATAGGGCGAGAAGGGACCCCACGCCGTCTCTGGGGACCACTTGAAGAAAAAGAAGATGAATGTTGCTAAGTGGAATTCCTACGCGACCTCGTGGAACTGGTATGGCCAGGGGGACCAAGTTGTCACTTGGTACCATGCGCAGGGGATACCACTATGAAAAAAGAGGTGATGAGCCGGCAGGGGTGTGGTCTCATGGGGAGCTGATGTTGTAGAGAATGGTCCCTAAGTCTCAAGGCCTCATGGAGATAAAGCGCAAGGCACCTCTGGTCAATGTACCTGAAGGAGAGAGATTGAGTCTCCCTGAACAAGCAGTAGAATCTCCCTCTGATCTCGTAGTAGATAGGACAACGGAAAATGAAATGAGTCTCACCCTCACCCATGCTACAAAGTTGGTAAATCTTGTCCTCCCTAATTGTCTGATGGTAGGTCTGAATGCGAGGCCGATATGATCCCACTCTGAAGGAGCCAAGGGAGATGCGGAGTGCATGCGACTAGAGGTGGGAAAGGTAAGAAGGGCGTAAAATGATATCGTCCCGAATCTCGAGAAAGTGCTCAGCGTAGAAAGCCATCTTTGGGTGAAGCCCCCCATGGGGATCAACCCAAGTAGTGTGGATATACTGCCTACAGGTGTCCATTCTGATGTGCATATTTAGCTATTGTCGAGACGGAAGAAAATGAGAGGGGCCATCCAATGAGTACCGAAAAGGAGGAAGACGTTGAATCTCGATCCCAATCAAACCCAGGAGAGCCATGGCCTGAGCAAACCAACACCGAGCCCAAACTAAGGTGTTTGAAAACGCAATTGCCTCCGAGGAGCAATAAGCAAGATAGGAGTCCGCAAAGCATCGGAGGTGATGTAAGAATCAGACCACGTCGAAAATGTTACCTAGTTTGAAAGGGTGGGCACCGAACTCAGCAAGGACAATACAATGAGGGGTGTATTGATTGCATATGATGATGCACCAAAGGAGAGCCTGCAAACGCTCCACGGAGGCCCAATCTGACTCAAGTAGAGTGGGCCCCCAAACTACTGAGCTATAGAGCACCGTCGGTCTAATCAGAGTGTCCATAAGGGTCATCTTGGACGTGGTGTCCTGAAAGTGATGCCGAAAACACTGTTCTCGAGAAGGACCAAAGAACCATACCCTTTGTTGATGTGAGGTTGTAGGGTTGGTCGAATGCTAAAGCGAGGGTCCAAGAACTTAACCCCCAAATATGTGTACGAAGAGGAGATCTCCACCTCAACACTCTGGAAAAAGAAGTGGAGGTGAGAGGTCTTAAGACCATTGAAGAACATCACCTTAGTCTTACTTAGGTTAACTGTCAGTTGTCGTGAGTCACAGAAAGAAGCAAGGCCATCCAGAAGTCTTTGCAAACCCTCCGAAGAGGAAGCCAAGAGGACAACATCGTCCGCAAAGAGCAAGATAGAAATCAAAACTTGGTGCAAGTAACAACCATTCCCGGGAAACGAGTGCTCTTGAAGAAACTCCTCCAGCTCATCAATATAGAGCCCAAACAAGGTAGGGGACAGTGGGCCAACCTGCTTCACCCCGATGGTGCTCTAAATGAAGTCTGAAACCCCATGAGGGGTCTTAATGCGACCAACAACCGTCTCATAGAGTCTCATGATGGCAGTCAAGAGAGTCTCAAAAATACCAATGTCGTGGAGCCTCTGGAAAAGGGCCATCTTGGGCACAAAATCAAAAGCTTTGCAGAAATCCACAAAGCAGCAGTAGACCTTCGAGGGGCAATATCGAGCCTCAATAATAGCCCTGAAAGTCAAAATATGGTCCATGGTATGATAGTCTGATCTGAAACCAGCCTACCCTCTGGCCTGCCTCTGACATTGATCCAAATCTCTAGAGAGAATAGTGTGCAAAATTGTGGCGTACAATTTAGAGAAAATATGCCCAACCATGATAGTCCTATAATTGTTGGGATCTGAGATGGATGATATGTCGTGACCAAGAGGGAGGGAACCCTGCGCAAACCAACTAGTTGAAAAGATTGGTGAGCAAAGGGCCTAACACCGTGATGTCATACTTGAAGAGTTCCACTTGGAACCCTTCCTCGTCCGCAGTCCTGTTGTTGTTCAAGGATCTGACAACCTCCCTGACATTGGTGTAGGTGAAAAGATAGCAGTGGGGGGAGGGGTGACAAGGATGGAAGGCTAACTGGGAAAATCATAAAGACTGGTGGTATGGGAAACCAAAGAGCTGAGATCCAATGCGATGCGTGATGAAGATGCGCTTCTTGTGGCTGAGGAACTAGCGGTAGGAGTTTTTCAGCTGGGTGAAGGAAGTCGGGTGGAGGGTGGGCGCTGTGTGCAAAGTGCAGTGGAAGGACTTGTAGTCGTCGCCGTACCACCTATTCATAGGGCAGGTGTTCTTACGCTTGGGGAGAGGGATCAATGAAGTGGTATGGTGAGGAAAAGAAAGGGCAGACTCCTAAATAGCAGTGGAAAGATGGTCAAACATGGCAGAGGCGCAATAGAGGGTGTTGAAGGAATCCGGGGGGAGGAGCTATCTGAGGT